>JAWWES010000115.1:37551224-37574579 GCA_035583135.1 Lophotriccus pileatus
TCTTCAGGCTGTGGGTAGAGCTGTCTCTTGCAGGATTAAATTTGTTATAGTGTTGTTTCCTTTTAAAGAAATGTTTTGTATGTAATTATAACCAGTTACTTATATTTTTATGAACAAAGTTTTAATTCAATCTATTACAAGTAGGCTCCTCCTATGTGAACATACAACTTAGTGATGCAACTGAAGGACAGTCACTATAAAAGAAAATGGATGTCCAACCTATATGAACATCCCCACCCTCATGTCCCCCTCCCCAACAAACAACCCAAAACATAGCAGGACAATCTAACAACAGCAATAAAACTGAAAAGAGCATCAGGCAAACAGGATGTAACCATTAGCTTAGTGAGTAGCAATTTTAACATGTCAGGACATCATCCTTGTCTTTTGTCAGGTTCGATTACTCCTTGGTTTCATTTCCTCTCCTAACCATTCACTTGAACTGGCATTGTCTACTTCTTTAACTACTTACTGTATTCATCTAAAACTGTTTCACTTTGCAGACACATTTTAAAGGATTGCAAGCACGTTTTTTAATCTGTTTTGGAAGTGAGATGAGGTACTGCAGCTTGTAGTGGAAAAAAGAGATTACTTTCTTCAAACACCATCTCATGTTTTTTAGCAGTGATTCAGGAACAGAGCCTATAATTAGGTGGATCATTCTTGGTGATTTCTCACCTTACTTGGTTCTATTTGATGTGGGTTAGTCTGTAGGAAGAAATTATATTCAGAAATACAAGAATTCTTACCTTAAGTAAGCTAAGAATAATCTACCTTATATTTTAGAAATGTTCCTTAAAGTTATTTGTTGTATCTTCCTACTACTAAATATCTGTTAGAAGAACTCATTCAAATGGAGGAGAAATATCTTGTTTCCAAAACCAACATATTAACCCCTGGCAGCTTTGGCAAATACTAGTGCAAGCAGAAATAGATTGCACACTTTCAGCTATAAATAAACAGTGACTAGCTCAGAATTTCTTTACAGCAGAATATAAATGATAGCCTTAAAAACTGTTTTTCCTTTTCTGGTTTGTCAAAGAGACTGTTTACCCCTTCAGTATAAACTCTGTTTACCTTCAGTATAAACACTGTGTCCAGCAAAGAATTTATTTTCTTCTCTGTTCCAAGATTAAAAGATGTATGACTGAGTGGTTTACTTATATACCAAAGGAACTGTGCCACTTTCTCATTAATAATTTGACTTGAATAACTAACTTGTTAAAAAAACAAAGGAAGTAAAAACCAACCAAAACCAAGAAAGATGTGTTTGGAATGAGATTCTGGGAGAAGGCTGCCTGCTCATCACCATTTACAGTCACTATTACAAGTGTAAATCTACATTTTGATCCGTAGAAGGATTAATCAGATGATTGTATGGATTATCAGCCAGGTTTATAGTCAGTTCTTGTACACTGTTCATGCTAATACTCATAATATCTTTCAAAAAACTACATTCCTAAAAAAAGAAAGGGAAAACTAGTATTGAGGAAGTTAGCTTATTGCATTTGTCCTTCTAAAACATGCTCTCTGAAACCTACGAATAGGGAGGCAAGCCAAAAACAATTTGGGGTTTTTTTTCAGTGAGAATGCTTGTCCCCTGGAGTCTGACCTGAGAAAAACTTATTTTCATTGTCACTGGACAGACAGAACCTAGTGGCCTCTTGGTAAAGACCTTCATATCTCGTGACTAATCCTCTTAGCCATTCTGTCTATCTCCTGATAGCAGCCAGAACAGAAACCAGCTGGAAATCAGAATAAGTATTAGCAACAGTTATAGAAGCTTACAGGTTTTTGCTATGGAAAAAGGGTCTGTTAATAATTAGATTTTTCTATGAATACCTGAACGTAAAATCAAAATCTTGGAGTCCTGCTAAAGATGGGCTTAATGCAGGATGCAACAGGAACAACAGTGTGTTGTGCCTAGAAATACTTAGGATGACGTAAGAATATAGGGTTCAAAACACCACCAGTTAGAATTGTGAAACTATGTCTGTGTGTTCAGTTCCACACGTAAATATCTTCAAATGTATTAGCTAAATAAATAATGGAATAATAGTCTTCCATGGCAAGATGCCATCCATATTTGCCTTTATTGTAGTACATAATTAAATGAAATCTTACAGTAAATATTTCCATTCTGGGTTGCTGCCCATGAGTCAGAAACAGTTTCTAAAAGGGGCTTTTTAGTTAATTAGCCTTCTGTAAGTGAATCTGCTGTCTCATGACTCTTGAATAATAAAATTTATGAGCAATGGAATACCCCAAATAATTATTCTAATGATTTTTTCTCTCAATAGATGTATGGATATGTGGCAATTTTAAATAGATCATTATAATAATATTAATCAGTAATCCTGGGGTGAAGTTGTGATTAATCTTTCACTACATGAGTATAAAGGCATCAATTTTTCTTTAATTTAATGATGAGAGTGAAATTCACTGTAAAGATTTCCAAAGGAGTTTTAGATTGATTTGGAGCTGTCTGTGCCTAGGTAGCCAAAGAGATCTGAATGTTCATGCCACACAGCAGACACAAAAATGCAGATACAATTGAAGGTCTAGTTAGCATTCAAAGAAATGAAGCAATTAGAACCTTAAATCACTCCATTTCATTGAGGTAATTCTGTCCTCTGACTGGACTTGGGTGAGACTAGAAAAGATGTCCTACAGCAATTCTTGCTGTTGTAAGGGAATGGGAATTTTTCTTACTTGGTGAGTTTACTTCATGAACCCTTATCCTCACTGAATAGAAAAATGACATAGAGCTAATCCACTAACCCAAGCTAAGGATTCACACTGGAAAATTTGATATCCTGTCAAATCCCCTGGGGTAGTCAATTTTTTTTCCCCAAAGAGAAATAGATTCATCATAGAAAGGTAAATAAATGGCAGGAAATAATAATATAAAGTTACAGTTCAGTAGGGAATATTAAACAGTGTGCTACCTAGGGGGAGGCTATGTAGCTTCCTTATCCTGCTTCGTTGATTCCATTACAGGTACTTGCTTTGTGCACAGATACTTGCACATTGTTCACTAAGTATTCCTCCATAGTGTCTCAACTGTGTCTCAATAGTATAACTGTATCTTCAGAGCTTAAAGTTGCCATTAAGCCAGTGTTTCAAGCAGAATTATTTTATTATCTCTTGTCATAAGAGGCGAGTTGCATAGCTGGTCCAGTGAAAGACTGGTGAATTAGAAAGCCACACATGAGCATGCTTATTAAATGATTACTAAGAAAACAGAGCATAAATTAGTTTTAAAATTGGCATGACTGAAATACACACTGAAGACAGTATCACCTATCTTGCAATTATGGTTTACTTTTCAAGGAACTGTACCCTCCACTCACGGATTAGAGCCAGAAACACAGAGAACAGCTTTAAGCTGGTGTGTTAAAAGCCCACCTGGCAAAAAATCTGAGTCCTGTCAGTGACGCCATAGGGAAACTGCTGAGAAAGACTTGTTCTCTTCTCAACTCTCCATTGCCAAAAGCCAGAGGTGTTACCATAAGGAAATCTTGATATATCCCCATGGTACCTCAGCATCTAGAAACAACCATACCAAGGAGATGTGCCTAAGGTAGAATGTCATAGTATGAAAGGTTTGGTTTTGCTTTCCACCACTATTATTTTGCTGTCTTTCACTGAAAGTGATTCTGCACTTTAGATCTGTAAGTAATTTAATACCATTACTCAGTGAAGAGAAAAATGCTGTTGCTGTATCTGCAGGATGTATTCTGTAAGAAGATATAAATGCTACTGTGGCAGTCATTACCCTTAGGGGGTAGCAAAAATGGAGTATATATACTAGGTTATTTTGAATGACCATTTTAAAAATAATTTAATATTCTAGCTGAAAGACTCATGCAGTGAAAATCTACTCTTTCCTTTGGGAGATTTACACTGCCTAAGAGGACTAAACAGTAGAAATCTTTTTCTGACATGAATACTTATATATGCTTTATCTTATTTAATCCTTTTACTCCTAGACAAATTTTTCTTTGTACCACACAGATAATTTTCTTCTTTCATATAATCTTTATAATGATTCTTATAAATAGTCAGTAAGATTGCTTTTAATTATTCATTTAGTGTAAACATTCTTAGGTTTTTTTTTTTTTTTTTAGTACTTCATCATATCTAGACTTCAGATTAGCAATCATTTCAGCTGTGGGTTGTTGAATTCCTTCTATTAAAACAAACATCATGTTCTTTGCTATTCCCAACTTGCTCTCATTTTTGCAGTTGCAGGAGATCTGCAATAACAAAAGACAAGGGACTTATTGAGATTGGTTTCAGTATGAAATCAGAGACAATCTGTGTCTCTTATATTCTGCCTGCTTGTGTCGAATTTGCTATCAGCTTTGTCTGAAGACTGTTGCTGCTTTACCTGTTTAACTCTTGTTGAATGGTTTTTTCTCTTTCAGTCTTAGGGTCTCAAATTCTTTTCCTTGTAGTTGTGCTTGTAAGCATTTCCCTACTGTATTGTATTTTAAGAGTCCATGTGAAATAGTCTCTGGTTCAGGGAATGTGGATTCTACTTCTAGCTCTCCCACTGGCCTGTACACTGCTGTGTAATGTGAGACCTATGATCTTATTTTTCTCTGTAAAATGAGAGTAGGGTCCACCTTTCTTCTGGAGTCATAGATGAAGCCCTCTGTGAAATTTATAGTGGTAGGACAACAAAAGAAAACAGATCATAGAATCAGAGTTCTGTGGAAAATCCAAGAGGTTGAAACCAAGACGTTAAAAAAAGACAAAATTTAAAAGGTTGTAAACTCCTATTTTTCTTATATTAACATACAACCTGATTTGAACAGACTAAACATTTCTAACCATTCTAACTTTTCTGTTCAGTTACTTTTCTAGTTATTTAATCACTTTCATGAGCAAAAAAAAGATGATTGCTTTAGATAATCATGTCTCTTTTAATTATTTTCTCCAGGTTTATAGTAAGCCTGTGCATATTACTCAATAGAGTCCATCTCTTATTTTGTCCCTGTCTTCATGGTTCAGAGTTTTTTCCGAAAATTATGATCATATTTTTAATTATTATTATATTATTTATTAGCTAATACTGCACTAGATAAAAATTCAAAAGTGAGTACAGATAACAGCAGGTAACAAAAGCAGAAAACATGTTCTTAATTTTTCCTTCCTCCAGAGCAATTATAAAATGCCATTGTGACTGCTTATAATCTGTTTAAAAATCCAAGCGTCTTGAGTGTGACCAAGCTATGACATCAAAAGTATTGCTTTAACACCCCCTCACTTAGGTAGAAGAGTCCAGTGTAAAATCAGTTACACCCACTTTACATGACTGAGAAACATCTCAGTGTGATTTTTTTTTTAATTATTATTATTTTCAGTAGTTTCATTTTCTGTCCTTAAGCAACCCTTTTGGAAGTCAGAAAACAAGTGGATTATGATACCATTTGAAGCAGAAGCAGGCATAACCACTGCAAATAAAACTTACTGTTTCTTTAAGCTTTGGGAAGCCAGGGAGTATATTTGCATTCTCTGGGTGAAGGACTACCATTGTACAGCCTCATGAAGTGATTACCAAAGTCTGGTTGTTCACACAAAGATGGAAAACAGGCAAATGAGTATTCTCTTTGTGGTATATTTTTCTCTGAAACCTCTACTAAATATTTAGCACTTTGCCATCTTAATTACCCAATTGAGAGTTAATCTTAATTGTTTGCTTTGCCACAGAGGTTTAAAGGAAAAAAGTAATTTGCTAGCAAGTGATTCTCTTAAGTGTGTGCTTGGGCATCCCATTGCTTATAAAGTTGTGTCAGGATATCTAGTCTCTCATTTGGCTGGGTTTACTTTGGATTTTCTTCTCTGCAGAGCAATAATGGATTTAGCTTTTGTCACATACAGGTTGAGCATTGCTAAAGAACAGCATTTTTGACTTGAATTAATCACAGTGATAGCTAACACAGCGGTGCTTTACAACACATCTCTGAAACAGTGGTATTATTTCTGCACTGCAGGTTAAGGACTAAAGCAGAGACAGAACACTGCTAACTTTTTTACCTGTGCTTATGCAACCTGAAAAATTTTAGAGCATGTTCTGCTCCTCTTTCTATAACAAAATGTTCAGTTGTAGGTGTTCAGAAGTTTTGAAAACAAGGTCCTTTTTGTTCTGAGTTGAGCAAGGTTATACAGAAAGTTTGGGATAAAACATAGCTTTGTGGCAAGTGCAATAGTCATAAGATCATCTTTTCTTAAAATATAAGACTGCAAAGGATCCCAGGTATTGATGCAATTTTCTACAGCTGGTTAACTTATTATGTAATTTCTTTCATAAAAAGATTGGCCTCCATCTTGAAATTGGTCAGTTATCTCTTCCCTTTCCTAGTTCCTTTCTGATTTCCATAGAAGATCCTGGGCAGCAGGTGTGTTCTGCTCTGGATCTCTCTTTCCTGATGATTGTTAGGTCCTCTGATTTTAGGTTTAGGTAATATCCACCTGGATGTTTTTTCTTATGCACTTCATCCTAAAAATTACCTTATAGATGTTTGATCTCTGTGAGTATGCACAGACACTACTGCAGCTAACAAATTCCCGAGCTCTTTCTGTCTTTACTTACAAAATCTCAAATCCTTTGGGTTAAAGTAATGGGTTTCCTCTGTTCTGCTTTTACTAGATTTTGTCTGCTTTGAATAAATGTAGCCAAATTTTTATACAGATGTGCTTAAGCCCACACCTTATACTGTATACCATTAATACTTCAGATCTTTACTGAAAACACCTTGCAAGAACAGCTTGTGTTCAGATTAAACATCTTCCATCTGGCTCAGTTCATGCTGTGGTTGGATATCACAGCCAAATTTTTCTCCTTCACTGTTGTTGCTGACTAATGAGTTCTTTAAGACAGGTGTATTTATTAATCTCTGATAATGAGACCCTGCATATATTACCTATTTCCAAATGTAAATGTGGTTACAGTTTCCAATGCAGTGTTTTTCTTTGTGTAAGAAAGCTTGGGATTTGTTATATTTTGATTCCTTAATTGTGTTTGTTTTTAAATTTGTTTCATTTTCTAGAAATTTTAGATTTCTAAACTGCAAGATTATGAGCCCAATTGTAAAACTTCTATTTGGAAATTTCAGAATTCAAACATCTGTTTTATACTGTCATTTCTGGAAGTAAAATGCTTGATTTCTGATTGCTTAAGGATCACTAGAAATAGACACAGTATTTTTTTCTCCTGGGTTGTATATATTATTTCTAACCTAAACCAGAATTTTTGGATTCTGCTTTTTTTTTTTTTTAAATTATAAAGAGTAAAAATGAGACTATCAAAAGTTTTAGTCTAAATCTCCCTTAAACCATACATTTAGGAGTCTTCTGGCACTTGTCTTGTTTTTGATTGTCTGTTAACCACCTAATACTATCAGGAATCTGGACCACTGTGTGCATTTACTTGTTTCCTGTTTCATTGCCTTTTTGAAGTGAATTCAGTGGAATAGCTGTATTTTATTGACCCCAAGCATGGAATCTAAGATGTTCATTCTGGGAGCTAGATAGAAAAACTGATAGAATAAAACATTTGTCATAATGCAAATCTAGCCTCTACTTCCAACTCTACTAAAACTGACCTTGTCCAACTTCACTGCCCCAAACATTCATTATCTACTAAATGAAAAGGCTGTGACTTGTCTACCATTTCAAATGAAGTCAGGAGATTTTGCTTGGGGGTGGAAACAGAACCTATTAGATACTGGAAGAGATGACAGAGGTCAAACAAAAACATACTTCAGCCAAGTAGTAAAGAGTAGTAAGGATGCTTAAATACATGTCAATACCAAAAAGCAGAAATGACAAGGCATGTAAAAATTCTCATGTTTCTTTTCCTTATTCTTGGGAATATATATATTAACAATGGTTCTGATTCATTAGGAACTTAAGCATATCACTGAGACATTATCTAAAAGTAAACAAATTCTAAAAAATACCTCACCAACCCCTGTCTATATACCTGGTAAATCCTGTTTTCTTTGGCTGAGTTTTTAGTGCCACTTTTGAAAATAGGAATCTTTTTGTTCAAGCCAGAGGGATTTTTGAAGTGATGGAGTTTCATTATGCAATAGCCAGAATCCCATTAGGATGCAGCAATGCTTCAGGCTCTTACAAATATGTTTTCAGTAACAGATCTAAAAGAGCAAAGGTGGTAAGCATCAGTGTCATCTGACAGACTAAACTGATACATGAAGGAGTTACACTTCTTTATTCTACAAAATAAGGTAGAAGCAGGCAGAAGAACCTTTTTAATCATCAGTGCTGTAGGCAATAAACCAGTAGTTTGTGTCATTTTCCTCTGTAATAAAACTGATTTACTGAAAGAATTTTACAGTTAGATTTCCAAGCAGAAATAGCAAATTTCTGTCTTACGATGCTATGTTCTGTCATATGCAGAATAACTGCACTGGGATGCTCATGTGTGTCTTAAACTTTTAAGAACAGAAAAGAGCCCAAGGGAAACTGCTGAACTACCCCATTCAAGAATACATACAGATTGACTAAAAGTGAGTTAGGTTAGAAGAAATCTGTTCTGGCACAATAGAAATAAATGGTCTTTACTTTCTCAATAACTTTGCACAAGTGACCAAGCAAGGAGCTTGTGTGGTGTTCATTCTGACTTACAATAACATACAGATGTTCATGGTGCAAGATGTTAGGATTATGTAGTGTAGCTAATTGTTCATGGGTGTTCAGCAGTATTGTCTTTAATCTTTGATCAAGCATCATGTGTGATCAGAAAGTAATTCACTGAGTCTCTTAGGTTTCCCCTGTCGCTTATTTGTGGAAGAAACAAATTATTTATTGTGTACCAAATGCTAAAGCATTTACATGTGTTTTTGGAGTGGGCAGAAGGATTTTGAAATCTATAGCCCAATCATATTTTCTGTTAGCACCATCTGGAACTAAATGTGTTCTTCATGACATAGCAAAAGTGAGCAATAGAAAAGGTAAGCATTCCTTCTTTTTCAGCATCCTGGCTGTGTCCACTCTTTTTCAGTGGAGCTATCTTTAATAGGAGCTAAAGGAGGCACAAGAAAACAGTAATGACAGGATAATGGGAGGTACAGAAAACTTTTTGATTATGACAAAGAGGACAGACAATTATCTATATGACTTCTTCTATTATACTCTATTTCTTATCAAACACCAATCTGGAGCTTTTCAACCAGATCCCCCTTAAACAGACTAGATTTTGCAGTATGAAATGCTATGGTTTCTGTCTAAGCATGAAGCACGGTGAAACTGTGATTCTGAAAGGATCTATGAATTCAAAAGGAACAAACAACTCTGAGGCCCCCCATATGCTCTAGTGGCAAAAAGACCTAATACACAGAGGTAGAGAAAATAAAAGAAGGGAAATGATCTTACTTCTGTACACGGCTTTGGTGATAGAAAACTTCATCTGGTTCTTTTTTCCAAACTTTAATATAGATTTTTTTTTTTAAATATGGAATAAATCTGTTGTGTTCTTAGGATCATAGAAATTGCTTCACAAAGGGGAATTGAGAACTTTGTCTGCTTAGTTTATCAAAAGAAAGACATTTTCTGAAGTTAGGCTGAGCAAGAACTTGTGCAGAGATAAAATAATGGGTGCAAAGGTGATGGCCTGAAGCCATGTCAAAGCAAATAGCTAGATGATAGAGAGATCAAGCTGGAAATAAACGTACATTTCAGCTAGGTAGAATTATATTTATAGTGAAATAGAATTGATTCTTTCTAATCTTATGATGCATATAACCCCAAAAGGAAATAATAAACTGAGAAAGCACGGTTGCAAATTTATACTGAATTTTTACTACTTATGTATATGGATCATACATGACATCACACTCGGTATATAAAGCAGGGGGAAGAAGAAGGAAGTGGGGAACATTTGGAGTGATGGAGTTTGTCTTTCCAAGTAACCATTACACGTCATGGGCCCTGCTCTCCTGGAGATGGCTGAACACCTGCATGCCTCAAAGCAGTGAATTAATTCCTTGTTTTGCTTTGCTTGTGTGCCTGGCTTTTGGTTTTCCTATTAAACTGTCTTTATCTTAACCCACAAACTTTCTGGCTTTTACCCTTCCAATTCTCTCCCTGGTCCTGCTGGTGGGGCGGGCAGTGATTGAGTGGCTGTGTGGGGCTTGGCTGCTGGCTGGGGCTAAACCACAACACGAATATAATAAAATATTGAACTACCAGGTCGTAAAAAGTAGAATGTGGAAACAGACTATGTGGAATGCAGGAAACCACAAACTGAACAATGAGCGTGCCATGCAGTGACTGAAGTGTTCTACATCAAGTTAGGGAATTGTCTAAATACCTTCAGTCTTAATTAGATGTTTCTGGTGTATAGATTGTGCAGTGTTTTTGTGGGATTCCAGATGTGCACTGATATAACTTTAGATATGGTATTTCATTTAGCATAGCATAACATAGATCCAGAAGAATATTTAAAACAAAGATCTGAGGGATCATTTATCCAATGACAGTATATGTGGTCTGTGTCATAGATACTTTAACTTTTAATGCACACCATCTTGGAATTAACAAAAATATGGCTTACAATGAAGTCTTTCAATTTTTTTGTGCCCAACTAGGAAGTTATTTCCTACATCCTTATTAATACTACATTGAAAGTTCTTGTTAAAGGGAAAGGTTGAAGTAGGAAGTAGTGCAAAATGGACCACTGGGTCTGTGTTCGTTATGGCTGCTAAATGACAGACTAATCCTGTTACTTTGGCAGGCTTATGACAACATTTTTTTGAGGAGCAGAGGAAGAAGGTGTACAATAATTGTCCTTTCTGACTATGCTAAAAAGTCTTTTGTCTTTATGTGACTAGCTAATGGAATGTCAGATAAAGCTAAATCTATAAGAATCAGTTTAATTCAAAGTTTAAAAGAGGATATTCCTACTGGAGGATATTCCTACTCGGGAAAGCCGTAAAGGTGGAAGCATTCACTCTTGTACATAAGTGTTCCTTGACTCCAACAAGTGTAGTGTCATTTTTGACATTTATGGTGGTTTTGCTACACTATATGTGGTAGATTTGGCAGTGTTAGGTTAATGGTTGGACTCGAAAATCTTAAAAATTACCATAACAATTCTATGATTCTGTTCTATAGATAGTACTAGTTCTTGGTGCTTTTAACGTATTTTCTCCTTTCACTTGCTTCGCTGTATTTCAAATAACTGATAAAACAACTTTGCAATTGCTCTCGCACACATTGATTGGTGTCCAGGTAAGAAAAAGGTAGTGAAACTGAAATAGAATACAAATACATATTATTGAGATGCAGCGGCAGTGTTTCAAAATCTTCTAGCATATGGATGGATAAACAATGTGATAGGAAGTAGACTGTTTGATTATGCATTTCTGAACGCTCTGATTTAAAGGAAGTTAATCTTGATTTTACTTTAAAGTATAAAAGGATACAGAGTCCATTTACTTCAGCTCAGTTTTTTAATTTTGTTACTTGTAAAATTTTCAGTAACAGATGTGCAAAAACACTTAGTGTACTAAGTATGCTAAGCACATCTACTCTGCCAGTAACTGCTAGCACTGTTAAAATCTTTGAAGTATAAACCGTAGCTTGTATAAAACTAAGATATACTTAATTTGCAGAAAAGAATGATCTCAGCTGTCTTACTGTGTGACTGAGAGTATCTTGTTTATAAATATGCTGTCATAATGTGCCATCTACTTGCAAATGGGGATTACTGCTTACACTTGAAGCTATGATAGTTGCTGCAACCTGAAGAGGTTGCAGAATACAGACTTTTAGAAAAATTGTTTGATACATTGTTGCAAAAATAATTTTGGCCTTTTTTTTTCTTTTTGACTAAGGAGGAAAGGACACAAAGGTAAAATTATAAAAGGTTTATTTCATGATCATGAGAGGCCCCCTGCCCCCACCATAAGGGAAGAATGATATCCCTAGGAATTTTCTAGGCTTTTATACCCAGATGAAATAAAATATTAAATGTAATTATCCAATGGTATACAGACACACTTCAGTCCTCTTCAACCATATTTGCTTCCTTTGAAGTATTCTTAGGCATCCTGCTGCAGTCTGGTTCTTAACACATGAACTTCTGAGATACAAATGTTCTCCTGCACTTGAAGGAGAAATTGTGTTTTTTTTTCTTCTTAGGGTATTCTGCTTAAGACACTTCTCAGGTTTGTTATTAGGCAGCCTAGACTCAGCAGTTAACTCTTTTGTGACATACATCATCTGAAAATTACACGATGTTTCAGATTAAGAAGGGTTTTTTATGGACTTGTAGAGTTCTGTAAACTAATTCTGAAGGGAAATATGTAAGAAAAATGAGTCTGTACATATCATACAGTACTATACAACATGTGTGGGAAATTTCTAAAATATTTTTTGCTTTTTGTGGATGGATAAAATCTACTATTTTACAAACAACAAACAAGAAGGAAATCCACTTTTTGAAGGCATTCCTCACTAGAAAAAGGCAGTGGCTTGCACAAAGTCTTCTCAGAGTGCATTATTCTGCTACCAGATGGCACTTAGTGATTTGGTCCAGCTGTGTGGTGTGATATTCACAGTCTATAAACTGCACGTATGCACAGAATGTCCTTCTGCACTGGTCAGCCCAATGAATGTCAGGTACAGATCTACTTTATCCCAGTGGGAATTTCATAGACAACTTTGAAGGTTTTTATTCACTGAGTTTCATTATTACAGAAAAAACCCAAACCAACAACAAAGAATCCCCAACAGCTTTGTGGCACTACCATGCCATCAGAAGAAGAAGAGGGAGCTTTTGTAGGATGCAATCGGAATTTTTCATCTAATCTCAGCAATTTTTATTACTTGAAAGTTTCTGTTGCTGATAAACCAGAGGTGGAAATACAGACCTACTGTCATTCTTTCTAAAGGTGAAACATTCAGCTAATTCTCCAGTATTACTTTATACAAAAACTTTGCAACAGGTATGATCCTATCTTGGTCTGGACAGACTGACCTGTATGATCTGGATATGTAAAGAGCACAGTTAGACTGAACAACTAGAAACAGTCTAAATAGCAGGAACCAAGAACATTTGTGTTGCCTTAACTAACATCAAAATACAGACAGAACAAATAATTAAATGCAATTTTTTTCTAGGCTATGCTTATATGGGAAAACCTTTTTTAAAATAATCTAGTTTTTGAGTTCTTTTTTGAAATTAGTTTTATAAAGTAACAAGATATAAATATTGCATTTTCCATCTGTCAGTCTTTCAGTCCTCATCTTAGATCTTCTGAAATTACTGGAAAATTTGTATCAAATATAACAGTGACAGTTTCTTTTTATGAGGCTTCATTTTGTTGGCATTTCATTAGAATATGTGGCTGGATAGGGGAAACCAGTAAGTGCACTCAAGGTGGGATAATGACAGCATGAGTTGTTGAGCTGGACTTTATAACAAAGCCTCTACATAGGAGAGATTTATGAATTTTCCTACTACAAGGAAAGTTTCCACTGGATCTCACTTGTTTTGTTCTGACCTTTCCTTTTATTCTTCTTTGCTGACTGTATCTGTTAATCTTTCTGTCTTTGGAATATGTATGTTGCTGTCACCTCATTTTGCCAGGTGATACGTTATGAAGTTTTATTTTATTGTCCCTTTAACATTGTTATCTTACTGGCAAACTTCCTTCTCCAGGACTGACTTCTTTCTGTACTGTTGTTTGTGTGTGCCTGTACTTTGTCTCTTCTGTTGTATTTTGATGTGAATAGATCCTAAATTTATTGTAAGATTTGAAGGATAAATCTCTTCCAGGTGTCATAAACAGGTATCTCCTATAAACTTAGTCTCTTGTTTTGCTAAGAGCGCTATTGTCATCTAAGCAGCCATGCTGATGGGACTGATATTCCGACATCTACTGTCCACCATTGTTCCTTTTCTGTTTGCTGTGATTCATTCTGCACACTTGCAGATTTCTTGCTCAATCAGGTGAAGCCTCTGCTGTTGATGGTGGTTGTCTGTTTTAAAGAAATCTGTTATAATTAGCGCATACATCTGTCAGAAACTTTTTGGTTTTTATTGAGAAAACACTTCATTTTCTGAGAGAAGAAAAAAGTTCATTAGAAGCACTGTGCTTTGAAGTAATAATGCTCAATGATACATTCTATTATGAACCATGAGATTAAACAAGGTATAGTTGAAGATGCATTTTCCTTGTGAAAATTTATAGCATCCCAAGCCCTACATACGCATTTCTTGACCCAATTATTTGGATGACTTTGATAATCAGAATTTTTCTTAAGCAACGTATCTTGTAATAAAGAAGCAAAATCAGTGAAAATAGCTGAATACTTCAGTATTTTTTTCTAATTGGGGAACAGAAGAAAATTAAGATTTGTAAGGAAGGTATACAAGCAATAATTGTCCATCTCTGCTGCTCAGCTAGTCAGCCTGCAATGTGAATGAGAGAATTGATTTCCAGATGTCTGCTATGCAAATTTAATCATAAACCATTTGATGGTCAACTTATTCTGATTTTTAGTAATTTGAAGCTATTTTTTGGAAACTACACTATGCAATTCTTTCCTATGGATTATCATCGTCCAATATCCTCCATAATTGTTAACCAAATGTTCACAGATTTTCATTTGGAGTTCCTCACTGTATTGATAGAATTTGAAGGTGCTTACCATTATTTGCCATGCTGTTGTTGAGAGAAAAGCAGCAAAGGAGTAAACCCATTAGTACCATATTTTCTTCTGTTCAATTTCAGCTGCTTTCAAATATAGAACCAAGACTTTCAGAAGAACTGTTAAGGGCAGCGTTTTATGCCTATGGATAGTCTCACTAACCTTGTAGATTCATTTTCATGCAAAAATTCATTTTGGACATCTGAAATATCTGCAGGATCAGGGCAACAAACTGAAACTCAGGAATTTAGCTGTAAAAATAATTAGTTGTTCGCCATCAGAGATTAAGAGAGAAATTGGCAAGTCTCAATCTTTCAGTTTAATAATTTTCTGTAATGTCTGCTAAACAGGGGGAATATTCTTCAAACTCTGAATTCTCTTTCTACTGACATGCTGACCTCATTTATTGCCGTAGGATGGGAACAAGAGAGAAAAGTCAGATGCTTCACCTTGAGAATAAGTCAGGTGCCTCTGACATCAATATTCTAAGAATGGTTTCAAAAGGATATCCCAACAGGAAATAAAAATGGGGAAAAGTGTGGCCAAAATATACAATCTCTGTATTAATTTAAGAGAGCCTACCTGTTGCTCTGAAAGCATCTTCTTAAACTACCTGAGGTTCCTTTGAGAATGTCAGAGTAAGAATTGTCATAACAGTGTAACAGTATTTCTTCTCCCAAGATGTGCTTTATTTTGGTTTCTGTTTTCAATTCTAAATAATACCTAATTGTCTTTGACAGAACAAGTGGTGATTTCCTAACACTAAGGAAAAAAAAAAAGTGGATGATGTGAGGTACAAAACCAGTCCTTTTGCTACATTCAGTTTTGTCACACAAACTCCAGGCTACTCATGCCTATATTAAAGGTTGGAATGGAATTCACCATCCTTCCTACCCATTCTCTTTTCATCTTACTCTTTATAACAAATAGTCCTTTTCTAAATTATGCAAGGATACTTAGTACATGCCTTTATCCTTCTGTCTGGACTCCATAATAAAAATTTTCAGGAAAAGTTTCCTGCAATGACATGAGTGAGGAAACATATTTTAATAATTTTTAATGATTTTCACAGTGACGTCAACCATTGGTTACTATTGTTTATCTGATCATATTGTTTTGTCCTAATGATACCATCTCATAGGCAAATAGCTCTAGAGTTATAAGGGAAGAGTTACAAGGGAGGAATATGAACAGGCAAGTCCCTGTCATTTTCTCTCTTTCAGCTGCAATTCTGTTAGAATTGGTCAATCTGCAAATCCTATTCAAAACAATGGGGGTTTTGGTATGGCACATAATACGCTGTGATAATAAGAATATTTTTTCTATTATGGCACTTTCATATTATTTTGGTTAGGAAATAATATATATTCTTTTACTGTTCTGAAGTGATATTTTGTTATTTAGCCCCCAAGATACAACAAGAACAAAAACCCCAAAACAACTAAATTAGATCATGCTTATTTTTGAATAGTTGTGTAAAAGTAGGGCACCGTGGAACATAAATAGTAGTAATTGATATTACAAAGGTTACAAAGATCAGCACTGAGTTTTGTCGTTTTTTCCCTTTCTGAAGATGTCACCATCATTAGGTGCAGTCAGGTCTTCTGGAAATTCCCTTGCTGTCCAGGTCTCTTTTGATTAAAGGCTGTTTGCTAATCATTTCTATTCTTGCACAACTCTTCCATGTATTTTTCTTCTCATGCTGTTTTGGTGACTGAGCAAACCTTTTTCCCTGCTCTGGTTTCATGTTTGCCTGTACAATGGAACAGATGGAATAAGCCAAAGGTCTGTGCAGCGGAAAATCACTGCTTCACGTTATGGTAATGAGTAAAAAGGTTTGTGGTTTATGGTTGCTTCTACTTGTGTGTTTCATAGTAGCAAGGATGTAATAAACATTCTGTAAGCTGTACAAGCTCTTGAGTCAGAGCTCATGGAAGTTGAGAAGAATCTTCCCACTGGTTCAAATAGCATTGTATGAAGCCTCGCTTTTGAGTTAGTCATGATGCAAATGTTTTACGAATGTTTAATCTTATATAATTAAAAAATCTTATTCCTAATTGTTCTTTTTATGTCCACTGTCTTTTAGCACGTGGTGGGTTGACTTTGGCTGGATGCCAGATGCCCACCCAGCCGCTCTGTCATTCCCCTTCCCAGCCATAAAGGGGAGAGTAAGTCGGAAAACAACTCATAGTTAATATCTGTTTAGAGCTCTGCTGAGCCTTGGAACTGACAGCAGCTGGTCAGCATACTCCTTGTGTTCTGACTTCACTAGCTCTTAGAAAATATACTTATCTAATTATAAAAATACCAATTGTGTGCTGCTGCAGACATGAGCAGCAAGGGAAGAAGTAGTGAAACATAGTTCTGTAGTAATGAGCAGAATGACTGACTTGATTAATCTGCTCATTTCGTTTCCTGAATCCATGTGTCTTCTGGTCTTATTTTTAGAGCAAAAACAAGAAATAATGATGAATTTTCCTCTGGATGTTGCATAGGTATGTTTCATTGGAGACTAAAACAATCCCAAATTTATTTAGTGTTCCATGCTTAAAAGAAAATTGTGAAATCAAATAGCACAAATATGCTTTGCCATTTATTACCAAAGATGGTATATCAGGTTCAGGTATCATCATATGCTAAGAGTAGCAGTTTTTTCCAACTTTTTACTTTTACTGAACTTGCTAGCTTTTAAAGACTTGGTTGCTTTTCCCAGTTCTCTGAAATGAAAACTGTTCTTTAAAATCTATTATGTTCTTTGCAATTTAGGAGTCATAATAAGATAAGAGCAAGTCTGGAACAAGATTCTGCTGCTGCTCCAAAATGTTTAACCTAAGTCTCTGTTCTGCACTTTGCAATCATTTACATCAGAAATGCTATGGAGTCACAATGATAGCAATAGCACATTTTGATTAAGTGAAAATCTGGTTGACACATTTTAAATAAGGAATGAAGCAATTTATTAATTTATTAGCAATGTAGTTAATGAACAATCAGTGAACTGCATCTTCAGGATCTGTATCAGTAATGTAATAGACAAACCATGATACCACATGTTTTAAAATATTAAAATACCAGTACAGTTTTCTAAACTCCATTCTATACCAAATCCTGGAAAGTTCTAATCCCTGCTTCATTCACTGTGATGATTCTGTGTTGCAGAATTTTAGATCTATTCCCACTGGCACATTCAGGTTCCCTTCTGGCCTTACCACCTTCTTTCGTTTTGTAGTTCCTCTTGTTAATTTTATTGAGTGGTATTTCAGTTCCTGTAACACCAGGAACCAGCTCATTGTACTACACAGATGTGTCATCTCTAGCAGTATAATATACTTAGCACCATGCTGAGTTTTAATCCTGCTGCTTATATGTAGGCAGCTGTAACAGTGTCACATAACAAATCATTAGCATGAAATGTTCTTGGAATTTTTCCAGACTTCAGCATCACCTGTCAATAATGGATGTTTTAAAAATAGATGAACATTTTTCAGTCCAGTTACTTTTTCAACATCCTTTTCAACTATGAAATTTTTTTTCTTGGAATGGTAATCTGTGGTTGCATTTATCTCATTAGTACCATGTGTACAGACATTCATATCCATTTCTAGCCTTTGTAGTGCCTACAGGCACATATTCATATTTTATTTCTTTCCTGTGAAGTTTGCAGGGTGTAATATGTCAGGGTGCAGCTCAAAAGCTTCCAGCTCCTTTCAGTTGTCTGGTTAATTTTAAATACTTCCTCTGTGCCATACACAGGCAATGGTATCCTCTTCTACATGTTCTACATGTTTTGTCCTCTTTTAATTTTAAGGGAGTTTTATACTTACTGATGTTTATTATAGGGGGGAAGTTGTTCTTGTTTTTCTTCTTTTTTTTTTTTTCTTATTTTGCTTCTGTATTGTCCCTAGAGCTGGCAAGATCCATTGTGTTCTCCTCAATCATCATGAGTCACAGGCACTTTTCTAGAAATGATGAAACTCAGTGCATGGTCTAAGGCAGGTTAGAAGATGACATAAAAGTTGGCTAAGTGACTTATCAAATACAAGAACTTTTCTGTTCCAGGGTAAAGGGGGGGTTATCTCATATCTCTTTTTTGGGATAATTTTAGAGTGCACCTGACCTTTCCTGGGAGCTTTTCTGACATGACAGTTTTCTGTGGAGTTGGCATCCAACCTCCTTCATGTTAAACTGATTGCTCCACCTGTTGCACTCATGTAAACTGTAGATTTACTTGGCCACCGAGGAGCCAGCACATTCACTCTGGAATTTTGATCTAATGGCACATCTGTGTCAAGGCTGAACTGCTTTCTTTTGGACTTGTCCATGAATGGAGAGAAAAGGCTTAAATTCTCTTCAGCATCTCTACTTAGGGAGGGTGAGTTGTAAAACATTGTTAGAACTGCCCACCCTTCATCATATAACTGCCGAAGACTAGGAATAATCTGAAACTCACATAGAATTTGATAAAAACCAAGCATTACTGGATACTGTCCTAATCAATGAGGCTGGCAATACAGGACTTGCAGAGTAATACAGGACTGCCTACAGATAGACAGAAGATTTTTTTCAGAAATTCAAAGGATTGATTCACTGACTTTACAATCCATGTTGGGAAAAGCCATGAGATTGGCTCTGTAGAGAAAAGAGTATGACCTGATCATCTAGAGGCCTTATTTCATTAGAAATAATGGAGACTGGGAATCTAGATCTCAGCCACTCATCAAGTGTAAGCTAGAGCCAATTTATCATATGATTATAGATAAATAGACACGTAGACATATAAAAACATTTTCCCATTAAGTTTTTCAATAGAGCTTTTCAAAATCAGGGAATAACAAGCTTTTTAAGGAAAGGATACACTGTGGGGTTTGTAGCTTTGTTTGGTTTTTTTTTGTTTGGGGGTTTTGTTTGTGGGGGAGGGGGTTTATTTGTTTGTTTATTTGGGGTTTTTTTCCTCCTTAGGTATGTGCTTAATAAATTGGTACAAAGCAGGATCCTCAAATGAATATTTGCAAGAACAGAACTGTTGGATGTTCAGTTTTGGCAGTATTTACTGAGAGGGTAGCAGTCCTCGTCCATTCTTAGGCTTCTCGGTAAGGTTGTTCATGAAATAAAACTGTCTCTGCTCTTTTATGTCTGTACTTAAAAACTGCCAGACAATATTTGTCTGCAAGACTAGAACTATGAATGTGCAGCAAAATTGTATTGCTCTAGGGACATAAGCATTTTAAAGCAGGAATGATAGTCTTCTATCTCTGTAAGCCCCAAATTAATCTCTGCAAGCTCGACTAAACTTCAGCAGAATGACTGAAAGCCCATATATGCTTCCTCTTGACTTTTGTGAGATTTGGTTCACTTTCAAAGGGCAAAATGGCCATATATTTCAGTTTTAGCGGAATTTCTCTTTACATACGGCAAGTTAGGACTTCAGAAATATCTTTAGTAAACATACATGTCTGCCTGTGTTAATTGCAAAATGTTTGTTTATTAGTATTTACTTAAGGTTGAATTTTCTATGTACTAATGTGGAATAAGTCACACAGTAGAATAACATTCATTACATGGAGAAACATTTTGAATGAATGCTTTGGAGTGAAAGAAAGCACCAGTTCTTCCTCTTTTTCTCATATATTGAAAAACTTGTTGAGATTGCCATTCAAAGCAAATTTTTTTAGCAGTTGGCTCATGTTTCATGCTTAAACTTAGTGAAGAGACTAAGCTACTGTGAGGACAAAAGTTGTGAGGACATAAGACTATGATTAATGCAATGCATGGAATTCTAAAATTGTTCCAATTATTTATTTACATAGAACAGTGGCAGAAAGAAAAACAGTTCAATTATTAGTCTAGTGCGGTAATGAGTCTTGTGCCTGAAGTAGTGCCAAGCACTGGAAACTTAAACTTGAAAGAAACTGTATGGTTATTAATAGAGAAATCTGCCTGTAAACCATTCTTTAACATTAAGTGAACCAAAACCAGGCTGACAGTCTGCATAAACAAATGCAAACTGAATGCACATTGTTTTATGCTTCATTCATTACACTAGACAGTTCAATTACAATCTGAAAGACATATAGACCAGTTAACACACTTGTTGTTCATTGACTTTGTGGATATATAAAAATGCCTCTTGTTGTTAAACTTTTTTGGCAGAATCTTGACTATGGTAGGACGCCTTTTTCATCAAAGTAATTTCACTAGCTCCAGAAGAGTGCCACCATGCACTTGTCTGGACTTTAATTTGGTTCCTTGTATGATTATTCTTAAAGATCTTATGGATATGAAATGGAATTTCACTTTTCCAGGAAGGTTAATTCTTTTAGTCCCCTTCCCTTCCCTCCCCATTTTCAGAATGCTTGTATTTTTCTCTTATTTTATACTTTTCAGAGGAAGGAATAGATCTGTTACATTTTATGCATTTTGCATGTAATTTAATTTTTGATGCTACCTGTGCATTCCTGGTGTGGTGTCATCAACCTCTCTCTTTGTCAGGGCAGGCCCCTGCATTCATTCTTTGTGAGCGCAGCTGCTCGATGCATCTTACTGATTCAGCCAGGTCTTGCTCAGCTTAGAGTGTGTTTCTTACGGAGGACTGCATACTCAAAGTAATGTTAAGCTCTTCACATTTCATCTTTGAGTCATAGATCTATCCCTTCGCTTGGTCTGCTCCCCTGAAGTGCCCTAACTCCCTGATCAGAAATGAACTCTGCCTTCTCGCCCCTCCTTCTGTTTACTGATAAGGACAGACTACTATATGGACAAATTAAAACAGAAAATCTTCTAGGAACTATGGTTGCTGGTATTTTTTAATACTAACTCATTTTCTCTCATGGTAGGGCAATAATCCTATTTCTGATAAGATCTAAAATTCTGAGAAAGTCAATGATGCTTTTAAATACTGATAAGGGATAAAAAAACTGATAAGGGATAAAAATTTCTATTATTAATAAGGGCATTTATTATAAGGACTCAGTTCTCAAAGTAAATGAATTGGAAAAACAATGAACAAGAAACAGTCTTCTCTTTTTTTACATTTACTATTTTTACAACAGCCCTAATTTCTTATTCACCAGTTCCAGAAGTAGATACCCACATAGTTCTTGGTAAATGCATTAGCCTTTGAAATTAATCTTGGATGAATTCAGTACTGGAGAGTTGTAGCTTAACTATCCTATATGCATTAAGTGTCTTCTTGGTAGTTGGATTAGAGTGATCAGTTTTCAGTCTATGAGATAGTTTCTTGTGTGTCTTGTTTCTCTTAGGAAAGATCTCATTATAATTATGAAGTTAACGCATTATAATTATGAAGTTAATTATTCTCATGAAGTTTCAATGCCTGAAAGAGAGCAATCTTACAGACTGTCTACAACAGGCTACAGGGATGAATGGTGAATTGTGGTAAAATGTTTTTTTCTTGATTTTTCATTTTGCCATGAAGTTTTAATTTCTTTTCTTCTGGAACCTGTGAAAATCAGGCGAGTTTATTTAAAGAAAACTTCAAATTTAATAGTTCAATTTTTGGCAATATTTCAACTCTGTTTTCAAAGTGAATAAGAATCAGGTTGTTAAAGAGGTTCTAGAACTTGGAGGTACCAACAGGCAAATTACAAAATAAATATCTAACAAGACTCCTGCAGCTAAAATCATGTACCTACCATTCCAGTGTTTCATGATTTTCTAAACCAGCTAAGGATGGCAGCTTTACCTACAGAGGTAGAAATTCTGCCTTCTTTAAGTATAGTATCTATTCATATTCTCCACAGAACTTAATCTGTACTAGTTAATATGGTGGAAATCCCCAGAGTTAGCAATCCTGAGACTGCTAATAATTTTTGTGGGATGTTCAAGGACCATGTTTGACTAAATCCTCAGTAAGGTAGTTGCATAATAATTTTATTATGTTTGGAACTACCATTGTTAGGTTGATTTTAAAGAACAGATCTCCCTTGAGGCAGGTAGAAAATTTCATTTTATCTCAGCAATAGGATCCAGCTTTTCTATCACAGTTTTATGCTAATTTCAGTAGGTAAAAAAAGAAAACTGCAATGAAGCTCCTCAGAACATCCTTTTGTCTGAGTTCTCTTCCCTAGTGGACATTAGTTCCGAAGGATAACCTTTGAAACAGGGAAGACAATCTCTTGTATTTTTTAGTATAGCACAAATCTCTAGCTGAATATCTGTGTACAGTATAAGCAAACAAAAATAAATTGTTCCTTATCTATCTTAACTTATGGTAACTACTATCTGCTAGTTCTCTAAAGTATGGATTGCCTTAAACTACTTTCATGATAGGTCTTCATATTCCATGAATTATGTTTTATCTGTGACAGGAAAATGTAAGAAATGGACAAGAGCTTAAACCCCGGAGAGGAAGAGGTTTATAGAAATAGAAAAACAAGCAACTGTGTCTGGCTTGGCTGTAATATATTTCTGTTCTAATTCAGAATTTGAAATAACAAGTAGTACAATGTTCTCTTAATATCATCCTGGGCAAGCAAATGTTGACAATAAAAGAAAAAAGTGCTGATCTGTGATTGTACATAATGTTAGCATTTCTGGGATAATAGGAAAAACACTTATTCCATGAGATATAGAGGATATTAACAAAACTTTTAAGTCTCTGGAATCATTTAGCAGGAGGAATTCCTGTCTAAATTCAAGTGCTTTTTT
>JAWWES010000115.1:37581345-37592026 GCA_035583135.1 Lophotriccus pileatus
AAGAGTAAACAAACATCCCCCCCCCCCCCGCCAGTTTTCAAACAGAAGAATGATTAGAATGGGTACTCATCTGTCCTTCAGAAAGATCTCTCCTTGCCTTCCCCAAACTTCAACAGGGGGTAGTCAAAATGAAAAATTACTAAATGAAGTGTGCCTGAGGGAGATTGTTGTAAAGGGAAAAAAACCCAACAAACAACTAAAAGACTGAGAACTTCCAAAGTAATCCTGCAGTAAGGATACTTGCCACTGTAAGTGGGTGAAAATGCTCTGTTGTTTGTAACTCTGCAAGAATTTGTGCATTCCTATCAGTAACTGAATTTTGATATGAATAATAAATTTTTTGGTCTGAAAAGCCAGACTATTAGTAAGATGAAAAGTCTGTCATGGCTTCTGTTATTTATAGTGAGTTATTCTGTTTTATTATGGAATGATTCGAGAATTTCAATCCCTTTGAATAGTACCTTAATCTGTAAAATAACTAGTTCATCTTACTAGGACAGCATACAGAGTAAGGTATTTCTCAACATGTGTGATGTTGACAGAATCATTGCCATATTAGGCACAATGCATAACTGCTGCAGCACTTCCTGTGCTGTTACTTTATTATTTGGAGACTAGCTAGAAATGAGTAGCTACTAATAACCGTGATTTTAAAAATAAGGTTTTTGGAGAATTACTTTTGCTAACAAATAATGATCTGCATTTTTTCTTTTATTTCTGTCTTATGCTAAAAGAAAAGTTCATATAATGATTACTGATATTATGGATAAGGTTGAAATTCCTCACTGATTCCATGCCAAAACCTGTCAGGGGATGAAATCCCCACTTTAACCTTTTCACTTCAATATTTTGTTTTCTGCAAAACCATTTTTGCAGATGATTTCTTTATTTCAAATTCTCTCACCTGTAGAGAAAAGCATATCTCTGAAGCTATGTCTTCCATGACGCCTCTGCATCCCTCTGTTTTATACTTTGCCATTGCTAATATGCAAACATCTTTGTGAAAAACACTTAATGGAGACAATGGTGACAAGGAAAGTGTACCTGGGACCATATGGGATAAGCTGCCTTGTGTGGCTTCAGCAGCTACAACTATAAGCCATGGTGTTAAGAATGTGTCTCTCACATTCATTGTGAGCTTAGGAAAACTATTAGCAGTTCTGAGATGGAGGATAAATCAGAGAAGAAAAAAAAGAAAACAGCCTGAACTTCCCAGATTCAGAAATTTGACATGACAGTCCTTTAGCATGTCCCTCCTTTCTCACTTTTTCTGCACCTGGAAAATCTATCTTTTTTTTTTCTTTTTTTTTTAATTAAATATGCACTATATGAAAAGTTGCTGTTATGTAAAAACAATCAAATCATACCTATGATTTTAGCTATGTGTTCTGCTTACTTATTTCTAAAGAAAGCTCCTAGCACAAGAGCAAGTGGGAACATAATTGGCGTTGTGTATTCTTGACTGGAAGCTCATACCTTGGCTGGAGTTTCTCCCATTAAGTTTAACGAATAGAATTTGAATAGCAGTTTTGAGAGTCCCCCTGCTCCTCATCTATCCACTTGAAAATTATTTGTCAACTAAATCTGGGAGCTCTCTAACCTTCTTGTCTACAGCCATTGTTTTTGAACAGTAGCATACTTTTACTAAGGAAACCTGGGCAAATAATGCAAAATACGTGCTCCAAATTTTGCTTGAAAAGTTATTTAGTTGTTTTTCTCTCTCTCTCTCACACACACATATAAATGATACATTCATTTATAGTTGAAATTTGAGGAACAGTGTTTGTACTTTTTTTCAGTATTTGTTGTCATTTATGCTGAGTATTTTGAATTCTTAGAAAGTTGAACTCACACATTTCTTTACAATGTAATGTCAAAAGGTTGTCTAATTGTATTGATGTTATATAAGTAAGCAACTGCAGAAACAATCTAATTCAATTAAATTGTTCTCCAGCAGAACTTGAGGAAATCATCCCATGAAAAATGAATGTGATTTTTCCATTTTACTTTGGTAGAAAATGAACTATATGTCATTAGGATTTATAGGTTAATCACCCAGAGAAACTAAAAAGTAGTAAAATATGGAGGCTAAAGGTACCCAACTGGCAGCAGTAGCTTCCGTGATACTCCTGAATTTGTACCTAGGAGAGGTTGTAGTATCTGGTGTTGATGAATGAGATACTGCAGGGGGGAAAGAAAAGGTCACTTGATACTTACTGTCAAGACCACATTTTTTTCAGAAGGCTTGTCCACAATTCTGCTGGAGCAATTGGTGGCTTGTACAGGCTGTGGCATGTAGTCTAATATAACCGTGCCCTATTGATGCTGCACTTAAAATAAAGATGAAAGGGAATATTCCATATGCGCAAGGTTCTTGTTGTTGTCTTTGCCAATTCAGAAGTGTATGCATCTCTTATTGCAGATGAAAAGGTAAATCTCTAAGACCCAATTTTAGTCGTGCTTTCAAGTGAGCCCCATAGGGAGGGAAAGTACAGAAACAATTCTAGCATGCATTTATGAGGCTGCTCATTAGCACATCTACCCTCGGTAGATAACCTGAAAAATGCGTGTGTCCTCATCCTTGCCTTTTCTCCAAGCAATTGACACTCTGCTAACGGAACATGAGTATGATCCTCCACTGGAAAGAAGGATCATACCTTTCTTTAAAAACCCTTAAAACCACCTGTTTGAAGAGTCAGATACCTAGCTATACAGAGAGACACAAGCACCTAAATTAGACTTCTGACTCTAGCAAGGTGTTCAAAAAACCTCTGTCTAGTGGTTAGGGAACCTTCTAATGTTTAGACAACATCTGAATCATCACCAGGAACCTCTAGTTTTGCTCTTGCATGTGTCCAGTTGGACAGCCATCCTGGTAAATTGCTCATGAGGAAACTTCTGTGCAAATTCAGCCATTAATCTCCCAGAGAGCTGCACTTTCCAATCTTAATCTAATTGTTTTAGTGCCAGCTCTCAGATCTGTAATTTCCAGGTTAAACAAACAAACATGCAAAACTGAACTGAGCTGTTCAACACAGCATCATGTTAACAACTACAATCAGCAGGGCTGAAAGCTTTTCAGGCTGACAGCTGCTACTTTGGCTAATGAAATATTAAGAGCAACAGCTGGGTGTTGTCTTTCATGTAGACTGGAAAGTGGTATAGGACAAGTGCTTTGGCATGGTATCTAACTGATTGTTGCAGGTCAGAATCAGAAATCTTTAATATAATTAATGTACTCTCACTACACTTCACATAATTTGTTCAGATTTGATATCCTTCAGCTTGTTTCTTTCCTAATTTTTGAGCCCAAGTTTGTTATTCCAGCCCCAATATGCTGCTCCACCTGCTTGGAGAATACAATTCTCACTTCTGGGGCATTTCATGCTGGTCTCAGTTTTTCATCCCAGTAATCATCCCACCAACATGGGATATGTTTCTTAAATGGAATACATCCAGGACCATCTTTAGGTTTGTAAAACAGGTGAGAGAGTTAAGAGCTTGAACTCTCTGCTTAGTCACTAGAGAAAGAGCAAGAAATCTTCAGAGGATAATTAGGATAATATAAGAATACTTACAGATCTGTGACTGTACAAGGTGTCTGCAGCAATTGTATTCCTAGATTCCCTTTGATTAGGGGCCTCAGATTCTGGCTGTATAGGCCTTTATTTACTCTATTGCTTTCTCAGGACACTGTTCTCAGAAACTTCTTTGTATTGTCCAAAAGAGAATTCATTACAAAAAACCCTACAGGATAAGCATCCCTTTTTTTTTTTTTTTTTTCCATTTCAAGAACTTGGCCTAGAGTGAACTGTCAAAACCAAGAAAAATCGTTCTGTGGTCTTACAGGCTTGATTCCAACTCCAAATGTGCTGCAAGAACAAAGCTTCCAAGTTTAGGAAGAAAAAAGGCCTATGGAAAACAGTAGGTTTGTGTATAAGTTGAATTATGGTCCTCATTTCTTTGAGATCAGTGGAAGACAGCAAACTAATCAATGCAAGCTAGAACTACTGGTAGCAGGCTTTTAATCTTTAGATGAAAAACTATGACCAAGACAGCACTCAGTGTTTAGTAGGTAAGGTTTCCATTACAACACAAATAAAAATATCCTGAATCTTCAGACTAATAAAACAATGAAAGGAAAATGAACTCTTAAAAATTTATTTGAAACTTCTGTGCTGGAATCACCTTAGCATATATACTGAGCATTATGTAAATCTAGTTGCCTAATTGCCCCGTTTTTATGTGACTGAAAACTTGTGGGAGGCTGCAGTAAATACACACATCAATATTAATTTTCTTTATAAGTGACAAAAGCCTATGCAAAGCCATAGGAGGTGATAAATACACTATTGTATTACATTTCCCAATATTTATATACATATATCATCCAGAGATAGGACCATGGCCTGCCCTTCATCGTTTTACTTTTAGATGCTGTCATTAATATTCCTGCTGAGTGCTAACAGCAGAGAAGGCTGAACACAATTCATTGCATATTCCCAGTCACATAGGAATTTCCAAATTGCAGCAGATCCAATTAGTATCTTAAAACCTCTGATGTATTTACTGCAGATACTGTAATCTCTGCACAGCTTTAAATACCGGCTGTGTACTGTCAGCAGTGAAGCCTGTAGCCTGCAAACTTCAAATGTACAATGATATCTTGAGGTGTGGTAAAATGTGACCATTTTCTGAAGCTTTCTGTTGGTCTGTAGGTCCAATACTTCATTAGACAACAAGCAATGCTCTGTTATTGTTCCGATCACAGAAGAAAATTATTTGGCTTCTTAATCAGTGCTTTGTAAGGAGAAACGTCCTTGCAAAATGTTATGTCTGTTTAAACAGGAAATGGCAAAATCAAATCCTAGAAGTCTGGGCTGCTTGGGAAGAAAGGTCTAAAGCACCTATCATAATGGCATTACTGACTTAGGGATTTATGACTTCTATTACACAAATCAAAAGGATATTGCTTTTATAAATCAGTAAAAAGAATGTTGCCATGGCACGTCTGAAACAAAGATTTGGCTGAAATTATGAAACTTGTGTTAGCTTCATAGATCAGACTTCAAATTCCAAGAATTGAAGATTGCTCGTGGAAATCATCTAGCCTCAAGTCACCAAACCTGCAAACAAACAGTTTTAGAAGGACTCTCCTGCCTGATGCCAGGCATTGCAGCAAGACGGCCAGTACTTTCTGTCACGTATCAAAAACACTCTTGTCTAAAATCGGCTGCTGGTTTATATGGAAAATTAATACTCTTTAACTATAGAAGAATGCATTAAACCAGGAACCAGGGAACAAAGATGTTTCACTCGGTATTTTCATTCTTTAATGGTGGTACATTCTGCATAATTAACTCATCCCAGTTATCTCTGAAGGAGAATCTGCCAAACTCATGTGTTTAATTAAAACATCTGTAGTTCCTATGCAACACTTCTTCAGGAACTGGAATTTGAAGTCAGGATTTTTGTTCCCCTTTATTTTGCACTTAAATAAGAATGAACAGGCTTGTATTCACATAAATATATCTGTGCTTATATGCCTGTAGATGTTGATCAATAAAAAGACCGTAACTCTTTCAGCTAAAGGCATGCCTGCTGCCTCACTGGGAATGATTTCATAGCAGCACAGGACAGAAATTTGGAAGTTGGATAGGATTTCATATTTACCTGGGTTTTTATTGTAGTTCTCGGAGGTTTCTATGATTTTAATATTGAGGAGAAAGAAAGAACAACATTGAGACCTTTCTTTCTGTGTAAGAGAAATTAGGATAATCTGTGATGATAAATCAAGAAGAGAATATACATTTCATATTTTAGCAGAGACCAAGAGGTATGACAGCTAAGAACTTTTTTGAAATGTTTAAAAAATTCTATTGACAAGAGAGCACATAGTCTTCTGTAACATCAGAATGGAAGTTTATCAGTCAGTCTCTTCTTTCTTTGATTAAAAAAAAATTTCATTAACTTCAAGACTGGGATTTTACCATTGTGTTTATAGAAGATAAGAGAAACTAAGTCTCATTGGGCAATGTTATCATAATATATGTAGTGAAATATAGCATAAATTTTGAGCAATCATAGATTTTATACATTATGAAAAATAATGACAAAAAATTGCTAAGATCTTTAAAAATTTCTGTTGAGGGTATGCCTCAAGAATTTTTTATAATAATACTGCCTTAGAAACTGTAGCAGACTTACTTGAAGATCCACAGGAAATTATTTATTCACAGACTTGTGGTGTCAGTTGGAAAAGGATGCAATAATTTCTTCACACCGAAAGGATGATGTATCCTACTTCTAAGTAAAAAGAAAAATTAACTTTAATGCAGAAATTGCTGCTGCATCTGTCTATTTTAATGAAGCTTACATGATGAAAAAAATACACACAGAAAACCTCATCCTTTCATTGTGTTGCTTTTAATATGAATACCTGAATTAAAATCAATATGAATAAGAATATTTGGCTTTAGGATTCCAAGTACACCTTATTGTTAATGTTCAGTAAGTAAGGAAGAAATGAGGTAAACGGGGTAACCTTGTAAAAACCTGTGAAAGTATGAAAAAAATCTGTATCTGATCCTCACACTTAATCTCCCTATAGTCATTCAGTAGCTTTTAGAGAAATGTACATTTATTTCAAATTAAAAAAAGGAAAAGCATGAAAACCGTTATTCACGATCACGCTGCTTCCTCTCTGAAATTCCAGCCTGACGAAGTCCTACCTGCAAAGTACTTATATCTGTAAAGGTGTTCCCTCTTCTTACTATGTAAATGGAGCAAATAATTCAGATATTCTCTTTATTATTAAGTTTTTTCCATTAGCATCATTTTTTCCTTTTCTCTATGGTAACATCCTACTTTTTTTTTTATGATGCTTTGTCACTATTTCCATTATAAAGACCCTGATTTTGATATGCATCATTTTTAAACTTTTGATTGGTTTAGAGAGAAGTCTTATTACACATAGTTTATGTCTTCAGTGATAAGTTCACATGTTGAAAAATCTCCAAAATTTAAGTTTTGGTTTTCTAAGTGGTATGTGAGATTGTCAAATTCAGAGCTGACACAGTGCAACTGAATTACACTTAACATAAATATGAATAATTTGTTTCATTGTTCAGTAATAATATAGATACTTTCAAGACATTTTCAAGATACTTTCATCCTAATTCTCCAGAGACATTGAAATCTCTAACTCTTGTCAAAATCCATGAGCTTTCAGTCTGTAAGAGTCTTAAGCTGACCATTCCACAGCTACAGGGTTGAACACCTTACTACTAAATTTTGAAAATTTGGATCCTCCCATTCAGGTTTTTACATAACTTGCTGAGAAGCAGCATATCATCTGATTTTATACATCTCAAACTCTGTGTTCTGAGGAGGTGGTTATCCTGAAACACAAAGTCATGTCCTCATGATTAAAGGCTATAAATCTCTGTAAGGGTACTGTGTATAAGAATTAAGAGTGCACATGAATAAGCAAATAGCTGCAACAAGGATGGATATCATCTTTTTTCCTTCTACCTGCTATGCCAATTTAGAATTAACATACTTACAGAGCAGATTTCATTGAATATCTGAAAGCAGCACATTGCTAATGCTTTATTTACTCTTGAAGGCTAAAAAAAGAGCTGTTATATTTGATGATCTAGCACCTGAGTTGATGTAAGAGAGGTTTGCAGTGTTTGGGCATCATCAAGTTAGGTTCTGCTCTTACAGAAACTTCCTAAAATGTGAAAGCACTGCTGTTACTAGGGCTACGTCTGACTGACAGCTGTATAACTTAAAAAGCAACCTCATTCTCTTATTCTATAGCTCAGGTCCAATACACTATCCTGCAGGCAGGCTTGTTCCTTAGTTGATCTTAAAGTTTTATGGAAATGGACAACTTTTGCCACTGTATGCACTGATTATAGGAATTGCCCAATCACCTTTTATTAGTATGTACACAAATAAATTATAGAGACTCAAAAAAAGCCTTAAAAATGCTAATGACAACATCAGTGGGGTGTTGTCTCAGACACATATACAGTAATGTTATGGGAAAATCTGTGAGGCCAGATGCTCTGAATAGTCTGACTTCTGTCTGAAGTTTCTCTGCAGCTCCACTAGTACTGTTCCAGTCACATCCATCCCACAGTGGGTGGACTGGAAATGCTGTAGCAGATACAGCAGTGGGCTTGGAGTGACCTATTAGTGGAAGAGAGAGTTAAGAAAGTTGGAGATTTCTATGATTTTAATACTGGGGAGAAAGAAACAATCACATTGAGACCTTTCTTTCTGTGTAAGAGAAATTAGGATAATCTGTGGTGGTGTAAATTTGTAAAACTTTGATGAAAAGATTATAAAGCTTCTATTGAAAATATTGTAAAGCTTTTATTCAAGATGTCTTACCTATGTTCGTAACTCTTCCAATAAATATTTACTAGAGGCTAAAATATTGCAGGCTAAATGTCAGATCGAGAACAACTGAGATTCATTTGTATGTCATTTATGTCTGCCTTCCCTTATTTTTACCTTGTTTCTATGTCCTTTATACAACAAGAAGTTTTTCAGGTATGTTTCATTGCTTCTTGGATATTATTTAAAAGTTAATTATAAACTCTATTTATAACTGTACAGTACATAGGCAGTATCATTGAACCATATTACATAAGCAGGGCACATTCTATAAACTGCATCTCTTTTAAACTGCACTAGGTTTTTGCTAAAAATCATTCATATTGTGAATGTGCCACTTGCCTTCTCAACTCAGAAAAGTGATATCTCCAGTCAAACAGCACGTATTGTAGAACTATTTGAATGTTACCCTTGGATAAGAGATCCTGTTTACACAGTACTTCCACGGATCTAGGTATGCAACTTTATTCTGTGTTGAAAACCATCTGAAAACAAAACTATTTTGGATTTGAAAGTAATGTGACTACCTGGTGTCATTCTAGGTCACTAATAATATTTTAACTACCAGGATTTACCATTAATGCTTATGTTGTTTGTCAAGAGGGCCCAAACTGAAATTGAAGCCTTTTGTGTAGGTGTTGCATACTGTCATATGTATCTATATATATATAATGTATGTGTATATATCTCCTCTCTGTGAGCACTGGGGATGACTTTTTGCCTTAGGATTAAATTCAGTCTGCATGGAAAATTATGGCAATTTAAGTCCTACTCAAGTCTTATATTATTCTATGAAAAAGGCTTACCTGGAGTATGTAGGTCCAGATCTATGTGCTGTATCTCCTCACAACCATACTTTCTCAGCTAAAGAGTGAATTTCAGAAAAGGCAAAGGATTTCTATAAGCAGGCATCCAGTTAATGGAAAGATTCAATTAGGTAGCTGATAAGCCATATCTGAAGTATGACTTCTGCTTGGATCAAAGGAGGGGTAAAAAAACCCTTTTGGTCAGAAATGGAGGGTCTGATCTTTTGCCTTTGGCCCATTTGCACACTTATCTATTCTAATTTGGACTGGTTGAGCCTTTACTCAAATATGACCTGTATTATAGAATGTGATGTTACAGTAACAGTTACTAATCACATAGAATGTGATGTTACAGTACCTGCATCATGGTAGGATTATCTTGCATTGAGAGAGCAGCAGAGGGTGGATCAGAGTGGTTTTAGGCTAGTATAAACATATGCTTTTGAAATAAAGTAACTAATAAATTAATTGTTAAAAGTCTGTAAATTGGTGTGCCCTAATAACTAAAATACCCAGAAGCAGACAAGTGCTGATTCCAGCTTATAGACCAATATCCTCTCTTATTAGAGATCAATAATTTGTCTGGAGAAAGAAGTACCCTGCAGAGGAGAGTAGTGTAGTTAATATGAATGGACAAAATCCTAATTTACATGGGGCGTTAAACTAATATCCAGAGCTTTAAGTTCATGGAAAATTCATTCCCATGTTAAGCTAACACTAAACATTTTCTTAAGAAAACGTAACTGACTGCTTTTAAAATGTCTGCCATAATATTAGAGGAAATAGAAGGATTTCTTCAAAGTGTGATTCCAGGGAGGAAAATGAGATATTAAAATTACAAGACATTCTTAGTTCTAGAAAAGCTATACATTAAGCAGCCATGAGGACACTTTACCAATGTAACAGTCAAAGTGACAAGAGTTGGAAACAGCTTCCCAATAATGATTAGCATAGTGGTGGAAAGCACTCACTGCTTTTAAAGTTTTCCATCTCATGGAAAACATTGCATGATGTAATTGCCTGTGAAAGCAGACCCTATGAACTTGGCAGTCTCCTCTAATCCGAATGTAGTTTTTTCTTTCTTTTGACATTTGATCCTTGATTTTAATTGGACGCAATTTTTTAGCAACGGTACCATATGTCACTCCACAATATTGTGGGCTAAGCAAGGGGACTAAGAGGCAAAGGGAGCAGAGTATTATGTATTACCTCAGCTTGCATTAGACAATGTGCAAACGGCTCCAGTTTTAGTCCTCAGCCATGTTTTATCACAGTGTCTGTAAGAATGGATGAACAAGGTTGCTATAATTAAACTTGCTTTAATGGTGTAGTCAACAGCTTAGTAATGGTAATTCTCCTCACCCACATTCAGGTAAACAGAATATATCTTATGTGCTGGTTTAAAAGTTACCCAGCAGGGGAAATGAGCTCAACTCAAAAGAGAGATTATAAGTCAGAATAACAAT
>JAWWES010000115.1:37592126-37613760 GCA_035583135.1 Lophotriccus pileatus
AGGCTATAGAATACACAGGTTTGGGTTACACCCATCCAGTGATGAATTGGTCCCAGCTGTTCTAACTAGGACATCTTATTAGCTGTGATTGTTTCAGGTTTTATAAACTGATCTGGCTTTGATTAGAAGATTTAGTTTCTTTCTTCAATAGGAATTTATTTACCATACATGCTGGCCAGAAATCAGTCTAAGACTGCCCCACTATCATTTTGATAAAAACTGCCAACTTCAGCTGCATTTGATGTGATGTCATAAAATACATATCCATTACTAATGCTTGGATAGACCTAGTCTCCTGGCATAAATGTCTCTTGAAAAGCAATTAGGAGTGGTTATTCTTCTCCAAGGACAGGTGGTATCCCAAAAGTTTATCATACATGCTTTAGTTGTTGTACATCCTCTAAGAAAGAGCATGATGCCTTTCTTAAAAGAGACGGAATGTTGGCAACATTTTTGATATTAAAGAGTCCTATAGACCCATATACTGGAAATAGTGTATTTCCTCTCTTGGGACAGAACAATTTCTGGTAAGATACTGGAATTTTAGCGCTGAAAGAATAAGGCCTGTAGAGATGCTCAATGAAAGGTGCAGTAATTTTTTCTTTTAGAAACTGAGAACAATTACCTGTGTAGGATTCAGATTAAAAATATATGAGGTTTTTGTTTGTTTGTTTGGGGTTTTTTGCTTTTTTTTTTTTTTTTGTAAGAGGAAAGTATTTTCAGTGAGTCAAAGACAAATGAAGACAGTCAAAATACAGGGCTGAGTGAAAGGAAGAGACTTCTACTCCTGATCCTAGTTGTTTTGTCCAATCCAGGAAAAAGCATCTGAATAGTCATTGCTGTGGATTCACAATTTATATAACAGTACTAGTAGTTTACCTGAGAAGGGTGCAAGTTTTTATTTAAACATACCAAAACTATTGGTATTTTAGAAGGAATAAAACCTAAAAATGAGAAATATACTGTCCTTGCCTCATGTATTTGTTGTTCTAACATATAGTCAATTTTATCTTACAGATTCTCTCGTTTTAATCAGCAGTGAAAAATACATTATTTCTATGTGACATCTTTTATTCTTGACTTTATTCCCACTGAAAAAGTATTGTTTCCATGTATTATATATAATGAAGTTCATTCTTCTATTTGCATATATGTTTACATCTCACTGCTGGTGTTAGAAGCTATACCAAATAGACAAAGTTAATTTTTTTTTTAAATTACATACTCTGTAGATCTCATTGGAGTATTTATGACAAGCTAGTTTAAGCTGAGCTTTACTTTATTTGTATTTAATTTATTTGTATTTATTTTTGCTGGCTTTTGAAGAGTAAGGGTTTGATGGCAGAAATATTCACAGAAAGTGAATGGAGGAATATTTGCAGATTGCTTCAATTCAAAAAAGCTGGTGTTTTAGTAGCTGGAAATGTTCATTCAGTTCAGAACCAAGGAATTACTGACATAACATTTATGCAATGTGTTACAAATTTTGAATATTTGTGATCAATTCCCTAAGGAAAGAGTATTCAAATACAGAGTAAACATGCAAAACAACATGATAGGTTCTGAAGAATATGGAAATAAGAGAAAAAAACCCAGTATCTTGCAAATTAGTCTTTCAGCTCTCAAAGTAAAAGAAGTGGATCATCTCTCGAAAGATCATTTTATTTTTTAAATTTCTATGGATTACCAGGACTAGCAAAAGGATGGATTGGAATTTTCTGTCAGAACAGAAACTGAGTATGAAGTGACCAGTGAGGTGCTGCAGTTCCTTGCTATTGTCCTCTTGTTTCAGTCTTCTGTTTTCTTACTCTCTTCAATGTTGCAGTGCAAAATTGTTTGGCAGTTTGACTAAGAATGAAATAAACTGCATTGCATAATTACTGGTTTCACATAAACCTTGCCCCAAAGGTGTTCTTTTCTAGAGAGCTGATTTTCCTTAATTTTCATGAGGTATACTCAAGCTGTATATAAAGCATCTGAAGCTTTGATAATGAGAAGATGTTTCATAAGTACAGACTACAGGGATGACTATTTAAAAGAGAATTTACTTTCTGTTGTATCATACAAGGCTCTAGCAAGCCTTTTGATCACTTTATCTAGCACTATCTTACCTGGTTTGGTGACAAAAATAGATTTTCTTTACTAGTTCATCCAAATTTATCCCTTCATTCTGTTCTCCTTTGTGCATTGCAAAAAACTGGAATAATGAAAGAGCTTCTGCCTGTCAAGTACTCTTCTTCTGCCCTTTGTTCACAAATCTACCAGTAGTGCCAGTGAGATTTACACCCTGTGATGGTGGGAAGCAAGAAGACTTTTTAATTATTTCAGTATTTAGCTCATCTGCCTTCAGCTGTGCTAACTGAAGGAAGTGAAACTTTTTGGTGCATTTATAAAAATTAAATAGATCATTACTGAAATGTTTTTTAGAAACATTAATATCATAGAAATTGCATAAAAGTTGAAACCCTGTTAATGGAGTGCCTCATAGAAGTGTCAATAAGCCATCTGTGCTCCTTTCCCATTGTGAATGGCTCAGTGAGCCCAATTTTGTCTTCTGAATAAAACAGTCTGGTCTCCCACTGATGCCCCAAAGTCATCCATTTTACTGTTCCACCCTTCTCTGTTGAGTCCACAAGCCCTTATCAGTAGCTCCATCCTCTCCTGCATGTGGCACTCATTATCCCTCTAGGTCCATCTTTCCCCTTGAGCCCCGGAGCTAAGCATGAACTAGCTTGCTTTTCCCCACCAGGTAAAAAGCATTAATGCCACAAAAGTCACCCATCGATATCTGTTCCATGCTCACTTTCATTTAGTTTCCAGATACCTTGAAAAGATAGATTGCACTCATCTGAAACAGGCTGGTAGGTGAAAAGGATGACAGTTGCTCCTGCCTTGTCATCTTTTGGAGTATTATAGTAGTGGATTAGATTATATCAATCATACAGAGTTATGTACAATATACAGTGTTTTCTATTTTATGCTTTCAAGCAGATAAACAAGAAGGTCTGTTTTATAAGCTCACTCTTATATGTAGTACCTTGTGAGAGTAGCTGTTAGAAGTTTGGAGTTTTAATTACCTAAAACATAATAGCTTGAAAACATCTATTCTGGAAATTATTGATTTTGTCTGAATTGAACAACTTAGTTTTTTTACTTTACATGGAATTCAACAGCTCCACTGCTTAAATTTTCCATTTGCATGACAAGGTCAGGTACTTCTTTGTAAAATAACATCTTATAATGTGCATGAAGCAAAAGGAAACATCTCTTTCTCTTTAGGTTTTTACTGTTACATTGTTAAAGACTTTGTATGGAAGGCTACTTTCTGCTTAGGGGAAAATTTATTTATTGTAAGCTGAACTGTATTAGAAGTCCACTAATGCTCATACTCTCACAATGCAATTTTGATGTGGCATACATTCATCAATTTCCAGTGACTTTAGATAACACTATTGTATTTTGTTTCCCCAGTGAACCAACTGGAGAGAAATCATTGTTTTAGCATATAGGAGATATTTTACTGGAAAACCTACTGCCTACTTTGGACAGCTTCTTGCATATTTACTGTTCTTGCACAAATACGAAAGCCCACAAAAGATGATGAAAGTGGTTTCTGCTGACTAGACCCTTCCCCTAAGACACACTAAGCAACAAGCTGCATGGATCTGTGCTAGCTCTTGCAGTACTGGTGTCAGAGCCTCTGTACTGTTTTCCTGCTCTAGAGAGAGGTGTCAAAAATGACCCTGGACATAATCAAATGCATTTCAAGGGGTTCAATATTCTGGTTTCAGCACCAATGGGGCCACAAGTGAGAGTAGAGAGGAGGAGAAGGAAGATGCAGCGTCCATACAGCAGCAAGAGGAGGTCAGAAGCATACTCAAGGTAATTGTGACAGAAATTCTGAGGCTCAGATAGACTCAGGAAGGTTTGGTAGATGTCAGAGGAGGGGTCAGGGACAAGGCAGATGTGTATTCACCTGACAATTCTTTGAGCTGAGACTTGGCTATCAAAAGGATGAGAATCCCTGAACTAGGAAATCTGGAAGTGTGATAAGACAAACCATGTACAGGCTAACCTGTTCTTTTCAATTTCTCCAGATATAAAATGATGACAGTAATTTTTACTGATTTATAAGCATGCTGAAAAGTGTACATCAAATGTTTGTATGTCATATTTTTCTATAGACTATGCTTCCCAAAGGGAGTTTGCTTATATTCCTCAGTGGTTTTTTTTGTTGTTGTTGTTGTGTTTTGTTTTGTTTGTTTGTTTTTTTTTTTTTTTTTTTTTTTTTTACTGATGTGGAAACAGAACTGAATACTAAATTTATTTTTTTTTTTAAACAAAATTTCCAGTTAGTTCAGAATCTGGGCATCTCAGCTGTCTCAAAGATGCTTGTATATAAAACCAGATATGCCACCTCAGTGTTTGGAATTCCTCTCCCTCCTGCATTGCTTAAAGTATTCCTTGAGATTTCCTTTAAATTATGCAGTGGCAACAGACTTGTAGAGCACTGATAATTATGAAGGGAATCAGCTATAAAAGGATTGCTCTAAAATGCATATTACAGAATATATTTCTGTGCATCTGTGTGTGCCAGAACCTTCACCAGAGAGAAACAAAAATTAATCCATATTTGCACTGAAGAAATTCTTTCCAGACCAAAGTAGTTTGAATTTATTGGGATTCACCCACCTCAGCCAAATTCAGAGAGCTCCACGAGAGTTTCTCCCCTATTCTCTGTGTGGTTCTTATGAGGAGAAAGCCTGGATAATGGATAGCCACAGAAGAGCAAAAATAATGTGTGAGGGGATCTGTGAGAAAGCAGCTGCCCTCAGAGCTTCTAAAAATTGATTTCAGTGAGGAGCTCGCATTCAGAGTCCAGTCCTCCAGACGATATTTTTCTGAGCCTGACACATTGGTGACCTGCATTCCTTAGAAGTTCTTTAGGTAATTTGCAATATTGAAACACATATTTTTATGGAAACCAACAAAAAAAACAGAATGAGAGAAAATATATACAATGAAATATTCATGGTAAATTATTGTAGCAGTTCAAGATAGCCCATGGAGTTTGTCCTTATTTAGTTTTAATGAAGTGAAGCTAAAATGCTCAAGGAAGTATGAAAGAAGAGTCAGCATCAGTGCAGTGGCAAGGGAAGGGCAGTATCATAATAAAGAAAATTTTAATGGAAATCCTTGGTCTTGGATAACTCAGAAAGGATTGGTAGAAGACAGACAAAGGGACCAGGACTAAGCAGACCTGGATTCACTGAATCACTGGACACTGGTTTTTTTTCCAGCCTTTTATCTGAGCTGACAGGGATACCATAGGGCTTTGGGGACTTTGTTGTTTTTGTGGTTTTGTTGTGTTTTTTTTTCTGAATCACTGTCTTGCTACTTCTCACTCCTATTTTTAGCAAAGCTCTTAACCGGGGAGATAAAGCTAATCAACACACAAAATGAATATGGAATTGCTCTAAGTAGAATCCAAGCAGTAGTATAAATTTGTTTAATCCTTTTTTATTCTTTTGCATGTACTCAGTAACTAGTTAATATAATTTAATAATAATAATATTGAAAAGTAAAGACAGAGCATGTCAACAAACTCTGTGATGAGGAGCGTCATACTATTCAACAAAGTGTGGTCAGTCTGTATGGCTTTAATACTCTTAAATATTTCTAAACCAGATGATATGTTGGAAACAGTGTTTCTTTTGAATTCCCCAGTGGTGTTCTCCTGTTCATTTAAGGATTAACTTAAATATATACTATAGAGCCTTTTCGAGTAGCTGATCTGATCTTAGTGCCTGCTGTCAGTTGTGGTGCCACTTCATTCACAATGAATTGTGCACTCCTAGCTATCCTCCTTATCATTGCTTAGCCAAACAGCATGGGATTCTGGAAGTGAGAAACAAGGAAAATGTGAAAAGAAAGAACAACAACAACAAAAAAAAATCATGTCTAGACATGTGTAACCTCAGTGTTAAGGTTTTCTAGGAGAATGAAATCATCCCTTGGAATGATGTGTGTGTGTGTGTATGCCATGGAGCAAGAGTTCTAGCTCTGTAGTTAAGCTTGAACTGTGCTGGTTTTGGAGGTCAAGGTTTCCATCTCTTGGTGATATGCGAAAAACATTATGTATTATTGTATAAAACACCTACAAACTTCACCTTCTCTTTGAATAGCTGATGATTTTACATAGAAGGCTATTCATTAGATTTACATTTCTTTTTAAAGTAGTTTCTTGAAGAATCCTAATATGTTTTGACAGGGATTTTATTATTCCAATTGATTTCAATAGAAACATTCAGGCACCTTGAATTCTCTGAATAGCCTGAAGCTTTTCCCCTAATTGTTGGTCTATTTTTGCTATTATTCCTAACTGAAATTATGTTATGCAATAAAAGAAATAACAATCCTTTTTTTCACAATTTCCTTTTTTTCTTTTTTTGTTTTTTAAGATCTAGTCCTCTGTTTTATTCTTTAGCCGTTGCAATATTTTTTGCTCAGTTAAAAACTGCATGAAATGTATTACACATAAGTGTATCAATTCAACTGAAGCGCTGAGAAGTGCAAAAATGTCACAACCTGTGAGTCTCCCTTTGATACAATACTGTATCCAGTGCAGACTGAATAAAACAAACAACATAGCTCTGTGCGCCTGGCTCTGTGTGGTAGTTCTTACAAAATACCTCTCCATGCTCTAGTAATCTAATAAAAGGAACAAGGATTAATTAGGTCTTACAAGTACGTTGTTTTTTTCTAAAGACGTTTCTTATGATACAATTTTTGCCTGACTGAAGTCTGCTAAAAGATCAGAGATGAAATCAAAAGAGCTTTTCTTGCAGTATCTTTTAAATGTCAAGAAAAGGGAAGATACATATTTTAGTGTGTAGCAGTGAGAAGAGACTAGCTCTGCCCTTCCTGCAATGCACCTTTAAGTAGGTGAAGACAGCAATTAAAGCCCTCCCATGATCTTTTCTGGACTCAACAAACCTATTTTTCTCAGCCTTCTTTCATAAGTAATATGTTCCAACTGCCTAGGCACATTGAAGAGCCATTATATAGAATGCTACTTTTTTTCAGAGAACCAGGGAAATTCTTTTTTACCTTAGTAAATATCACTTGCATGAGTTTTCTGTCTTTTTCAGATTTCAGGTAAACAGGATGCAATGCCAATCAAACATGAGAGCAAGGTTTCACGATCATAATCTCATGCATTTCTAACATGCATAAGCATGCCTGTGATTTCTGCAGGAGAAAAGAAATTTAATTCTTGGTACCCTGTGTAATTACCTTCCCAAAGTCTGTTATTACATAGTTCACCTTCACCCAAACTGGATCTCATTCTAAACGAAGTCACCTTTAGAGAGGGCTAACAGAAAAGATCTTGACTCAAGGATTTCTTTTTGCTGTATTTACCTACTGTGAACATCACTGTGAAAAAGAGAATTTAATGGTGTAAGTCAGTATGCAGTTTAGACAACAAGAAAGGGAATAATGGCTGTGTTTTGATTTGAGAGTGTTGGATTTCCAGTCTGCCATACCAGTGAAATTCAGGTTAGAGTAACTGATGATGAGCTAGTGACTTATTGGTATTATGAAGATCTCTGTCTAGGTCTCTTGACATTCCACAAGCCTACAGAGAGAATTAAAATATGTTCTTGAATTCTAAAATCTTTGTATTTTAAAATTCAAAATAAATCATAGAATCATAGAATTGTTTGGATTGGAACAGACCTTTAAAGTTCATCTAGTCTGACCCCCCTGCAACGAGAACAGAGCAGGTTGAGCACACAACCTGACCTTGAATGTTTCCCGGAAGGAGGGCTCTACCACCTCTCTGGGCAACCTGTTACAGTGTTTCAACACACTTATCATAGATAAATGCCTTCCTTGTATATAATCTAAATTGACCTTCTTTTAGTTTAAATCCATTATCCCTGGTCCTACTATAAAGTCTGTCCCCATATTTCATATAAGCCCATGTTAATTATTGAAAGGCTGAGATAAGGTCTTCCTGAAGTTTGATACATATCAATGTATAGAGCACTAATCAATGGCAACTATAAGTCTCTGCCATCACCATTTTCACTAAGAAGAATGCAAAAATCATGTGTGAACCCTTGAGAATCAGTGAAATGTGGTATATGGGCTGCTGCATCTTCAAAAGTTGGAAGTGGTTTAGAAGTCTTATTTGTATAAAGATGTGTTGCCATTGCCTTATTGCCGTACATGCAGGGTTTATTTTGTGATAAAATGTCTTAGCCTGTGATTTCAGGAGTAAGCAAAGGACAGATACACTAACATGTCAATTGGGTGTGTCATGACAAAATGTCCATCTTCAGTTGTTAGTCTAGTGAATGATGGTGAGACCTGGTTTGAAATAACTAGTCTCCTTTCCTGTCACCAGTAACCAGAGAAGACTGTTCAATGTAAACGGGAGTATGAGACCCGTTTTTCATGGGAAACAAGAAAATAAAAGCCTTGGCCAAAGTATATTGAGACAGAGAGAGCACTAAGGGGAGGGTGGGAGTGGGAAAAGTGGGGTGAGCAGGTAGGAAACAGAACAAGAAGACATACAAGATTATATGTCTTATAAGACATACCTTCCAAGCTGTGGAAGGGAAATTTTAATTTGGAATTTTATCTCACTGCATGAAGTGGTAGATCATTGAGTTCTCCACATATCATGGCTTTTGAAAAGTAAAAGACTAATTCTTCCTGCCCATTACCTTACAGGCAAGTATAGAAATCTTTCTGAATATATCCTTGACAGAAGGTGATTTTCAGCACAGTGCTTTTTTTTTCTGGTAGCTGTTCTTCAAGGGATGAAGAAATTTTCACTTCAGAGATTTGTGGCCTCACAATAACCTAAGGGTGATTCAGGAGCTTTAGCAGAGTTTTCTGGGGTTTTTTTGCCTTAGAGAAGAGTGACAGCAGAGAGATTCTTCTAGATCCAATTAGTGTTTTAAAATGTTTAATTCACTTCATAAATGTTGGTTATTTATTTGTTCTTGCAAAAGTTATGGATATTCAATTTGTCACTTTTTACTTGACATCATTCTATGGCTTTTGGGATGGCTATTACTAAAAAGGAAAGTCACAAAGGACAAATAAAATTCTAGATATGCATAATTTTTACTGATCTATTCCTTTAGATTGTTTTATTTCTGGGGGGGTTTGATACATTTACAGTCTCTTCTCATCTTAAATCATGAAACAGATATTCACCTTCGGATTAAATTCAATTACAACAGTCATCTTTTCTCTTAAAAACCAGATAAGCTTTTCTTAAGGGATAATGGCATTACAAGGAGAAGTACCAGCATTTGCTAGAGAGAGTATTAATACCCACATCCTTGATAGCAACTCAGTTAGTCAAATTGTTGCAACCTCTTTGTTAGCTAGAGATCTGCTTACGTGAAAGAAAATACATTCTAGAAGAAAAATACAAAAAAATCGGAAAGAAAATATTAGCACAACTTTTTATATTTGGATGCCTGAGGGCAACAAAATACATGTTTGGGAGGTGAAATATATGATCCAAATGTCAGAGGTGTGGTCCTATATCTAGGTAAATTGAATGCAAGTGCTTGATTTCTATCTTAATTATGTACATTTGAAAATTTCTTCCAACACTCACAGTCAACTATTCAACCAGTTCTGTATCTGACACTGGATAATTTACAGCACTGCCAATTAAATCATGAAGGTCAGCCAAAATACAGCTTGAGAAGTATCTTCACAATTAAGCATGGCGATTTACTTATTTTGGTTCTGCCTTACACACTTGGGCACTCTGGGAAATTAATAGCTTTGCTGATTAGCATGATAGAAACTGAAAAAATAGATGTCTATTTTGTCTTGATATGTCTCTGCTAACACTCGTTATGTTAGTTAACGCCTATAGATATTTAAATGCCACGGGAATAAATAGTCTTTTCTCACATGGACACTGTTTCGCTTATGCTGTCTGTAAGGGGCTGTTGAGAATCAGTTATGGAAGTGGAGTGAATTTCTATCAGATCATGTAATTGTATTAGGGTAATACATTTCTTTTCGTACAGACTCATATGTGGTCTTGTCAGAGAGATTTCTGTACAGACATACTCCTCTAAAAGACACAATATTTCCAAGCTTCAGAAAATGCATGTGAACACTGTAAGAAACCTCGTGTCTCAGACAGGTGACCTCAGTGTGTTTGTTTTTTCAGTACTACAAAGCAGAATGATATCAGGAATGAGTTAGATAAACAAGAGCCATGACAATTACTTCTCAACCTTTAGGAAAAAGCTGACATGCATTTGTATTTAATTACCAGTCAGGTTGCACTTTTCAGAACTACCATCCCTGTAGGTACATTACTCATTTTGTAGTTCCACATGTGCTCAATTAGTTCTGACTGTCCTTGAAGACTCCTAATAGTAAAGCCTCTAGACTTGCAGGGATAAATCAGCTCTTAAAAGTTGTCTATCTGGGCTGAGTAATGCCTTCTTAATAGGAAAAAAGCAGCCAGAGAACTCAAGAATAACAATATTGACTATCAGAAAGTCAGTCTTTGCCAATAAATATCAGCACTGTATCTCAAGTTCAAAGTAATGTCTGTTCTTCAAAACAATAATGGATGAAAGTTGGTAATTTGCTTTTAGAAGGGTTTTAAGTAGATATGCTCTAAGGTTGAATTACCGAATTTGTGGAATTTCTTGTCTAAAGGCACATACAATTTCCCTATTTTGTATACTTCACTTGGAAAAAAAGATTTTTTTAAAATCTGTTTAGGAGAGTGTGGGCAGGGTACCATAAAGGATGGGAGTGGTTGCATGGGATAAGTTATCACCCACATAAAGAAAAACTGAATGTTGAAGACGATTGAAATGGAATGGTTGATTTTTATACACTCACTTGACTTCTAGATTTTCTGAGATTTCAGAGGCAATGGCTTAGTAGCTCCTTATTATTCAAGAATTACATCTTAACAGTAGTTGGGATATCTCATTTATTTGTTTGTAGGTGTTGGCTATTGTTTTGTCTTTGTCTCTCTTTTTGAATATTGTAGTTTTTGAAGGTTTATTTGCTGGGTAGTTTTTATTCTTTACTTATATCACTTCTTACTAACAGTTTTGTATGAGTCAAATGGACAACTTTACAGTTGTAAGTCTGTTTTTCCAGTCAGTTTTTTACTCTTTACAAGGACACAAAAACCAGAAAACAATCTCTATGAATTGTAAAAATATGTAGGTATAATGATAAATTAACATTTCAGCATTTTTCAGTGTTAGCCTCCTTTGAAATTTTATCTACACTTTGGTAGCTCTATCTTTGTTTTGAATATTACAGTACCCAAATATGCTTATGAACTATGTGCTCATAAGCATGGGTGTTCCCCATCTGAGTACAGAAAGGGGTGTAGTCCCAGTGCCCACCAGCTTCTTCTCTATTCTTGCTATCACAGAAAGGAAAGGCAAGCATGAAGGCCACATGGGAGTGTCAGTAAACAGATGAAAGATATGGATCATCCCACCATACACCATGTTTTCTGACAGATGGTGCAAGTACCATTAATGGACAACTGTTGTCTGGTGTATTTTGAAACTGGAGATGACCTTTTCTGTACCACACAGTCTTGTCTTCACTTTTCAGTCAAGGAAGATGCAACCACTAATCTGAAGTTAATAAAACTCAGGAAATGCAGTAGATACTGTGATGAACTGAAGCCATTGCAATCTCATGCAAATTATACATAGTAATCAATTACTTCATATATAAGATCTAAAGTAGCACTGTATTTCCTATCACTGCACGTGCTGATAGCCCCTAACCTACAACAACTTTGGAAAAATAGGCAGTTCCTTATTGCATGTATGATGTACGTTGGGATGCAATAATTCAGCTGGAAAACATCATAGGCAACCTATTGATTTAGTCAGCTGAAGAAAATAGGCACATCTTTGAAACAAATTATATCATGCTAGAAGGCAGTCAGCTGAGGTCAGTTACTTTATCTTCTGTTGTTCCCAATTTGGTAACAAGTAAACATATTTCATTAAGATTTAAGAAGGAAAATTAATTACTATTTGGCAAAATAACACAGATGATATTATAAACACAAACCATCCAAAACTAAATAAAAAATCAAGCTTTCATGAGTCAGGAATATTAAAATACAGATTGTCCGGCCCTGTGAACACATATTTGGATAATTAAGTTCCATTCCAGCAACTAATGTGGCAGTTTCACCTGTCTGACCTTGACACTTGCCTGAGTTTGCTGAGTTTGCTATATCTTAATATTCAGACTTAATAGGGAGTAGCAGGTCTTTCAACTTTCTGACTTGCTGATTTTCTTCCTTGCCATGGAATTTCGCTTATACCTCCTGAAATGAAGGCAGTAAGAATACTGATAACATTGCGTATCACTTTCTCCTGCAGTGACAACACCTGTTTACTTTTACATCCCTGCTGGCACTGCGCTTTCCACTTTTAGATGCTATTAATTCAGCACTCGGTACCAAACGAATTTGTGAGACTGAATTGGCTCCTCTACTATATCTGGCAGATCTTCTCCAGTGTAAAGTTTAGACCAGAAGAGTCTTTTTCAGTTGAGCAGACAGTGAGTTGGGAAGTCTTTTTCTTCTTCTGTTTAGTATGCTGCATATCTATTCCCAGCAAAGTGATCAGCTATATGTAATTGAAGTGTGCTAGGTGAAGAAGATGTTGTAGGCTTGCTGAGAAGACTTTAGGGAACTCAGAACTGGAATAAAAGCACTAGGAGTGGATAAACAAGTACAGAAGGAAAAGGAATTGTCAGAGCTTTAAAAAGCAAAAGTAAATCTTTAAGATTCATTTTGAAGAGGATTAATGATTTTTTTTTAACTTATGCTCTTCTAATGTGAAAAGTACATTTGGAAATAGTATGAAATAGGTTTTCAATTATTTTTTTCCTTGACTACTCCCTCTTTGTGAATCTGTTTATTTGTGCTCAAGAGCCCTATAAGAAATTGTTCATAGTAGTGCCTATATTGTGTGGCTGAACAAACATACATATGCAATCTTAAAGATGCTTTTTGCTTTGCTTGAGTGTCCAAAGAAAAATTTTTATTTTTTTTTTTAAATTCCTTTGTACTATCATTATATTCCATACTGCTGCTGTCTTCAAAGCACTATCACCTGCACAGCAAGTATAAAATAGTAACCGCATCAAAAACAAGTGGAAGAATTAGTAGATACAGAAATTTTATTTTCTCATCTCTGAAACTGGTGACAGCACAGATACATCTACAGTAGTAAACAAGGAGTTATCACTTTCAAGTGGAATCGTGCCACTCTGGACAGAACATCTGTCTCCAAAAGTATCCATTTCATTTGTACTCATAGATCTGCAGATTTGTTTGATACTATTCTGTCTGCCTGATACAGTTTCTGCTTGAAAATCTACAGGCAAAATCATTCTGCTGGCATCCATCCTAGGAACATTATTCTCTGGAATTAGTGTGTCAGAAATACACTTTCTAATTTGAATAGAAATGAAAAAAAAAAAAAAAACAAAACAAACCCAAAACTTCAAATATAAAATTCTCTAGAGTTACAAAATATGAGGTGATATTTTGAATAGAAATTCTGTGTATCCGTATGCTTATTTTATTAACTATTATTTGCTGATCTGCTTCATGTTTTTACAATTATTGTGGACTTCACTTACAGCCTTTGCAATGAACTCAGAGCTACACTATGATGTAGTTATGTAACTGATGTAACTGATGTAGTTATTTTATAGTTATTTAATAAGATTCCAGGCATTTTCACTAGGATAAAGAGACCTTTTGAGCCATATGACTGAACAAACATAGGATGACTGACTTGTCCACATATCTCCAATTCACAAAACTGATGAGTACTCAGGTGTATTCAAATTGGTGAAACTCAGATGTATGACAAATGTGTCACTTTTGAGTTACTAAGTTCAAATGTTTTCATAACTATTAATATGGAATTGTTGATATAAAAGGATAAGTATGCTGACATTATAAAATAGCTTCAAGTGATAAATAAAATACAAAATACTTTCAAAATAAAAACATTTAGAATTATTTTAGTACATCAGTGAAAATTTTCCATTCTATTGCAGATATTTTCTTCCAGTCATAGGGGTATTGCAAATGTTTTGATGCGAAATTTTGATTGATCTCAGTTCTCTTTGCTTTTTACAGGTCATCTTTTCTGTTTTCTAAGAATCTTCCTTTTTTAAACCTCTCATATTTTTAGTGGTTTTGACTCCATGGCAAACACTTCCAGCAGTGACCCTTTCCCAAAGACAAATTATTGAAATCCTGTCATCTCTGAAGACCTTGGGAAATTTTATCACAGATTTTCATAGAGATAGGCTGTTATCTCTTAATATACATTGAATGGATAAAAATTACATGAAATTCAATATTACTATATATTGCATAAATATTAGATTTTAGAATATAATCATTATATGCTGTTGCATTATTAATCAATTTTTAGAAGAATATTGCAGTCTCATGGCTATTCTGTGGCTATTTTAATGTCATTATTTCCTGTATTTTCTAATTTAGCTGCCTAACAATGTCTGCTTTCAACTATGTCAGGGAAATCTCTGAATAATTTTTTGAGAGAAATTCTTTTCTAAAATTTTCATATGTATGTGTAATGTTGTTTATGCTAGGCTGCTGTTGTAAATGGGTGGGCTAAGATGATTTTGAAAGTATGCTTTCTTTCAAACCTGTAGTTACCACCATCTTGTCACGATACCATCTGTCTAAATATTTTCAGATATATGATTACAAATAGTTGCTATGTTACCTTTTTTGCTTTCCAAATGACTGCAAGAAACAATATCTGAAGTAAATTGTGACTTTTGCCATTTTTTACAGTGAGGCAAGAATAGTTAGCTACTCACAGGTAAAAACTGAACTGAAATGCTTCCCCCTTCCCAACCCTTCTCCACAGTCTCTGGTATTTCTTTTGTAAATATCAACTTGAATTAAATATATCCTGCCATTTGGAGATCACACTGGAGTTGGAATAACAATGATGATTTACTTACTATAATAAATGAGCTGTTCAAAACAAGTGTTAGTTTTTACATTATAATATTGAATCTGGTTCAATTTCTTGTCTTCAGAAAGCTAAAAGTAATTGAAATGCTGTTTAGTTTTTAAATTAAGTGGATTGGTGACAAACTCATTAATATTTCAGTGTGCAAGCTTTTACTTACCAAACAGATAATCTACAAATTCTAATGCACAGAATTTAAAACTTTCAGGCTACATAGATTAAAGTTGGAAGTCTTGGTTCTTACAGCTGATTAAGTTAGATAGGACAATACCCTTTACAGGATATAAAAATAATTGATGCTGGGAACAGGAAGGGCAAGGAATATAATCTATTTCTCGTAAGACCAAAACTATTCTTTGGATATATGACATAAGGTAATTCATTACATTGAAAAGTGTGTTCATTGCATAGGACGAAAAAGAAAGAATTTTTTTTTCTACTTTTTGGAAATCTTTTTGGATGGTGCCATTGTTTCTGCTTTTCCCAGCTTCCCTCTCTAAGCTGATTGGGTTTTATTTGAGTGCTTTTCTTTTGGCTAGAGAGAAATCTCTTATTCCTCCTGTAAAAAATATTATTCTTTTTAGGTTTAAAATATGTTTGAATATTAAAAATCTGAAATACTTTAAGGTTGAAAGCTAGCTCTATGACACTGAACTATTTAAAAGGTGATGATCTGTGATTTAGATTTTCTAGTCTTACACCATTACCAGTGTGTCATGTTCTTGTACTATGAAGTAAAAAGTACTTACCAAGAAGTTCCTACCTACTTGCTGTTAATGATTTAAGTAAATATTTCTTTTTAAAATACACTTCCTTTTGAGGCCAATCTGGTGTTTTTGAAAGTCATTAATTAATAACACAACAATACCATCACTGAAATCTCCTCTGAGTATTTCTGTGACTATCTTTGAGGAGTTATTTTCTGCTGTTGTAATGTATCGTTGAGTTTGTAAGAGAGGGCAGATTTTTCTATACAGAAAGGATAAATCTTGGGTAAGAGTAATCCATTTTTCTTTAAAAAACCCTGTATCTCTTCTTTTTGATCTCAGAAAAAGTAATCTGTGGAAATAATGACAGCAAAAGAAGTGTTAGATAAAATGTTTAATGCAGCTGCCATGGAGAACCTTGGAGAATACTAGTGACTGAAATTAATGCTCTTTCAGTGTTTTCTGTAGTGCAAAATTTAAGTTCAGGTCATTCAGCTATTCTTTATTCAGCATTGCATTAAATCAAGGGATAAATAACAAATTTTCTCTTTAGCATGAAACATGGTGATTACAAAGGGAAAAGGAACTCAAAGATGCAGAAAGATGATTAGTATTGCTAATGAATGCTGCAGAAAAGATTTGTCAGGGATTGGATCAGTAGTACAGTACATACAAATTGCTTGAAGAAAAACGTTATGTTCTCAGAGAAAAGGTCTTAAAAAGAACACAGACAAAAGTGGCACAGTGGCGCTGTACAGTCCTATGTTTCTGTTTCTAGAGTTCCTAGAGAGATGGGCTCAGGCAATTCAGAGAAAATAGGCCATATGATTCAACTCATTTTCAGAAACTAATAGGATTATATTTTGCTTCTACAGTAGTCAGTGGCAACCATAGTGTAACAGATTAACACAGAATTTTGCTTACTCACAGAACAAGATATTAAAAAAAAATTCTGTTTGATAGAAGTTTGTTACTTGATTATGCTCATATTATCTTAAATGATGCTGCACTACAGCAGCTGTATAAGACAAATACATTAAACATCCTTTGACAATATATATAACAGATATATGTATGCTATATATACACACCTGTGTGCATTTCTCTCTCTCTATATATATATATACAAAGTGTTTCTTCAGTGAGCCAACTCTGTAATTAAATACTGTGTTTTGACTGGCAAAAACTAAATTAAATTTTAAGTTTATCAATACTATTCATCATGAATGTTATTTTTGATTAAAAACTTGGTTTGTCAAAATTTTAATATTGAGGACATTAAGTGATGATTAATTTTTCATTGCTGTTATTTTAATTTCAGCATCTTGGTATAAAGAGTGATAAAGCATTCTTAAATTAGTATGATCTGATGAGAATATTAAATGAGAATATTATCTTGTGAACAGGAGGGTTCTGAGTGATTATTATTTTCAGAGTAAACCCACACTTTTAATTTCCTCAGTAGGGTGGCATCAGTGTATTCATTGAATATATTACATGGACTACATTTTTTTCTTTTTAAATTTGTGGTGAATGTAAGTATATATAAGTGTAATGCAAAACAACAGTGTTATTGGAAATGTTTTGTGATTGCATTACAGCAAATACAAAACTTTTCATTTCAAGTTGTTTACCTATTCACTATCTCTTAGAGGTTGACCAATTCTTCATCCTTCAGGTTTTTTAGACTTGCCTAGTCGCCTTCACATCTATGAAGCAGAGCATTTGAAGTTGAACACTGTCAAAGTCATAGGCTAAAGCAATATTTTATCAGCTCAGAAGATATTCTTATGTAGAAGTACATTTCAGAGAATGTACAACACTGAGCTTTTTTCATCGTGGTGTTTGTGCAAAACCAATTTTTTTCCCCAAACTATTTATAGATAAACTGAGCTTTGGATTTTGATGAGGTAAAGAATAACCCAGCCTTACTAATGAAACAATTTGTCTCTGACCCAGTTTTCAAAGTAAATTCAATTAATTTTTCATGCTGAAATGACAGAGAGCTTGTGATTACATATATCTATGCATTTTTTGTACCTTTTGACATTGCCTTTCATTAATGTGGCTACTTCACTTATAGTTAGTCTGATATTCAGCTACTATGAAGTCATTCCAAATAATACTTGGAGACTTTCTTGGAAGGTACTTTTGGAGAACATGATAAAACCTCTCACAGCACAGTTACCTGCTCACTCAGAGCAGCTCTGGAACTTGTGCACAGGAGTTTTGAGTTCATTGACAGAGATTCCACAACCTTTCTGGGCATCCAGATCCAGTGTTTAAGCACACTTCTTTTGGGGATTTTTTTCCGTCTATTTGGAATTCGCCTTTCTGCAGCTTGTGAGTGGTGCCTCTACTCCATTCTCCGTGAACTTTCAAAAAGATACCAATTTTTTTCATACATTTTTTCCATAGCCATCCAATTCATAACTGAAAACTACAATTAGATCCCCCTTTAACCTCCTCTTCTTCAGACTGAACAGATGCAACTCCCTTCACTTCTTCCCATTTGTCATATTGTCATGTACTCAAATCCCTTAGCCACCATGATAACAATGCATTGGATTCTTTCTAATTTGTCAGTGTCTTTCTTGAATGTTGAGGAGTCCAAAGTAGACAGAGTACACTCAAAAGGTTTTAATATCCACTTATTGAACAGTACAACTTCCAAAAACACAGGCCTGGTGGACAAGATTCATCTTGCCTTATAGTTACCAACTTTCACTTTAAACTACCTACATAGACTTCTAAAATCAGTAAAGGGAGAAAATTCCCTGGAAAGCGATTCAGCATATTTTATCTCCATTGGTTTAGAATGAGTTAGTCTCTTGCTGAATGTACTTCTCTCTCTTCATGCACTTTTGAAGAAATTTGGATAGCTAGACTAGCCTGGAAACATAAAAGACAGATGCATTTAAAGTTGGGTGGATCCACAGAGATGCCATTGAGACCTGCAGTATATGCCAGTGTTTTATTTCCAAGTATAAGATATTAGCAAAACACACCTTGTCTAGACAATATATAATCCTCCCGTCAACCTGCAAGAACTGGCTTAAGCATAGCAGCTCTTTTCTTCTTAACACAGACCTAAGGACACTAGCAAAATTGTACTTTCCTTCCAGAGTCCTAAGCTCCTAATCTTACTCAGCCTTTTTCTCATCACCCCATCTGAATCAGCATGGCTGATTCAGCCCACTGGAGGGCTGACTCATTTTAATCATCCTTTTACATTTGAGGAGAATGCAAAGCAGACTACTACCATTTAGAATAGAATAGAATAGAGTAGAGTATATTTTTATTAGAGAGGACCTACAGTGGTCATCTTGTCCAACTGTCTAAGCAATTCCAAGATGACCGAAAGTTAAAGCAAGTTATTAAGGCCATAGTCCACTCTTAAACACTGACAGGCTTGGGGCATTGTCAGCCTCTCTAGGGAATCTGTTTCAGTGTTTGACCACATTCTTGGTAAAGAATTGCTTCCTAATGTCCAGTCTAAATATATGTAATTTTGTAGTACTTTGAGTTCACTCATTGGAGATGAGCATTATGGGATGGACAGGAAAGGCTGTTCAGTCTGAATTTTACTGAGGCTTATTATTCCCTTTGACAGACTTGTCTAGGAATCTGTGATTCTGTATCTGCTTGTTATAGACAGACAATTAGACAAAATTCTTACAAAATGACAGAGCAGTTTTATAATTTCTAGAATTATAGAATGGATTGGGTTGGGAGGGACCTTAAAATCTAGTTCGAACCCCTCCTCTTAATAGACTAGGTTGCTCAAAGATCCATCCAACCTGGCCTTGAAAACTGCCAGAGATGGGGTATCCACAACTTCTCTGAACAACCTGTTCCAGTGCCTCCCTTACAGGAAAGAATTTCTTCCTAACATCTAATCTAAACCTACTCTCTGTCAGTTTGAAGCCATTACTCCTTGTACTAACACTGCAGTTCCTGAGGAAGAGTCCTGTGACAATAGCTGGTATTTTAAACACTGAGTTGCTGATAAGCCACTTTGAACTTGTACCTGGTTGAATCAGGCCTCTTAGCGACTGAAGCTCTGTAGCTCACACAACATATGTTATTGCTATACTAATTTCACTTTAAATTTTATTTTTTCCCTAGTGAAACAAACTTCTGTCACTCTTTCCTACTAGAAATTGCTATAGCAAAACTTGGCCTAGTAAAAAGACCTCATTTCACCTTGCCTCAAAGCCCAGTGCTGCAATTAACAGTACAGAAATAGGTGTATAAGATGTAGGCAACGATATAAAAAGGAGTATATTTATCAGCAGATGCAGTAATAGACTTTTCTTCTTCAGGGTCCACCTTCTAAGTGTGAAAAAATTAATATCAAGAAGGCCACAGCCATTCTTTTGTGCATCTACTTCCAAATTCCTTCTGCTATTTTGGTCATCTGCTATGAATGCTTCTCTATAGCCTGAGGCCACTTGAGACTATGTGGGTAGAAAACAGTCACCACTTCCATACATTTTCCATTGCCTTCTTTCAGGGAATCTGAGGATCTATAGGTAGAAAGAAAAAGTGACAGACCGGTCTTTTAAATTTCCCTCTCCAAACCAGTGGGTGAAGCCAGTGTAAATTGTTGCAGAAAACCCTCCATGGTACTGCCAAGCATCGTATGAAATGATGTTTGCCTGTTTGTTTCTAGAGGATAGGTTATACTCTCACCTCTGGCATTAATTGACCGTTGTTTTGGCAGCCTCAGCAAAGGATGAAATACTTCTTAGGTATGAAACTTAACATGACACCTCATTCATGCACAGAGCATTCAAGCATAGAGCTTACATGGGAAATTTATGTGGCTGCCATATTTTCTCTTTTCCATGGGTTCAGCTCAAACTTGGTGGTTTTTTAAAGCAGTGATTCACTGGAAATAGGCAATTAAAGAAGCAGGATATTGATAGTCAACTGTAAGCTTCCTGCTGAGAACTGAAAAAGGACTTTTGGAAAAAATCAGGCATGGCATTAGCTCAGAAATTCTCTAAAATCTTTACAATGAAAAAAGAGAACAAAAGGAAGCAAACATTGAAAAGCATAAAGTTAGTCCCCAGCCTGCAAACCACATAAAATTAAAGATAAGTTTAGCCTTTTTTGTATTTTTCATTTTTCTACTTATTCTGGTTTCCACAAAGAAATAGCATATGTGAAAAACATTTGGATTAAAGGTGGTCTGTGAACTATATGGTTTAGATAGTCACTGCTCCTTTTTTCGTGCTTGTGATATCTGACAGGTCTCCTAAGTGTATTGTTTCATGAGCTACATTGATTTGTTTTAAACAATTAAGTATTCATTTTGATAGTAAAAATAATAACTAATTTTGATAAATTCCTCAGGCTGCAGTGGATATTAGCAGCAGATTATTAAAATTTCTTTGATTGCTGCTTTTTTTTTTTAATTTAAATTCCCTAGGAATCTTACAGTCTGTGTTTTAAATTACATTATCTGGAGTGAAACATATTTTTTGCTCAGACTATCTTGAGGATTGTTGAGAATCTCTCCCTTAACACAATAGCTAGTGAGAATGAATTCTTCACTCCTCAAATCAAACTCGTATCTTGGGAGACAGGAGATAACATCACATTTCTGTGTCAGAGGAAAAAACCCACAATTCTACCACATTCCACCTTTACAAGTCTTCTTTGCTCTGCATCTGACAGCACTGAACAGGTGTATTGACTTATTGTTCTCTTCTTGTTCTCTCATTGGGTCTGTCCTGACAAGGCACTTAAAAAATTATGTGTGGTTGTATTGTGGACCAAATGTCCAAGAGATTAGCTACCAGCTGCCAAGTTGTGATAAAAGCAGAAACGGTCTTG
>JAWWES010000115.1:37623798-37675300 GCA_035583135.1 Lophotriccus pileatus
AGAGCTGTTGTGAAGCCTCGTTTATGTAACTGTAATATAATTTTGCAATTTTATTTTATTTTTGCTCTGAGGAGTAAGTATGTGACTGTACTTCACCTGAAACCTTCAAAGCCTGCTTTTATGTGAAAAAATATATATGAGAAAAAAACGTTCTTTCTGAGTACATATTTTATTTGTTCATTCTTAATTCTCATCTTCATTAATCTAAGGTTAGAGTTCTTACCAAATGTGTCTGTTGCTTTTTGATATTGAAAAAACACAGTAAATAATATGAAAATGTTAAAATTTAATTCAATTTTATAGATAAGTTAATTTTTTTTAATACCAGTCATTTCAATATCGTTGGTGATTTTCATTTTTTTTTCTGAAAAAGGCTGTTTTCTGACTTGCTTCAGCTAGAATCAGCAGAAAAATCATAAAAGCTGGCCACAATTTTTCTTAATCTTCATTATCTTCTAAGAGTTTTCTAATATCAAAAGGCCCATTCTAGATAAATGAAATTAAAAGTTATTTTAGAGGTAAGCAGTCCCTTTGCAAAAACTATTCATTCTTTTTGGTCTGAGCAAAAGTGCAGTGTTGTCAAATGCAAGGCTCAGATTGCTTTTTCTAATCCCTCAACTGCTGATGGTTATCAGGACTACATTCAGGCTCTTAGTAACAATGCTACTGAATGGATAGTTATTATACCCAAGACATTTCTCACAGAGAGGTCAAAATCATCTTCATCAAAGTCTCTTTTCCAGATATTAGAGAGAGCAGTAAAATGAACTGATATGATCACTGAATATTCCACATGCTTATGGAAACCTGATTATTTACAAGTAAAAACTTAGCATTTTGTTGGTGTTTGCTTTAGAGCTGTTAGTTTATTTTTTTCCCTTTATCTCTCTTATACTCAGCTCCCTTATCTTTCTATACTCAGCTCAGTACTCAGAGAATTAAATTCAGATTGGATATTCTCTATTCATAGATGATACTCATTTTGACTATTGAAAATAAGTAATTTTGTGCTTAATGTTGTGCAGCTTTATCTTCCAGTCTTTAAATATTCTTATGCTTTCATCTACTAGGCTAATTATGTTGTTTTCAAAAATATTTATCAGAAAAATAGTTATTTATTGTGTAATCATGTCATATTTTGATTAAGATGAAAAGATCAAGTCCTCACAATCCTTCGATGTCTCTTTATTTTTCTGTAGTGGGGCTTCTTGTCCTGTGATTAAAGAAGTGTGATTTTAGGATGACCTACTAATATAATTGTGACAACAAACCCAATTGTCTGTGAGACAGAACTTAAGTTTCTAAGAGATGTTCATTATAAGATTTGATTCCTGTAGGAAGGAGTTGAGATCAAATCAATTGATTTGATTCTTGTAGGACATATGGGAATTGTGCCTGGTGATCTTTTGTATCTTTTTGCCAACTTTGTATCTAAGTTGGCACTACATTTCAAAACCTAGCACTGGGTTTCAACTTAATATATGTTTATGTTTTACTTTACATAGTTTTCATCTTTTTTTTGGTGAGATCAGGAAATTAAGATGCCACTTTTGTTTCCTTTTTTCCTCTAAAGCTTAAACTAAAACTCAAACAAGCTTTAGCTGTGTCTGAGATACTTAATGGAGCACTGAATAAACAATTAAACCACATTCTCTATGAAGATTGGTAAATATACGGCAGAGTGAGAGATTACACACTATTCATGGCTTCTCATTATTTTATTTAGGAGATTTTTATTTTCATAAAAAATGAAAATAAAAGAGAAAAAAATGTGCTTTCAGGTCTGTGCACAAGTTCTTCCCATTTTACATTGCCTGAAATGACAAAGTTTTCATTGTTCTCCTTACATACAAACAGAAGCATCTTGTCTGAATAAAATTATTATGGGTGATACAAAATAAACATTAAAGTAACATTAAAGATCATATATACATGAACTCTGGAGAGCATCAACTCTCAGTGTTGTGACATTTTAATGAATTACTGAAGATAATTGATGCAATTGAAACATTTCAGGCTTATCTTTTCTGTAAGGGCACTCTTCAGTTTAAAAATACTTAATGTAACTGGGTCATTTTTGATGAAGGACAGGTGTTGGATTCTGCAGTACTTTTAGGTTAAGCAGAAAACCAAAGTTTCCTCAAAAGAGAAACACAAGTCTTGATAATTTTTTAACCACAAAGATTCTAGGCATATTTTTTATACAGATCATAGCATCATAGACTCACAGAATAGTTAGAGTTGGAAGGGACCTTAAAAATCATCTGGTTCCAACTCCTCCAGCCATGGGCAGGGATATCTTCCACTAGTGCACTAGCTGCTCAGATGCTGCAAAGGAATCACAGTTTAGATTATACCAGGTTTCTATGCTTTGGCAGCTGGGTGAGGATGGAGTGCTCCATCTCAGGCTTCTGTGAATTATACTCAACTCTTTAGATAGTCAGATCTTTTGTTGCAACCCATTAGGCTCAAAGCCCTGCCTAATTTTTTGCTTTTTTGAGAATGTAAATACAGCCTGATTTACATGAAACACTGCCGCATATAAAGAAGCTGATATGAATAGAGTTTAGTTTTATCTAAACTCTGAAGTTCTGTGCTTTTAGACATTTTTGAGTTTTAATTGACAGCCTTAAACAAGAAAATTGTTAATTGAAATCTACTGTAAATTCCCATCTATTCTATAAAAGATGCTGCAATCCAGTGGATTACATTGTTATATTGCATTTAAAAAGCAAAGCATTAATGTTCTGGTAATTTTTCACAATTCTATTTTGTTATTTTTGATCATGCGATTATGGTTTAATTATCTCTAACAGTTTAATATATCAGTGCTTTGTAATGGTTTGAATTTAGCGAAGAGGAGGTACAACTATTAGTACATTCATGTCCAGTTTCAGGGAGGTCTTACATTACAGGAATAGTGCAATCATTTTTCAGGACTAAGTTCTGCTGGGCATGTACGAACTGCAAGTGCATTTATAAATCCCTTGGTACACTTCTCAAGGAACTTGCAAGCAGCATTGTGTTAGATTTTGGAAAGATATGTTCTTGTCCTTCAACTATTATTCTTACAGAATATTTGGGAATTTTGACTCCATAGTTCTTCAATCTCAAACAACAAGCATGTCCTGAAGAATAAGACTTTCAAACACTAAAGCTGAACTATAAGCTATGAATAACTTCTAATGTGTTTCCTGCTAAAATCACCTTTGTTTCTGCAAAAACAATGCTCCATACTTAGCCGTAATCTAAACTTCACCAGCTTCAGAAGAATTCAAACATTTTTGACATTTAGGGCTGAATGTTGGGCAAAATGGTATTTTCAGTACCTCTTCTAAGTTCTTAGGTTTAAAAATGCATGCAAAAAGAATCTTGTGCTGAAGCTGTGCAAGCCCTGCAAGAATTTAAGCAGGATGAAATGACAAGTTGCCAAGATTCACTATATAGGCCACATTCTGATTTCAGAAGTAAGCAGAGCAGACTTGATTATGACCCTTGAAACTATGAAATTTGGAAAATATAAATAAACTGGTTTTCAAAAAATCCAAGAAAAACTTTATTGTCAAGCATATTTTGTTTTTTATTTAGTTTTATTGTATCTGTATTTATAAATTTTTCTATATTCATGATTTGTGTTTTAGGAAATTGTGCCAATATTTTGGTAGTAAAATAAATTGATAGATTAAAGAGCATTTAAAACAAAACAGTCTCATGCTTACAGTCACTAAAAATCAAAGTCATTGTCATTTGCCATCTTTCTGTGCTCACTGATATTGCGAAACTCAGGGAAAAGTAGGTGACAAAAAAACCCCCAAACTCTCAAAATATCAGCCTCCACACTGCAATATGTAGTTTTTGTTATTAATGTTTTATACAGGAGATGTTCAGCAGTGTGGCTGCTTCATTAGCTCTGGGTTGTGCAATACCCAAGTATAAAGTTGTCCTCATTTTTATAGGTGCTTACATCTCATTATGAAGTCTGTGTAATCTTGCATTTGCTGTACTGCTCTGTAAATCAGGCCAGCAGATTTCAAGAGGAATAGTAATTAAAAGGAGGCTGGTGATATGATGTTTAATTTGTGTGATAAACAAGCCTGAATGTAAGTAGGGGTATATTCCTGTTGCTGAATGGTTCTAAAAGCTGACAAGTCAAATAAAAGAATATAATATTCTATAGAAAAATTAAGGAAAAAAAATATACATCCCCAGTGCAGATTCTGCATGTTAGTTCACCATCCCAGCATACTCGCTTCTGTCTCCTTAACCATTTTCTTCCAAGGTCAGTGTTTCCAGTCCATAGCCACTGAAATTTCTTTTTACTCCCACTCCTTCCCCAAACTGAGACCTGCACCTCAAGTCCCTCAGCTACTTAAGGCACACAGTATCTTTACAGGCCTGTGACATGTACATCACCCTTACTCTCTTCCTACATCTTGAACTGGCAAGGCATTTTCTGAGCTGCTTGTATAATTGCAGAAGCAACCCTGCTAGCTCTTTAAAGGAGGTGGTTTGAAGCAACATCTGTAATTTGTCCCCGCATTCACAAACAGTTATAAAACTTCTGGTCCTTACAATTACCCCAATTCTCACTTCAACCTGGCAGAATCTTTCTTAATCAGTGAAAGAAGCAAACACTGACTTACCCCTTCCAATGAGATGTGGGTTATTACTGGGTGGGAACCTTGTATGCAAAGTAACTGCACTTTTGCAGCCCTTCCTGCTTCTCTTTGAAAGTGGTTTGTTGCCACTGCTCCATGGAGGTGTCACTGCCAGTACAACCAGAAGATTCAATCCCAAGATGAACTGTTATACACACTTATGGATTGCGCTTCCTGTGCTTGGAGAGTTCTGGTATGATGGCAGTGAATTAGCAGTAATAGAAGTCCCATTTTCATTTTCCCATTTCACAGACACATCAGGAAAGTGTGTCTGGTTTCCAAATATGCTGCCAGCTGCTGCAGGAAACACGTTTCCTTCAGACAGATGAAAAGTTCCTTTGGAATAACCATTATTTTAATTGTGTGTCGTTCACTTAAGTGAAATTGTAATTAGGCAAAAGCTCACACTATTACTAGAAGCACTAAAAGCACTGAAAGCACTAACCACTTAAGAATCATATGTATGTATATTTTGAGTACTGTCTTTCTTTTTGAGAGGTAGTTCTATAAGCAAGAAGATATTCTCATGATTTGTAGATCCCTATGAATAATTGAAAAAAGAAGAAAAATTTTAAAAATCAGAGAAGAGATTGTTGATACTTATTGCCAAACAGGAACTCTTATAAGCAAACAATGGTCTCTTATGTGTCAAAATTCTTTTAAAATGTTAAAAGTATATTATTATAAGTGTATAAAAATATATATAGTATGTATTTATTCAAACTTTGATTTCATTTTGTTCAGTACACTGCTGTCTCAGATGTGCCCTGGAAGGAGATTCAAGCCAAAATTTACAGATTCTGAGATGAGACAGAACTCTACCAGAAGAGGATTCACATTCTCTCCTAATGTCCAGGTCAAACTCCTCACTGATTTTGTTCCTATTCTAAATGCCACAACTAGTGTCTGTGTAATTATACAATTTCATAAATTATTGTGAACAACTCTCTCTGGCAGACATCTTATCCAAATGTCTCCAAAGATCTTCCTTGTTTCCAGGCAAAGTAATGTACCGTAGTAATACTTACACACCTTTTATGCACTAACCTTTTCCAGTTGCATCAAAACATGTGTCCAGTATCCCAGAGCCAACCATTCAGAAGGAGCTAATGGTCCTGCTGAGGGTTGTGATCATAGGGACCTCACAGAGCAGGTGGCCCTGCCCACATGGCATTGCAAGTGAACTACACAGCCATCGGACCTTGATGCATCTCAGGAATCTTGAGCATATCTTAAAAGCTGCCAATCACCAGCATTTCAGGCTTCAGGCTGTAGCCTCTTTAAGCCACTGTTCTTTCTTATTCCTCAGGCCTGGCCTAACTAAGCTTACATATTTTCTTGGTCTTTGTTTTCCTACAGGGTTCATCCTCCATTTTGTTTCTGTCTTGCTGTTAATTTTACCACTAGGGCCTGCTCGTTGTCTCTCTGCTGGTTCCAGGATGGCTCTTATACAGATGAATATACTGTCAACTTGAGAGCATCTTGTTTCCTTCCTGGAGAGTTGTCTGGATGAGCTATTCAAACATAAGGCTTGACAGAATTTAAGTGTTTCTGGATGGTGCAGTGATATTAAGATGATTCTGCAAGGCAAGAACTCTGCATCTGTGTTGTCAGGTAGGCCATGAATCTTATGCAAGCATTAAACAGAAACTGCAGGTTCTTTGATAATGACCTTTAGCTATGATTCTGGATTCTGCTGAATGGAGCAGGAGCTACAGGACTGGAAGGAGTAGGTGGGATGAGTTTTTAGGTGAAATGTATCTGCTAAATTATGTTTTGCTGCCTGAAAACTAAACATGAACTGTGCTTTGAAGATTAGGACGTAGCAAAACAGTACACTCTTCAATACTTGGGGAAAAAAATCGTGTAATTACTGGATACTCTGGACCTATCCATGAAGTGACTACCTAAATTTAGTAATTAAATTAGGAGCTTAGTGTAGAAGTCATCTCACCAACTTCAGGCATTTACAATATAAACTGCAGGCATATACACTAAGCAAATCATTTGAGACTTCTTTTTAAGGTCAGTGGGAGAAGCAGAAAGTGGTTCACTAGACCTGTTACTGACATGAAGTTTAGAGAAGATTTGCTCTCTATTTTTCCCACTGACCTTGAAAAGAAGCCTCAAGGGACCAGCTCAGGTGTTCATATCTGCTTCTGGTCAGACAAACCTCATTTTTAGGCACCTACATAGTCAAAATTCACTGGGCAAATCAAAGAGGAAGGCTGCTTTATGCAGTTTGAACCATCTTGCTCACTCCTGACCACAAAAGAAAACCAAAGACAGCTAGATTTAGCATTTCAGTTAGATATTTACAAATTATATAAATAATTCATCTGCTCTCATTTTCACTGTACATTTTTGCCATTGGTGATAATCTGAGAATGCATGTAAAGTTGGTTGAATATGTAGATGCTATTCACATTACTTATAACTAGAAAGAACTGGATTCAAAAACATTGTAAGAAACTATATAAACTGTAAGTGTGACAAGCAGAATTCAAGGGTCAGGAACTCTAGATTGTTTGAAGATTAGCATACTGAAATATATATCTTATTACAGGTATTAATAACTTTGAAAAGAGCAGTCTAATGGCTTAGATATTTTTTAGACATTCTGTTTTCTCTTCAAACATGTAAAATTAACTAGAGTTCCAGGGTTAAGTAACTGCAACAAGTTTTCTTTCATGTCTTTTGATGTTCATTATGTATACAAAAAGTATTCACACCCTCCAATGCTGAGAAGTAGTAAATGAGAGTTCAGTTAGAGAAAAAAAAAATTAACAGATTCTATGATCCTGTATAGCTTTTAAATTGCCAAAAAATAAGGTAGAAATAAAAAGGTGGTGTTTAATTTGATGTAGTTCCTATGTGCTCTAAGGGGAATTGCTCCACTGCAATAGTTTCACCTATCTTTCAGTTCTAACGTAAATATATTCCAAGAGAGCCAAACCCAGAGATCAACTTGCTCAGTTTCCTATATATACTTGTTATTTTAGATGTCCATTCCTTCATGTAATACAAAGCAAGCATAGAAAGCTCTGAAAAGATTCTGGAAATGGCATTTGAAAGCCATTTTGATGGCTTCCAGAGCTACTGAATGTTCTAGACAAATTATTGTAAGATGCAATGTCCTATGTAAACTAGCAGTGAATGCACTGTCTTCACTGTCAAGATAAGTCAATGACGATGAGTTGACCAACATACCATGCTGAAAAATGGGATGTGTCTCAGTATATAAATTTGAACTGATTCTAGTTTTCTCACTGATAAGTTATACTACAGTATAACCTCTGTATGCAAAAAGGAATCTTTAGGGCTATCTTTAAAAACTGTGCTCTAATATACAACACAGGGTTTGTACAAAAGTCCTTATCTGGTGATTGTCAGTCAGTCTGAACTAGTGTTTTATTCTGTAAAGGAAATGTTAGTACAGAAAGAAAGGGGATTTTTAAAAAATTGGAGTCAGCATTTATTCTGGGAAGCTGCACTGTGATAAGCTAGGAAGACACAAAAGTATTCTGATTAAAAAGAAAAAATCTGTGGATTCAGTCATTGTAAGTCTTGAAAATTAATATATGTGTTTGCTGCTGATGGTCTACACTGCTAGACAGCTACTAAGAGATTTTAAAAGTAAGAACACTATATGATATCAGCAATCTCAAGAGTTTCAAAAAAATCCTTACTTTTGTAGAGGGTTCAGAATGTACAGAATGGCACACACTCCCTGTGTAAACAGGAACATCCTTCTATCTTTAAGGTCAGTTGAGGTTGAGCAGGGCCTTTTTAGTTAGAAAAAAACATGGTTTTGTTTGTTTGTTTGTTTGTTTGTTGTTAGTTGTAAGGATTTAGGTAGAAAGGTCCTCATTAGAGTGTCATAATGATATTTTAAGGATAGGTAAATTTTAATAGAAATGAATATGATGAGAGATGTGCTAAATGCCCAGCCTCTCTTTATGGTTCTATATGTGAAAAGGAATTTTATAAGGATTGGAACAGTGAAATCTAAGACTATGGTGAATACAGTAGAAAATTTCTGTAAGCTGCTCTGATGATATAGATGAATAGGTGTCCATGGCAAAGACACTAGTTTCTGTGAATTTAGAGGTGCTCTGAAAAGGTCAAAGTCGTCATCTCGAACTTGAACTTGTCAAAGGAGATAAAAGCTCTCCGGTCTATAATGAGATTGAAACTTTGATTGATGTCTGTCCTTTGGAGTAGCTCATGGGAATCATGATTCTATAATGCTAGAGAATAATCTTCGTTGTTGTCAGACATACAGAGGTAATAAAACTGAGGTATACTCATATTTGGTGTATTCCCTAGATGCTTTGAATTGTCTGCTACTAGCTGTAGAGACTTCTAGACTAAATGAGTTGCATAAATTAGACAAAATATAAGGAATGACAGTGTTCTCTCCCTAGAAAAAGGCCTCTGAACTGGACTACGCTAAATCTAGGTCAGTGGCTGAAAAGAATTTGTCAGCATTCCACATAGCTTCTTATAGTTATCAGCAGTAACTGTAAAAGCTTGGCCTACAAATCCAAAGACCAGATTCCAGCTGTGACTGTGGTGAAAGCACTGAGAGGCTGCAGCTACTTTTTGATAGACCCATTTTGATCACATCCTCCAGAGAGAGAATATCTTATGTGTGTTTCCTTTTCCTGAAGTTTGATCCAAAAGATCTTTTAAGGAGCCGTTCACCTCAGAGCAGGTGAGTTTTATGACTTGATTCATCTGAATACTTCACTTGTCTCTCAGCATCTTCAAATGAGAAGGCAGCTTGAACTGATATAATTTGATAGATTAATTTCCAATTGCCATCTGTATTCTACATATATTCTAAAATAGATGATTCAACAAGCTTAACAGACACTTTCCCTTATACCCTCTAAAGCATGTTTATTGGAATTATTATTTGTATAGAGATTGTTAGCATATACCTATTTTATAATATTAATGATAATTATCTAATATAATTATCCACTTTAATTTATTTTCTTTTTAGGGATAAGTATAAAAATTAAAATTAATTTCTTTAGAGCAAAGACTAAAGACATCTTTTACTCATTCCTAAATATCCTATGACATGTATTAGATTTTTCTGCTATATATATTAATAATATTCATAGAATTCAAAGTCAGAGAAATATTAAATGCCTGTTTGACCTCTTAGATAATCTTAATATAGAATTCCTGAAAGTCATTGCTACACCTGACTTTAAATGACTCATTTAAGTGCATCTTTTAGAAGGACATCAATCCTAACTGAAGGTGATGAAGAATTTGTCATGTTCTGTGATATTCACTCTCACTGTCTGACTACAAATATGGTATTATTTTTCCAGTTTGAACTCTTCTAACTTCGGATTTCAGTCATTGATTCAAATGCTGATTTTCTGTAAAATCCCTGAATTCTTTTCTTGATCTCACGAGCTTGACACTTTTTAGCCAGAGAGCAGTTGTAGGGATGCAAAAGGCCATTGATATTTAATTGCATCAAATCACCTAATAAGTGATTTGATGAAAAATCTTCCTAAACAACCCTCTTTTGACAATTGGTCTCAGTCCAAAATGAAGCCTCTTCCTCCCCTCACCTAGAAACAGCAATACAGGTGTTTATAGCTCACTGTGTTGGCAAACCCTACTTTTTGTTTCTCCCAGGTATTTATGCAGTTTTTTGAGGCCATGGAAAATAATTTATCCCATTGCCATTTAATTCTTCTTCTCATGGGACTAGATGAAATATAGATTGTAAATTATTCTCTGCCACAAAAATATTATTTAGCAGAATTAGACTTGCCAAAATAGTGACAGCTTCTCAGGTGGGTGCACAACGGTTCAAAATCCTAAAATACAAAGTACAAAATACTATTATTTTTCTATATCTAAATGCCATTTGAAAATTGTATCAATGAATTGACCATTTATGCTCACATACCCAGTGCGTAGGAGATGAAATTTTGGTTCATCATTTTAAAGTATTTGAAGCCCATCTGTTAAAAAATCCAAACCAGAACCAAAACAAAATGGAAAAGGAGAGCAATTATATTCTGTTATTCAAAAGATGTCAGTTAAACCACATGAACATTTCATCATTTGATAGAGGTCACATAATAGAACCAACTTTCTGTTCCTGTACTAACACAGTCAAAGACCTGATACTTTACTGAAGTGCAGTTAATAAACTCCTAAATTCTTTTGGAAAAAAAGATGAATATAGAAAGGAGTGTCTTGTGATAACATACTGAGTTCTGTATGAATTGGAGAAGCTGAAAGTAGGTAACTTATCTACCCTCAATTAACATGTAACTGTTCCAAGGGAAAAGTGAATGGTTCTGAATGGGGTTTATTTTAAAAAAAGGTAAACACAGAAAGATGTTCCACCTTCAGCAAGAGTGACTAAAAAGGACATGATGGGAAATTAGAAGCTTTGACATCAGCATTCATATTGCAGTTCTGAGATTTTCAGAGAATCAAGACAGATTCTTTTAAACTGGATGAGTTGAGTGAAGTGAGTCTACTCCAGTTCAGGATTATGTATCCCAGAAGGTCAAAATCTCTGTGTGGTTCTGATCCTTGCTTTAGAGCCTGATTCAGATTGTAAACTGCCTTACATTGGGTTGGCCTTTAAGACTAACTTCTTTAGGGAGATACCAGCTTGATACGTTAGCAGAACTAAACTCAGAGGAATTTTGAGAATTTTTATTTTTTAAGTATATCAACTTCTTTCGTGAAACTACACTAAAGACATTCCTGGGTGTGGGGAACAGTCTCTTACTCTTAGTTTCAGATAGATACAGATATTTATAATAGATATGTCTAAATATAAGCTACTGTGGATATCTTTATGCAGCTGAAAATCACTTACTGCCAGCTTCTTAGCTCAGTTCTCTAATTCTTACGCTTGTCCTTTCACTGATGATCCAGCCTTAATGAATTCAGCTGTTCTGTTAAGCCATTTCAGGATGAAAGAACAAACAAAAGAAGAGCTGTTTTGACTCAACATTAGTGTTTAGCGCACGCTGCCTTGGATTTCAGTTCCCAAATACCACCTTTCTATACAAATGCACATTTGTAAACCATTGCATTCCATTTGATCATGGATTAGATAATTAAGGCAAGACAGACAAGGTAATAACTGAACTGTAGAAGGAGGAAGTGTTTTACAGAAGTAGAAGTGGAACTCACTGAAAGAATCCTCATGGACAAAGAGTCCAGGAAGAAGTAAGTAATTTCAGGGTCACAGGGTCACAAGGAAACTTTGTCTCAGCTACATTATACTATTGTTGTATGTTTATGTTTTTTTTCTCTTCTCTCTTATTTAGAGGATCTCATATCCTATTTATATACACTTACACACACATACAGACTCACACATTTTAATTTTTTTTTTTTTTTTACTGAAAGATAAATTCAAAGAAATAATTACCAATGAAAATGATACACCAGTATGTGATTTTTCAGAACTGGCTTGCAGTGTGTAGCAAAAGCAAGTTCATACTTATGTTATCTTTTGGTAACTTCCTTCTAGTTTTCTCTTGATAACTTTGGTAACAGCAAAACACAACAGTGGTGCTACAGGATGAAAATAAATAAGGAAAAGAAATTGTAGACAACAATCTAAGAAACAGCCTTAATACCAGTGGGAAAAATGGTCTCAGGAGACAGTGTATCAGATACTACTCTGATCCTGTACTACTACTCTGATCCTGTACTTGAACAGAATTTGGGTACCCAAAATCCAGTAAGGTGATATGCATAATATTGAGCATGTCCTGATGTAGTAATAAGAGAAACATAACTCTCAGCTTTCTGCTTGTTAAGCCTCTGTTTTTCAAAATTGCCTTCAAATTTATGTCTGCTTCTACACTCTATTACTTCAGTTTTCCTTGTACTCTCTAAAAGCAATGAGAAGAAGAGAATGAAGGCGCTCTTTTTACTACTTGCTTCAGAAAAAGATACAGGTTTTCTTCTTTTTGGCCTTCTAGCCGTGCTCAAATTTACAATTGCAATATTGAATAGAACTCTTTTGAAGATTAAATACTATTGCTGAGGTGACTCTGTAGATTAAAATGCCTTCTCCTTCCCTGATAAATTTAGGTTTCAAAATAAATTGGAATATTTGGGTTTGCTCCAAATGACATTTCCTTTGTGGTATCGTATCCCAGATTAACACATTCTGAAGTTATTGTTTTGAGGGCACCTGTTACTGATAAGAAATGAAACACACTGATGGTAAATACAATCAGTGCCAAGAGAACATTATGGAGCATAAGGTTTTTTAGATCTCATTTCTGCTTCTGTGAAGTACTGCTGGTGGTCATCTCAGATAGGTACACAAAGCAAAATAAGGTTGTTCTCCCCATAATAGAGAGTGAAATACATTGATAAAATCTTTCCTTTGTCAGAGAGCAGAGTTGTTGATTCAGGATACTTGTACTAATTCTTATGTATGCTTAGAAGACACTGCGTGAAAAATCAAAATATGTTACCCATAGGGGCATTGTTAATCATGGTAGAGAATATTTCTGTATTAATCAGTTCTAGGGAAGGGCAAATATATTAAGAATACTCTGTAAGAGATTTATTTATAATAGCAGTTTAGTATTTACAGCTTAAATAATGGTTCAGATCTTTATTGCAACCGTGTCAAAACAAATGGCATTATACTATGGATAAAAACTGACAAAATACGTTTTGGCCTTAATTTCTGAGATTAATGTTAGTATTAACTTTCAATAACATCAGTCTATAGGAACTCAGATCAGTTGGACTGTTTAATGTAAATTCTTTCAAGCCATTTCTTCTGACCCTAGGATCATGGAGCAGCTCAGAATAGCAACAGCAAATTTTTTACTGGATTTGTGGTGTTTTACAAGTTGAGAGTATTTTTAAAGTATTCTCTGTGTTTTTATTTATTTTACTAGTAATGGCAGCAATCCCAAAGCCTGTATTATGACAAATGTAGTGAAAATGTATTTGACTACAAAAGGACAAAGAACTACCCAGGAAACTTGCACAGCTTTCCCCACGTTTCCAAATGCCTCTCTCAGCTGTGAAACCTATCAGTTTTCCTGGCTTTCTTTGACAAAGTAGATTGCAGAAAGACAAGGAATAATCTTGAACTGCTTCTGCACCTGTACACTGACAGTACCTGGAGTAAGTAATTAATAGACTTGAGAGTTATTAGGCTCCTTATTTTCCTTGTGTAGAGAGATGTAAAAGTAGCCTCGAATGAATGCAAAATCCAACCCATTACAGAATTTTACAAACTGGCAGTGTCCAAAGAAACAGCAAGAAACTTCCCATTTAATCCCCAGTCTGATTCCAGTACCTTTTTGCTCTCTTACGGCATTACTAGATCGATAAGGCTGCTGGCATTTGTCTAAACAGAAGCTTGGATTTTTTCCTGAATTTACTTCAGTATGACTTAAGCCTGATAAAGAATTCATATACCCTGTGGAGTTTGGAAAGATTACTAGGTTACTAAACAATGATGAAGTAGCAGCAGGGGGAGATAAATTAAAGTGTTCATTAATTTCTCTCATTTAAGCAGAGGCTTGAGGTGCTGAGAGCAAGCCTTCCCTCCTAACCAAACTGATGACTAAGATTGCCAGTGTTGTGACCACCACCTGTTACCAGGGAGAAAACCCAGCAGTATCAGCTAACAATTATATACTGTACCTTCTGTGGATACAGCACTTTTAAAAAATAGTATTCACACTATTGCTCAAACTAGAGGCCAGTCTGTTGCTGATGCTTTTGTATTCTACAGCTTGCATGCTTCTCCTGACAAAAGGCACAATTTTTCTCTTTGAAGTGGCCTGTGCCTTCCATTGTGTTGTCCATTTTGCAGCTGGCAGCTTAAAAAGCTGCACTGTTCTTAGTTAAGAGTGCTGGTTAGGATATATTTGAAGTACTGTCTTGTACAGCTACAGTTCTCATTGCCTCATTTCTAGCTTGTGATAATGCCCTAACGCTTGACTTGTGTTGACAATACCATAAGGCTTTGGAAAAATGAATGTAACATTGTAATATGTACTGAGATACTTTCTTTATAAACAAGGATGATCCTCAGACCAGGAATACTGCTGTATTTGACCAGAGAGGACAGAATGAGGAAACTGGTATGTTGCCTTGATGTTCTAGGAGTTGGTTTGTTTTTTCAGTTTTGCACTCATTTTTATTGTCGGTAGTACTCCCTGCCCCCAAGAAAAGAAAAAACAAAAACCACCAAAAAAACCCCACAACCGCAATATCAGAAAAAAATCAAAGCCCCAAAATTTTTAGTCAGTTGCAAAAAAATTTTGCTTTCCCTTAGCAAAATGGTACAAGCATTTGCATGCATAATTACCAGAAAGTAAGAGAGAAAAAAATGTTTTTCAGTGACAGAAATCCTCTTCACCTCACCGTTGTTGGTTTTGTTTTCAGGAAACTTGTTTTTACACCATTTGAAACATGCTCTTTTCTCTTGGTCTAGAGAAAAAAGGGATCTGTTTCACAGTGAAAGATGTTTATGTATAAGTTATGTCTAGGTCTGATTTGATATCAGGCAAAGGACTTTTAGAAACAAGGCTATTGCTAAACGTATACTTAAAATAGCTCAGTTCATAATTTTAAATAAAATCTATACCAGGTATTTCTTTAGAGTCCCTTTTTTTTTTTCCTGTGAACGTAAGAACAAACTTCAGTGCTAGTGGTGTTTCTGAGTGCCATAGAAACCCATGGACAGTGAGACTGAGGATCTGTTCCTTAAAGCATCTGTAGTGGTTGCTTTTCAGCTTGCTATGTAGATACTGTGGTCCTAGGTAGGTATACAAAGGTCTGTGGTATACCAGGATAATCATCACCAGTCAGGGAGAAGTTAGGGAAAATACCAAAGACCTATCCATGACCTTCCTAATGTAGCATTTCTGTGGACCAGGAGAAACCAACATATTTTTTGAGCATGTATTTAAAAAGTTACATAATAATCATTCAGGATGGGGGAGAAATCATGTAGTATTTAGCTCCGGAGGTGCATGGAAAATACTCTGTAACTGTGCATAACTTCTAATATACAAGAATTTATAAAGTAGCAGCTCACTAAATTTGAGCTAGCTTTAATAATAGATGCAAGTAATTATATCATAAGAATTCCATCTTCTTCTCTTTTTATGTTGTTAATTCCTCATAAGCCTCACAAGTCAGCAATGAAATCATGTTTATTACAAGCTTGTGGTAAAGTGCAAGCCAGTAAGTTGTTGAAGAACCTCAGTACTGTCAGCATCCTAAATTAACTAACATACCACTTCAGTGAATATTTGCCTACCATCTTGTTACATCTGGCAGGAGAAATGCATAAAAGCTTACTGAGATGTAGTAGATTATGCATGAAAGAAATAGCAATAACACCTTCATTGGCCTTTTAATTCAACTGTGTTTATGAGGTTAGTATTTCTGAACAATTAACTTGAATATAGCTTAGCAACATTGTTTTAGATAGTCGGACTGGATATTGAACTTTAACCAGTCCCCTACAGAACAGAAAAAAATAGAACTACCTCTGCATTTTACTTTTTCACAATGACTTCAGCTACGAATGTTTTTGGTTTTTTTTGACTGGGAAATTAAAACTTCAGCCTATCCATTAGCATGTAGAGATACAGCATGTGTGCTGTGATGATGGTGGAGAGGAACATAAGGGACATAAACTTATGCCATGTGACCTGAAACATATGAATTATATGGGACAATAATGATGGGGAGGCTATGTACGTGTCAATGATCCCCACTACCATCACTTCTTCAGCACGACTTAGGTAAGAAATATTTTTTTTTAATGTGTTTAGAAATATCAGTGTGAATTAGAATTATAATTTGCCCATCATGAGAGATGATGGAGCAGTTGCAGTTTTCACGGTTCTCTCAAAACCACCATTCTTTCCCTATAGCTAGAGATGTCCTCATAGTGTTAAATCAACTATGATGGAAGGAGAATGTTAACAAAAGAGAGGGGAGAGTTAACTTTGTATACTCCCTGTTGATTAATCTTGGGGGAGGCAGATTTTTTTTCTCTATCTGTCTTTGGAATTGAATGGACTAAAACATGACGCTTCCATGCAATTCAAGGAAAATACAAGCATAACCTTTCAGAAGATTAAGAAATGTGGTTAACAGAATGCAAAATAGTTCATAAAATGTTCATGTTAAACTACCTTCAGTTTAAATAATGAATATTTTTGTCAAATTTTATTTCATGTTACTTTTGATGACATGAAAAAGTATTTGACATTCAAAAATCACATCTTTGAAGACTTTGAGGACAATACAGAAAGGCAGTAAGTACCTGTTTGTACTGATCTCCATAAAAATAGAATTGTGCTCCATTCTGTATGGGAAGTATTCCCCTTTGAACTGGGAGAGAATATCATTAATCAAATATGAGGAAAAAAGTCTGGTGTTTGATGCACAATAAGATTGTATGATTTTCTCCAATTTTTTCCACCCAGCATAATTTATACTCCTGTGCAATCTCAGGCAAAGCCAGTTAAGAAAATTTGGGGTTAAAATCTCAACTGCTCTGAACTGCTGTTACTAAAAATAGAATTTTAATTTTTATATTAGGAACTAAGAGTAGACAAAATAGACTTTTCACCCAGAAAAAGAGATTGCTTAGAATTCAGTCATTCCAACTACCATGTAATTGCATGTTTGTATTGTAAATCTACCTAGGCATTTTTTGAAGTACAGTGTAGTATGATTATTAGTTATTGATCACCAATCCTAGCTAACAGACCACTTATTTAAATGTCATTTTTGTGGAATTTATTAATCATGAAAAGAATAAGATTTCTAACTCAGAGAAAATAACTGAAGAAAACTGCAAGGACACAGCTGCATCTTTTTTATTTCATTTTGGTTGCAAATTACATTTTGAATATGTAAATAGAGATTTCATTTATTTTAGTCCAGAAATGATCACTTAGGGCATTACAAGTTCTGAATATTTAAGGAGTGGACAGAAGCTCAACTTCTGCCGGAAAACCTCTCCTCTTTCTGACTGTAAACTGAACGATGATGAATGAAGAGAGGAAGGGGAAAGTACTGACTTATTTTGCGAGATTGTGAGCTATCATCGCTGCAGAAATTCTCACTTACTTTGAGCTTTTGTCCTCTTTTGTCCTGGGAAGCTATGTCCTATTTCCTCTTAAGAGTCTTCAGGTCACCAAAAGGAACCAGAAACAGGACAGGAACTTGTATCTACATGGTAAGACCAGTGTGTTAAAATTAATGGGATCCACAGAGAGGAAAAGTGCCACAGGCAGCAATGGGAATAAAAGCCCATTTGCTTTCCTTTTGCAGGAAGAAAAGCTCAGCAGCCTAAAAATACAGTGCTGCTGCTTCCTTTCTTTACATCCTTTCTTTTCTTCTTTCTTTGTCTCTCTCCTCTGTGGGAAGCCAAGTGGACAAAATGCAGAATATTGTTTCAAAGTACAGGAGTCACCCCAGGAGTTCAAGGAGAATTCTTAGTCTATTCATAATTGTGAGCCCATCTATATTATTATAAGGAGTTGCTGCAGATGTCTCTCCATTGACAGCTACAAAAAATGCCTTCCCTAACTGTGCCATATCTGTTTATTTTCACAGAATTAAAGAGTATTCTGAGTTGGAAGGGACCCACAAGGATCATAGAGTCCAACTCTTAAGTGAGTGGCTCATATGGGGATCAAATACACAACTTTGGTGTTATAACTCCATGCTCTAATCAACAACTGAGCTAATCTCAGAGTTTGGTCAAGTAAAAAGACAAACAAACAAATCCCTCCCCCCAACAACGAACACCCTGCCGAAAGAAACAAATTAAAACCTGACCAAACAAAAACAAAAACAAAAACAAAAACAAAAACAAACCAACACCAAAAGTAGCTTAACTCTTAGTAAGGAGCTGAGTTTGTGATACCGTATGATTTATCTCCTGTGCAAACAAAGAAATATAGAGGAAACAGCCTAAGAATTGCTGACCACCATACAGCTGTGGCTACCTGGAGGAATTTCTAGCACAGTACTGACTAAAAATCCTCTTGCAATTTAACAGAAACCCTTGTGCCCACAAAAATTCCACATGATCCATGTGCGTTTGATGAAGTAAAACATCACAGAACTAATACCGCTTGTTCTTGCCCTTCAGCTAAACTATTTGTGAAAGTCAAACAGACCAACACAGATTTTCCCCTTCAATACCACATAAACAAATCACATAAGCTGCTAGCATTTTCTCCCTTGTTTCCACATTTGTATCAGCTTTCTCACTGGGAATATAAAAGGTAGACAGAGCTACAATATATAGTGCTATTTTGCTATATATAGGAGACAAGCATACAATGCAGTAACTACTCCTATCCTCTGGGTTTTTAAGGAATTCACTCTGTTCTTTGTACTAGTCTAGAAAGAGAGAAGAGGCCAACAAATACATGCTTTCTTGCCTCCCCTCCTTTCCTCTCCTTCCCCCTCCTTTCCCCTCTCATCTTGCCTTCCCTATTGTACAGAATGAACTGTACAATATAGAATCATGTGAGATATACTTAATTAAGTTATTACTGTCCCAGACAGCAGTTTGCTATCAATATCTTTATTTCCAAGCTTTTCTGTCTGGTTTCTTTTCTATTTTCAGGCTCCTTGTGTTTGGTTTTTCAGTATGTTGTTTTTCCTCTCTGGTAATAAATGTCCAATTAATGCCAAGCAGAAGACTGGTAAATGTTTCAGCTGTTTTCCTGTGGCTCTGCAACAGGCTATTAGATGATTTTATCCCATTATACAAAACTACAGGAACTATAGTTATGTACTGCATCTGATTTCCAAGCCCCAATAATAAGCCATTCCATGAATTACAAAAGTATTGTTTCTCACTCCTGAAACAGACACTCTGGGAAACCACAAATCACCTCTGAACTGCCATCAATAGCCTAATTAATAAGACAAAAGCAAGTGACTTAAGAAGTCTGTATAGCATCCAGAAAAAAATCTTGTGCAATATTATTGATGAAACCAGTAATATAAAGAGGATGAAACACAGTATATCCCCCAAATGCCAAAATTATTGGGAAAATTGACCTTTTGCATCTGCTTGCCGTTTTTCTAAAACTGTGAGGTGCAACTGGGTCATATTTCAAGGTTTCTTCTACAAACATAGGTTACTCCACTCCTGCAAATACACAACACACAAAATTTTCTTTCGTTTGCAGAAACTATTTTGGATTGCATTCTTTGCTTAGTTGTTCTTTTTTACTGAATATTTTGAATGCCATTAGATGGCATTCCAAACTATCATGGGGTCAACTAGCTATTCGATGATAACCTCCTTAAGCTGAGAAATGAAGACACGACAGAACATGGCTATGGAATATACTTGTATGAGATACAGTGTCCCCTGTTGTATGCTCTAGGGATTAAGGACAAGCCTTTCCATTTTTTTTTAAATTAATTTTGAAGTTTTTATAATTGATTTTCAGAAGTACATAGCAAAGGATGTCTCTAAATAAGACAGGTGGGAGGCCAGCTCTTGACACTGTTGTATCATTTGGCCTGAAGATAATGGAGAATGCTCCACATTTTAATCACTTTTTAATTGGTACCTGGATTATTTCATCCCAGATGTGAGCTTCCTCTCTGTAAAGCCATACCCAGACCAGTGCTGCTCCTTTTGTTTATGAAAATAGCTGGAGGCACATCCTACTGCTCTTTCAAATGAGGTACATTATGTGTCTTTCCCAGAGAGTTATTTCAATTCTAAAAAAGATATGCTTGGGAAGAACACTGGAGTTCACATCAGTTCACAGTGACTGCCTCTTTGCTCATGAGCAGCAGGTTAGGCCGTTGTTAGAGTTTAGGGTTCACCCACACTTTCAGTGAAGTAAACAAGAAAGTATTGGCTCAAAAAGTGCTTCTACATGTAAATCATAGGTTCCTCTGTGTGGAGAAGTAACTCCACATAGAAGGTGAAGAAAAGTGATTCATTACAGCTAAAATTAGGCAAAAAGCAGTACGAACCATGCTTTCATTTCATAGTGAAATGAAAGGGCATTTTGCCTGACTAGAATTGTTTTGTACATACCTGTGAGTTGGGAAGAAGACAGGGAAAACACCAGGAAATGTCCAGGTAAAGTGATAAAAGAATAACAGAATAAGTAAGAGAAGAATTTTAAGAATTTTAAAACAAGGAGAATTTTAAATTTGACAATTATATCAGATTTGTAAAATGTGCTGAGTTGCCTACCCAGATTATAAAATTAATATACAAATACTAGGATTCAATTTTAGAATGAAAGTAACTGTAATATCACCATACTTTTTAACTGTTTAACATGCTTTTCTTGTCTCCATTTTGAACTGTTTTACAGCTTTACAGTAGGAAGAAATTATATAGGTTTACTGCTTTATTAGATGTGCAAGATATATTCATTATTAATGACATAATCTTTGAAGAAATTATTCTGTGAAGAATTGTTGAACATGGATTTCCTTAAAATATTCATAAATATTAAAATTGTCTTAACTACATTACTGGTAGAGAAAAGTAAATATAAAATTCTTACAGAATTTAGTTCTCCTTTCAGATGATAAAAGTAAGCTATATTAAAAGACTGTTGAAGGATAATTCTAAATCAAATGTAAGTCACAATGTTCATATCTGGAATTGTGGATCTCTGAAAAAATTTAATTACAGTTTGAATAGAGAAATTCCACTCAGGATGATTTTCACACAGCAGGCACACAGCTAAATTTTCCCCAGCCTCTCCATTCACTCTAAGCTCCATTTGCCCCAAGTCCAGCTATGAGGCTCCACAATGTTCCTCAATCCTCATTGAGCTAGTCCATCCTATTTCTCTGCCATTCCATTCTCACTTTAGTTAAGACATAATGGAATGAACCTGCATGAGGGTAAGTTTAGACTGGACATTATAAAAAAGTTCTTCCTTGTGAGAGGGTGGTTGGCCTGGAACAACCAGGTTTTAAGGAAGTGGTGACAACAACAAGCTGTCGGAGTTCAAGGAGTGTCTGGATGAGACTTGTAGCCTTATCGTTTACTTTTAGGTAATCCTGCAAGGAGAAGAGAGTTGGACTCAGAAATGCTTGTGGGTCCCTTCCAACTTAAGATATTCTATGATTCTATATAATACTGAGATTGCTTTGTTGGTTTTATGATGGCACTAGCCAGGCAGTATCACATTTGCCCAAAGGTAGAGTTACCAGGAAAGCTATTGAAGAAGTATTCATTGAACCAACAGAAGTTATGTTTGATCAACACTTTGATCCTTTGATTCTGAAAAAAAAAGAAGGCTAGACAAAATAGAACAGGCATCCAGCTGATTGAAAAAAAAAGTATTGTAAAAGCAGATACAAACATTTTGGTGACAGATTGAGTGAAGATGTCAAGTGTCTTACAGCAGTCTGCTTTATGCCCAGTCCTATTCTGTATTTCCTTTAATGTCAGTAATAATGGAATATGGATTACCAAGCTTTTGGAACATACAAGATTTGTATTTGATGTGGGAGACAGGATCAGAATTCAAGATGGTCTTGATAAATTGGAGAACTATTCTGTAATGAACAAATTGAAATCAATAAAGCTTTGTGTTTGAAAAAAAACCCACATCAGAAGTCCACATACAAAATGTAGTTGGTAACTAGTTATACTGTCGTCCTGCAGAGAATGACAGGCAGTTTATAAAATGCCATGACTGAAATACAACCAACCAAAGAGATTCTGGTGCAAACAAGATGAAACTCAGTGTTGGTTACAGAAAAGAAGCACTGTATACAAACAAAAGGAGAAAAAAATACTTGTTGTAATTAGCCTGACATCACATCAGGTCTTTGACACTTTATACTGGGGAAGAAACAGACTAACTGAAGTCAAGCAACAAGAATACAAGGTTGAGAAAACCTCTACCTTGAGAAAAAAACTTGAAATCAGTTTTGTTTAAGACAGAACTGAGTGCAGTCATAAGGAGACATGCAGCCACTCTTCTGACATGGAAAGAGTATCAGAAAATGGGATAATGATCAGTGGTTCACTGTCACTGCTATGCCTTTGATGATTAAAAAAATCCAAATAAATAAAAAAAATTCATAGCAAAACAGAATCATGGTAGACACTAATAAATTCTTTCAAAATATCCTCCTTAGATTAAGTGGAGATTTCAAGGCAAGCAGCACAAATTAACATAGTTGTCAAGGCAAGTGAGATAGGCTATGGAATGTCCTTCCATTAAAAGAAGGCTAGAAAACTCAACATTAAAGAGAATCCCAGGATATTATCTGGTGTCATTAATGAGGAAGACATAGATGATCACTTAAGGTCTTCCTTGCCCTGCACTTCCATGATTCTAAGACAGTTTCACTGGAGCCCTTAATGATTTGTTGCAATACTGGCATCGCATGTTTGATCTTTCCAGAATGTTTCTAAAAGAAATGATGCTTTTGTGACCCCAGTGTAAAACTGGTAAAATTTAATTGCTATTATGCAGTTCTGTCAGCATAAAATTTGGCCCTGTTGACTTCTTTTAATATTTTCAAGAATTTGTATATGAATTTGTAAATTCTAGGACACCTCATAAATGTGGTTGAAGGGTTTAAGCATTTACGTAATTGCGTCAGGTTTTCCAGTTTCTAATTTTCATTACATAAGGATAATAAAATACTTTATAGAAGGGAAGTAGAGTGCTGCAAATTAACTGGAAAACAAACAGCAATAACCCAGTATACCTACTAAATACTAAGATACCTTACACTGCATCAGTCTTTTCTGCTTTCCTTCAGGACTATCACAGTTGCAAATATTTTCTGCCTGAAATAAAAGCTTACTGAGACATCTCAGGGATTATATGAATCCTCCTTGTGCAGTATAAAAAGGGATCATATGCATCACAACAATTTTCAGGAAAGAGTAGTGCAACATATCTTAAACATTTACAGTAATTTCTAGGCCTTGCTGATGAGCTGTATTTCACTTTGAAAGAAGTTCTAATTTTTTTTATTTTTCAGTCCCCCAAAGAAAGTTGGAATTTTCCTTTCTAGAATAGAGTATGCAAAGTGTGTGATGACTGTAGTCCCTCCCTCACCTGTTTATAACAGTTATGGTGACGTTTTTCAATTTTGCAGGAGTTTTTAATTTTTCATTTTCATTAAGATTTGGTTTAAGCCATTGAGAGTGTTCATGAGGAAAAATAACTCTTCCCTGAGAATATATGTCCTGTGGATTTTGTTAGAATGAAACATATTTTGTACAAAAAGTCATCAAAGTTTAACAGGAACGTCTCCTGTGTTGCTGTGATAGAGTGGAGCTGTGGCACTGATGCCTGACACTGCATACAAGGGCCTAACCATATGACACAATGGAAGAAGCACTACTTGCAGAGACCTATATTCATTTAGCTCCCTCATTTAGCTTTTGTCTACCACTATATCCTCCAAAGGATGATACAGCTAAGTGATGATGAGCTAAGACTGTTTCTTTAACACTGTAGCTCTAAAGGTAAAACATATTGTGTTTAATTATGTTAATCTGATCCCAGAAGTTCACAAATATTTAGACTATCCTATGTCCTAAAGAGTTCAGACAGATTTAGTTCTTTCTGAATCACAACCATTAATGATTCAGAAATATTGGTCACACTGGTCATATTAACACAACTGCACGTCAGGAGACATATTCAAATGCATAAAATTAAGTAAGAACCATCTTCGTTTCTGGCCAGCTCCAGCATGTCCCCTTTTGAATATGTCAAATGCAACAGAAATGTGTGTATCAGGAAAAAATTAGTTTTAGGGCTGTGAAAAAGACTACATCATTCATTCATTCCCATTTTTCTGAATTGTGGGACACTACATTTATATATGTTTTAATCTTGAAACCAGCTACTGCTTCTTAGGTTGGAAGATAGTTTGTCAGAGACAGAATATTGGCAGCTTTGAGTCTTGGCCCCTAATGTAAGCAAGCAACACAGCTGAGACAGATGAGGTGAACTACACCAAGGAAAAACGTAAGAGTGATTTTTGATATTTGCATTTTTTTCCTTCTTTGAACTAGTTTATATTGGCAGAAAACTACCCTAGCTCTATAACAGTAAATCTTTTTGTTCTGGGATTGAGCTTCAGTTTTTTGTTTTCAGATAGTTCTCAGGGTAGATGCACTTCGGTGATACCAGAACACCATTTTTATTTTTTGCCTTTTATTGGGACAACTCACAAACTGGTCTGTATTGCTTGCTTTTTATCATGATCTTAATACCAGTGTTTTTTTCTATTTCCTGTCTTTGGCATCAATAGCTATTAATTCCCACATCCTTGAAATAACAATTGATATATTCTGTATTGTTTTTCTGTACCTTAATGCTCCTTCACTCTGTGTTACTTTTTCTTCAGAGTTTTTTTGTGAAATAGCATCAGAGTTGTAAAGTAATCAAGAGTTTGTATTGCAGCTATCAAAATTATGTAATGAATTCGCCAAGTCCAGTTGAGGGCATACTAGTGTGACAAAATGTCTATACTGTTTTCAGCACCCTCACTGATGTGGAAGTAAAGCCCTAGCAGAGAACCACAGCGAAATCCTTTGCGTCATAATCAGTGGGTCGAAATTTCACCTGTAGTGTTTAATGATTGTAGGGATAGATGCAATTCCGGAAATTCTAACAGAAAGTTAGGAATTCTTTTTTTTTCTGGGAAGGCTTTCTGCCTAAATGGTAACTCTTTCTCAAAGGCAGTTTCAACATTTTCCCCCCTCAGCAGAGCAAGAGATTCATTCTCTGGTATGTGATAGGAGAGAGGTAGCCCTAACAGACATGCAGAGGTCTTGGGAAGGTGGTAGAGAAAAAGAGAGGATAAAAGGGGGCCCTGAAGGGGCAGGAACTCGCCTTTTGCCCCTGAACGTCCAATGCGCTGCATAGTAAAAAAGTGGTCCTTGCCTCTGAAATAAACCATTTTTTTAATCTTTCCACTGCCTTGACATTCTTGGGAAAAATAGCTACCTATGGTTACCTTACAACGATTAACACAAAAGCATGGTGCATCTTCTAGCTAAATAATGGGATGACTAGGAGACCATATATCTATCTTTAGGACTGTTAAAGGCTGTTTACTAACTTTTGGCACGTTACTTACATTCTTTGTATCTAAAATGCGATAATATTGCTTCCTTTATTTTTCTGATCTCTGTCTTGTTTATTTAGATAGAGAACTTTCAAGGCAGAAAGTATCACTTAGAATGTATCTATGCAAAACCTTGCACAAAGAATCCCAAGATCTCTGTCACAGCAAAAGTGAATGTGACAGCATCTGTAATTTATTTATATTGTACCTACCTGTGTTATAATGTATACTAGGCCCTGATTAAAAATAACCTTTAGAAAACTTATCCTGAAATGTTAATCATTTATATAATCCTTCTAGGTCAGTCAAGCTTAACATAAGATACAGTTATTTGTAAGGACATGGTTCTTTGTAACTCAAACCACTCTAAATTCAGGCTGCTGCAGTCTATTCTTCTTCTCTCCTGCTCCATGTCTGAACATTGTCTTCTTATTCTGCTCTTCTATGCGTAGCTGGTCTGACTGAAAGACAATCACCCTAAATGCTGCTAGATCAGTTGGGCCAGAGTACGAAGATAAGCATGACCTTAAAGAACTTCTGTGGTATTGTCTTCTGGGTCTTACTTAATCTTCTTTTCAGTGCTGTCATATCTTTCTGGTAAGTCTGGTGTCTGATGTAACATGACATAACTCTTTTAGGGGAAAAAGTATGATGACTTTTGTGACATAACTTTATGCTTTCTCTCAGTGGAAAATATTTCAGTAAATTATGACCCTGTGGCCTGTATTTCATTGGAAGACGCCATCAAAATGCTTATAAACACTTTGGTGAAAAATATTTTAAATCATCTGCATCTATGGTACACAGTATGGCACAAATACAAACGGATCACTTTTACTTCCAAGTGTTATTGCAATTAGAAAACAGTTTGTGTTAAAGCTTCTGTTACTGTAGCTTGCAGTTTTGACAGGAAGTTCTGAGCTAATTGCCAAAGGGCAGTTATAATTTAGGACATTTTTCTCTGGTTCAGAGAAATATCTTCATAAATTTTCTGTGCTATGAAATTAGGTAAATATATTGTAGAATAAGTTTCTGTGTTAAAAGATTTTGGATTATTTTAAAGTCTACTCTTTTTATGGTTGAAAAAGATTTTATAGGGGAAAAGGAAGTCCTATGTTTAAGAGAGCTCTTTGGACACTTCCTGATCTAATATACTTTTCATACTGTAAATTTGCACTACAGAGGTACTCTGCTACTTAGAAAAGTAAAAAAAAAGTCTTTGTGCTGTTTTGTCCTTTATGAAATATATTTCTTTCTCTCCACCATATTATGCCTTGTGAGAATATACCTGGGAAAGTTTCAGAGTGCCAATCTTGGAGCCTGTTCTTTCCCTACACTCCCTACCAATCCAGCCACAAAAGAGCATTCACTAATGTTTTTTCCCTTTGTTTTACTTCCCCCACCCTCCAGTTGAATTTTTTCTTTCTTTATATATACATATTTTTTTAATATAGTAACATTCAGGCATTAGAATAGACTTCCCAGGCAGAATCACCATCCCTAGAACTGTTCAAAAGGCAGGTGTATGTGGTACTTCGGAGTATGGGTTAGTGGTGAAGACAGTGGTGCTCAGTTAACAGTTTGACTAGATTATCTTAGAGGTCTTTTTCAGCCTTACTGATTCTATGATTCATGAAAGGTTGTTCAATTTTTCTCTTTCTTCCCTCCCTACATTTCAAATAGTGCAGATGTAGAGAAAATATCCTGTGTTATCAACCATAATTTATGTATGCATTAAAAATAAAAATTAAAAAGCATTCCTCTATCCCTGGAGATCCCTTCTTCTGCTGGTACAGATCCCTCACCTGCTGTGCTTTCAGTTCCAGTTCATTGGAGAAAACATTGTCCCTTACAGTTTTCTTTATCTCCTGACTGCCACTCCTCTGGAACAATATTAACAACTCACTTCAAGAGACCAAGAGTACACGAGAGCTTAGATCTCATCAGCACTCTGCCTATTGCACTTAGCTGCACCAACCAGATAAATTCAGCCTGAAGAACTCAAGTTGAGAAAGATGTGAACCCACCCAGTAAACGTATAAAAAAAGCCAGCACCCTTCACATAAACCTAAAGGGCCTCATTCTCAGAGGAGGTGGACAGCTATTACTTGCCGCAAATTTATTTTAAAGAAATGTAGGCCAGATTTTGCCTTTTTAACCTTCATTATACAATTAGTTTTGTCTCGTGACTCCAGTGGGGACACAGAGTGCAATGGAGGACAGAATTTGGCCCCATTATTGTGTGCCACTAAAAAGTGTCATTTTAAGGTGCAGGATGAAATTCTGTCTGGACAAGATGATTGAGACGCAGAACTCAAAATGTTCTTTGGCAAAGTGTGGGTGGATGTGGAGGGAGGAATAAAAGAGGAGAAAGAACAATGGCAAAATTTGATTTTAAATTAAAGATATCATATCATATCATAAAGATATTCTGTCACAACCTCTAGTGAAAGTGACAGCATCCCAGTTCATGCTGGTATGCACCACATGATGAACTCAAGGGGCCACTTTAGCACCCTCTTGCCTTACCTGGAGGTGGAAAGGATACCATAGGAAAAACATTTTAGCCCTGAACTTCTAGGCTAACTGGAAATTTTGATGATACTTACGGGATACTCTTGTATTTCAAACAGGAGATGGACTCATTGATGTCTCAGATATTTTTATTTGGTTTCTAAAGAAAACAAAGCTTATACAATTACACTATATGTCTGCCAGTTCCAGGCTAACATTTATTGGGACACGGTTTGTTTCAACCAAAACTGAGAGACAAGAGATTTCTCAAGAGTAATGATGTTCCTAACAGGTGGTCGTTTTATGTGTTGGTGATTGTTCTGTTGGTTAGTTGGTCATTTGATACTTGTAGGTTTGTTGTTCTTTGTTTGGTTTATTTTGAGTCAGCAATCATGCAACGAAGAAAGAGTTCAGGGTTAAAATTTCAGGCAAGAGACACAGAAGAGGTTGGCCAATAGTCGTATTCAGAAAGACGGGGTAAAAGCAGGGAACATTATCAGTATTAGACAGTGTTTCCATGTTATTTCTGAAATAGGTGTCTGATATGTTCAAAACCTGAAATCTGAAGCACCTCCAAATCCAAAGCCTCACTTTACCCTGAGCTTGACCATACCATTATATAATTGTGACTTCAGTTCCTGTCCATAAACCAAAGATACAGATATTCAGTATAAAGGTTTCGTGTTATGCTGCATAGGATTTGGCAAAGCAACAATGCAGAAATTATTTACAAATCTCTATTTAGCACTCTAGCTTTTTTCTTACTTTTTTTTTTCTACATCACATCTAGTAAGTTTTACTATTCTGACCCTGTTCTTTATTGCACTATAGTGAAAAAAATCACTTTTTTGTCTGTCTTTCCCCTCTCTGCCCTTCAGGTCCTTCTCTATGGCAAACCCATGTTTCAGTGATTGGCAGCTGCTTCCAGGAGGCAGTAGTGGATAGGCTGGGAGATATGGCAAGCTTGTCAGCAGAGAGAAAAAAGACTGCTGCAATGGACTTTTTCTTGGTAGACTGCTAGAATTTGGGAGGCTAAGTAAGAGATGGTGTTTTGGTAATTCTAAAAATTTTTTGAAAGATCAGTAATTTAATTTGGGCCATGCCAGTGCTATTGGGAAATTAAAAAGGTCTTCCCGGTTGAGTGTTGTTGGCAATTCCTAGATGAGAAAACAAGTTCAGCTGAGCTGGGTAAGCATGTGAAAGTTACCTTCCCACCTGGCTGCCAGGCCAGCACTGCTGTTGAAACTGGTGTCAGTCACAGCTCCCCGACTGGACATCAGCTGAAGCCTGCAGGCAATTGCTGCTGCGTTTTGGTCAAGTGTAGTAAATTCTAAAAAGTGGGCCAGCCCTTGTGTGCAGTCCAGCTCTGCAGCAGAAATGAGTACTTCGTAAGGAGGCCTTGAATCTATTACAGGTGCATGCATGTGTGTATATTAGCTGTGCAGCCATAATAAAGTTTTGCTATAGGAGTTTTTATAGCTCTAAATGTATGCAATTTACTGATAAAAGGTCTGGTGCTTTTGTATATGTGCTGAATTGTTAGAACCCTTTCATTTAAAAAAAAAGTGTTTAGAAAGCTGGAGCACAGGGAGCAGGTCTCTTAAAATGTGTCTGGATAAGATTTTCGGGAGAAAAAGATGGTTTTGTTTCTTTTTTTTTTTTTTTTAATAGATCTGTTGTAGCCCTACCTACATATTTCCACTCACACCCTGATTTTCTTCCCATTGACCTGAGTTAACTCTGCCCCCTACAGCATTCATACAGAATCCATACAGCACCACGGTATAGAAAATGGAAAATTCTGTAGATTGCTTCAAAGGAATTTCTCTGAGTCTTGATTGTTAAGATGGGCAGCGAATTAGAGAAAATTGTAGCGTGAACCATGGTGAAGTAAAATCATGTTATAATATGCATGGCTGGCATCTATTACTAATTATGTAAGTGTGATGTTTGTGATTTCAGTCATCCTTGCTGCTGTAGTCATCTGGCTGTGGAAGAAAAGGGACTTGACAGGAGCAGGTGTTTGGGTAATTCTGAAAATTGCATGGAAGAGAAAGACAGCAGTTTAATCCAGCTCATACAGCCAATTGGAATTGCTGATTTACTACAGAACTGATTGAATTTTAATGAGTTGAATTATCTCTGAATTAAGTTGGTTGATATGCTTGTGGTTGTTTGAACAAAACTGTGGTTTTTTTGCATAGATCTAAACTGGAAATAAACTGGAAGATAAAATCTGCAAAACAGCTCTTTAACTATTTTCAAATTAAATTAATGACCATGTATTCACTAGGGACTGACATTGTATTCTTAGCTTATTATTTTGCCTGAGTAAAATTTTTATGAAAACACAAATATGTCTAGTCATTAGATTATGTTTTCCCACTAGAAACCTTTTCTGCTTGAAGTTAGGAAGCAACAAAGGCTTTGAAAGCATAGCTTGATCATTCGATTTTAGCAGACTTGTTCTTTTTTTCCTTTTCTCTCTCATTCCTAATGAGAATGGACTGGAATAATATTAATGTTGGCAGCAGTAGTAGTAGAGAAGTACATACAGCACACCCGCATGACAAAGGAGGTGTTTGGAAAAAGGAGCAAGCCCTCTTTATAGCCTAAGGGCTAAATGCAACTTCAGGACTCCATTTTCTGACTATTCTGGATAGGCAGAAAGAAGTTCATCTGGCAGTTGGGAACGCTGCTGGTAGTGCAGCTAGGACAGGTAAGACAAATTAACCCTACTGAAATGCTAAAATATATTTTAAAAAAATCTTAACACGGTATAATGGAGGAATGAGATAATGACTTGTACTGAAGTATAGTGGCATAATGATTTTATAGCTCTAAGTTATAGTTCTAAGTTATACACTGTTATAGTATTGAGGAAGGCAGGTGGCAACCGCAGTCACACTAACAACTTTACTCTTCAAATATTTGCAAGCAGCATAAACGGGAAAGATCAGATGAATAAAGAAAAGGTTGAAGAGCTTTATATATTGCTATAGAAACAATGTGAAAATTCTTATGCAGAGCCAACATAAAGCAGGCTCTTCTTATTTACAGCACAGATGTTTTAAGAACATCATATCTATCTCTATTTCTATATGTATATGTACACCTCATAATATATTTGAAGAAACTCAAAGGCTTCTTTTCTTTTTTATTTGCTTTGCTTTGCTTTTCTTCTCCCTGAATTTATTCAATAAATTCCCTGAATTTATTGATTTATTATATTCCTTTGATAGTAGATGCGTCTATGAGCATATACAAATCACAAATGGAGATCTGCAGCTAAAGTCCAGTTCAGTAGGCTTTTAATCAAATTATTCTGTGTGAGATAAAAACTGCTGCACCTGGGATATGCCATACATTAAATCTCCATGCCTTCAGGTGTATCCTGAATGCAGCAGGGACACATGGGTGGAGGGAGGGGGCGGGGTATGGTGGGTGTCTAATTTTTGTGCCAGGTGTTTTGAGGTTGTGTTGACAATCTTGGAAATACCTGGATTTACGAACTGAAGAAACTAAAGTTACTAGAAAGCAAGCTGCAAATAATTTATACTGATGAGTTATTTACGTATGACATTGTTGGCACTGGTTGTTGCTGGTTTGTTATATAATTTTTTGCAGGAGTATTTAGGTAAGTATTATGAAATTGCCTTTCTAGTTTTAGAAGAAAATACTGTACTTTGTGTTTCTACAAACTCCTGCTACTGTTTGGTTTACTTTTCCAATATTTCATGAAGATATTAGTATTACCTATTAATAATAATCCTCAATTATGAGGTGTGATGTAAGTTTTGCCTTTATGCTTAGGAAATCAAAAGAAAAAAATTCAGTATCTGTTGGGTTTCTGGCTGATATTTTGCAGTAATACACCTCGAGTACTATCACAAGGATATTTTATATTTGCTTTCTGATCGAATGAAAGTAGAGCTCACTCCAGATCAAGTAGCAGAGGGCTCTTCAACTATGTCCTCACAAATTTGTCTGGATGAACTTTTCTACCATTCAAAGGCTATTTTCAAGATAACCGTATTCAAGCGTGGAATTGTAGTTCAATATCCCTTTTTCTGAATAACTACATCAGTTTAGTTCTCTAGCAAAAAAAAAAAATAAATTCTGCAGATGCATGTGTATTAGTTCTATATGCCCATAGAGTTACCAAAGGACTGTAATACATGCAAACAGTTGCCTGATGGCAAATACTGACCAGAAATGTTGTTCTGAGCTCCAGTAAATATTTCTTGGTGCGCTATGTGAGAAAGTTTTTTTGTCTGTGCCTAATATAGCTTTGCAGAGTGTGTGGGCAATTAGCGAGGTGGCTTTTCATAGCGTGAAAAAGGAAAGTCCTTTTTTTCAGCTGAAACACGTTTGAGCTAAATAGCAACACACACCAACTTCTATCAAAAGGGATGGCAGCGGACTATAGAAACCACCCCAAAAGGTCTTTTGTTTTATTAGAGAAATACTAGGTGTCAGGTATCTACGAGTGTGGGAGTCCCAACGACATGGTCGATCGGGACCACCGAAGGGACTTGATTTCTGAGGTCTGGTGCTGGTTGAGCCGCTGAGGGGGCGAGTGCTTCCAGGCGGGACTCGGACCTGGACCCAGAACCGGGCCGGGGCTTTCACCTCCTGGCCAGGTGAGGTGCGCTCCTCCTGCCCCGGGGCAAGGACGGGCCGCTCTGCCAGGTTACGCCTGAAAGCACCGGGAGACCCTGCCTAGGGAGAGAGGGAGGGGACACGGTGACGGAGAAGTGCTGCGGGAGAGGCCGGCGCGGTGGCTCCAGCGCCCGTATTCCCGCATCTCCCGCTCGCCGCGGCGGGGCCCGGGCGGGGTAGAGGGGTACACCCCTCCCCAGCCCGGGCAGGGCAGCGGGGGGCGGCCGCGGGAGCCTCCGGGCAGGGGAGGTTGGACAAAGGCTTCGAGGAGAGGGAGTGGCAGCCGGCTGCCCGGCCCCGCAGTGGGGAGCGGGCGGGTCGGTGCCCGCCGGGACGGGGGGAGAGGGTTTGAGTGAACTTCCCCACGGGAGCGTGGGGGTGTCCTGTCCCCCGGGGCCGGGCAGGGAGGCAGCGGCTCGACTCCGAAGGGAAGAGCTCTCCCGTACCGCTCGCCGCTTCCCCGAAGGTGGCTGCGGGGAGGGGGAGGCGGGGGAGGAGCCGGGCTCATCCCCGGGCGGGCGGCGGCCCCTCCACTGCGCCAACCTGCAGGCGGGCTGGAGGCGGCGGCCCCGCCCGGCCTCGGCTGCCGGGGCCGCGCCGCCCCTCGCCGCCGTCCCGGGCACAGCCGCACGCAGCCGCTTCCCGCTGCGTCGGTCCTGGACTGCAGCTTGCTGGCGGGGAGGGCAACAAGCAGCGGCATCTTGGAGCGCCTTCTTTCCCGAGTGCCCTTTCATCTCTCCCAGTCCGCTCCTCTCTCGTACCTACAGCCTTTTCTTCTCCCTCCACTCCTCCTACCTGGTCTCCCCCTTCTCTTACCATTTTTAGGTTTTTGGGGTTTTTTTGCTTTCCTTGTCTTTCTTCTTTCCCCATCCTATTCCTTATTGGACCATCTTCGTCTAGTGCCTCTTAATTTCTTGATTTTTTTTCCTTGGACTTTGCCTTGTCATGTCAAGATGGAAGTCAGGCATGACTGGCTCTCCTCATCCCCCCATGAGGGCTTCGAGCAGATGAGGCTGAAGAGCAGACCCAGGGAGCCTTCTCCAAGCCTCACCAGAGTAGGTGCGAACTTCTACAGCACTGTCAAGCAGCAGGACTACAGTGCCAGTGTCTGGCTGAGGAGGAAAGACAAACTGGAGCACGTAAGCCAGCTTCTTTTTCCCTTCCCTCTTTTTTGTTTCTTTCTAGACTTCTGTCTAGGTACTCTGTTAGGCTATCTGTCTACCAGCTGGGACTCCAGAAGAAAAGTGTTGCTCCAGTAATGGAGCATGGCATTTCCCAAATGGTAGAGAAAGAAGGTACTCAGAGGTCCCATGCTGGTCAAATACGATGTAAATGGGATGTTAGTACCGTTCCAAACCACATGAAGTCTCTTCCTAACTGGAAATATTTTTTAGCATTCTTGGCTAATTCGTTCTTCTATTCTAGCAAATTCAGCACTGATGTGGGAGGAGAAAGATTGGGATGGTGCAGATGGAGGTTAGAGCATTTATCTCATGGTGATTATAGTGTAGGTCTAGAATAGCTAAAAGAAAATAGCTTGGGTGTTTTTTTGTTTGTTTGTTTTTTTAATTATAGCTGTGATTTCCCTCCCCTATACCCTATCCCCTCTTACCCCTCCCTCCCCCCCCTTCTTTTTCTTCTTCATGCACGGGACTTTGAACATACTCAATTTATATGGTGTAGAGATTTCCTTTAAGACTTCTCTTCCTGCAGCAGTAGTACATGACTTAACTAAGTACGTTTGATGCCACAATAAAACTGATACTGTGGGTAGCTCTAGTGAATATTTTATGAGAATTTAAGGTGCTTCTAAGTGCTCCTGTCTCAAATGATGTTTGAAAGCATTTTTCATGTTACTTGTAACAGCACGGAAATGGGTTGAGATGACCTGCATGCAGTGTAAGAGTTTCCTGAATAGCTTATTAGGTGAAACCCATTGTTACAGTGTACAGTACAATCAAGACAGGAAAGTAGCTGCATTTACAGGGATGCAAAAGAGTGTGGATGGGCTTGCATAATGCAACAGACTACCATTCTTTACATTAGTGAATAATTTGCAATCACAGTCACATTGACTTCAAGATGCACAGAAAAATATTTCTTGTGGTACAGCCACCTGAAGTTTCTTTGAATAGAGATGGTGTGATTACAAGGATAAATTGCCTTTATTACATGAAAATCCTAGATGGCATAGCAGAGTCCTTTAAAGATGTAACCTGGAAAAAGATCCTTTACCAACTAATTCATGGAGTATTACCCTCCCTTCCCCCTAACCTGCAGAGTATTTTATTCCTCTTAGATCTTAAACTGGAGTTGTTTATACTTTGGGAAAATGAAAAGAATGATTATCTGTTGGAAATATCACACTACAAATGTTGAGAAAGGTATTGAATCCTATCTGCCTTCTAACACATGTTTTTGTGATTCTTCACACTGACAACAAGGCTTCACAGTAGTAAGCTTGTAAGCAGAGTATTCTCCCATTGTGAATCAAAAAGAAAGGTCAATATCTTATCTCAGTACAGCTGAAACATAGAAAGCACAGAAATCTGAGCTATGGCTTTTGTAACAGGTTTTTGGTGCATGTGCTTACATGTTGATATCTATGATCAAATTAATGAGTATTAATTGGGGGAGGAGGAAGGATAATCTGTCAACAGTTTGATAGCTACCTACTGTCCTGGTAGCATGCTCAGATACCTGTATTTTAAATCACACAATATTAGCGTGGACGAGGATAATAAACATTAACTTGTTTGAAGACTGAAAGTGCAAAACCTTTGTTTTGTGTGTGGTTTGCTTGCTATTTTTGTTGTTGTGGTGGGGTTTTTTTATTATTATTTTTGTTTAGACAGGGTTTTGTCACAATTGCAATCTCCAACAACCCTGCAGCATTTGTGTGAAAAGCTTTCTTAGTAATCAGTGTGGTATGAATACATGTTCTTCTGAGGATTTCCCTCTCATTTGAACTACTTATTTTTATTCCCACAACCTACTCAAACAATGTAAAGAAAAAAATTGAAACATTGATATTTCTTGCTTGCTGTGAAGTATTTATTTCATTTACATTTATTGTGAATACCCTGCAGTACATTGATATGTCAACAGCAGATATGTGAAAATATTTTGGTTTTATGGCTTAAGGTAGCTGCATTACTCATGAATGTTGTAACAGACAGGCTATTGCGTGAATGTAAATAAAATGCCTATTTATTTATAAATTCTATTTTGCTTAGACAGTTTTGGAGCAAGGTTGTTATTTTCTATTTTCAGGTAAATCTCTGAGGGTTATGAGTGTTCTCTTGCTAAAGAAGTTATTTCCTACACTCCACTTTTCCACTCCAAAACACAAATTACTTTGAGATGCATAATTTTGAATGGTTGAATGGTATAGTCATTGACATTTGATAACTTATGGCCAATATCGGATAAGGAAGATATGCAAACTTCATGAGGTGGGTGGAGGATGTGAATAATGTGTCATTACAGCTCTCTCTGAGGTAATGACGTTACTTGATGCTTACAAATGAAATCAAAATACAAGGAGTGAGCATTCATGGAGGCACTGATTTTAAAAGTATGTTGTCATAGACTTGATGCTATACAATGACAGATATAGGCAGAAGAAGGGTACATAGTGAGTGCAAGTCATGATATGCATGAACAGATTTTGAAGTCTCATATGTACTCTTTCAGCATTGTGGAGGGGGTTGGGCTTTGCTTCATTGAAATGATTTCTTAAATTGATTTCAGCTGTAATAGGGATAAAATTGGGCCAGTATATTTTGTTTGTTACTTACAGTAAGTCCCTGTAGACCGCAGTAGGTATTTTATATTGACTTTTGTTAAAATGAATAGCATGACTTATTCATGTGCAACACTTATTAATCCATATATAGTTTGAGGGATTAAAAAAGGTCTTCTGAAGCCAATTTGTATCAATTTGTTTATGTAAAAAGGATCTCAAATATAGAAACAGTTTGTTTCTAGATTTCAAAACTGTACCAAAATTGTGGGTTTTGATGTTGTAGTTTTGGTCTGTTTGTGCTTGGTTTGTTTTTACTTTTCCTTAAACAGATCTCAATTTGAAGAGTGTAGTAAAGAGGTTCAGAACTCAACTGCTCTATCTCTTCTAGAAGCACAGAATAACTTCATATGCACAAATATGATAGAGTTTCTTTAAAATAATTCAGTATTTAATTATTGACTGACCATAGAGGAAATAAAAATCTGGAACATATTGCTGGTGTCTTGCTAATTGATTGTTCTTCAAATGGATCTTAATAGAGTGTGTCTCCTCATTGGCTAGTGTTTTTTTGTGGGATTCCCTTTTTCCAAATGGCAGCAACAGAGTTTTTACCACACAGGATCTGAACACAACTCATCCCTGTTCTTCTGTAAACTCAGATCTATATTTAAGACTAAATTAATCTGCTGTAATATGTTTAAAGGTCCAATGAGGAGTTTTTGCTGAAGTGAGGCCTCAGTGTACATGTGTGCTATAGCCAAATATGTTGAAGAGCCATGAAATTAATGGAGGAATTTACTAGACATGTGAGGAACTCCGACATTGCAGATAGGACCACAGCGATGTTGCAAACCTGTCTGAAATCCCCGCAGAGTTGAAATTGTTTAGATTCTATGTATCTGCTTCAACTAGTTACTTGTGCCTGTTTCTGAAGTTGTTTGCCTGGTGTTAGAAGTGTTGGAGTGAAAACTGTCTTAAATTTTCCTTGGTACACTGTTTTTGTTTGTTTGTTTCTATTTACCTGGCGTTGCCTTTCTTAATGAAATGTGAATTCGTTAAGAGAAAGAGGTGGAGGGGGAGAAAGAGTAGCTAACCTAATAGCCTTTAGCTGATGCAAGTCACCTATGTCTGGTTTAATTTACAGCCGCTCTCCATCATGTCTCTGCATCCTTCAGTAATGACAAGTAGCTTTCCTGCTTTCCTGGTACCTCAGCAAAGAATTCTAGAGAACTTAATTTTAAATAATCAAAGTTTAAAACAGAAGCTGAACAGATTTCTTTTTAAGCTACAACAGATATGCTTCAAGCATATATTTCTTTTTATGACAAATAAAGGTCTTACTTTTCAAAGACGTAGTGGTGATCTTTCTCTCATAACTTCTAAATTTAATTATTTACTTAATTACGTTAAAAGATTTTCAAAATTGTCTTTTAAGAAACTGCTTCAAGACTGTAACTTTTGGGGAGATTTGGTATCAGGACAGTTTTATTTCCTGGCTATCCTCAGTCTGTTATCTTTAGTAGAATCATAGTTAGGAGAAATTATTGATAGTTGTTGCATTGTTTTTAGTCTTTTACTGAAGTTCTGATCGGTAGCAAGGGCAGTGTTGTTATTTTCAGATTCTAAGTTCTCTTGCTGTTACTTGACCAGCTGATGTTATGCAGTTGCTCAGCACACTGCTGTCTCTGTGGCAGCACTGCTACCCGGAGAGAAAAGTGGTGGTGAGGTACAGGGAGGGCAGTGTCACTTGGCAGCAGAGGCAGATATCTAACGTGCAAGTGTTAGGCCTGAGATGTTTTACCATGCTGCCCAGCAAGGCCAGGGCACTTCTCAGAGCCGTGTGACCAAATCAGAAATAAAATATAACTTTAATTCACTGGTCATAATACCTTTATAAAGTTGAAATCCCAAATCTAATTTTACCAGTTCGTTTTTGCTATCCAAAAATTAGTAGGTCTCTTAGGTAGCTTTTAATTTTCTCTTTTTTTTTCTTACAATACTGGAAATTGTTAACAAAAACGCTGCTGGACAGTTTAAAAGTGCATTTCTGCTTTTACATTAGCATTAACACAAATGTTAAAAGTCAGAAGACAGATCTATAGTCTTCAGAAGGATGCAGAAGATGCCATGTGTGTGGCTGTAACCTGCAACACCTAAGCAAAGACAAGGGACAGAGCTTGCTGTAACACAAGTAACAGGACTAGAACTCAGTTAAGCCAACTCAGTTGCTGGACAGACCCAACAGCTTCAACTTAAGGAAGAATAATGAGAGGATATAAATCAGAATTAAAAAAAAAAAATCACCTACATTCCCAAAGCAGCCCTAGTCTTGAAACAAATGCAAACACCTGGCTTTTTTTGAATTAAATGAGTTCATAGAATCATAGAATATCCTGAGTTGGAAGCAACCCCCAGGGATCATCAAAGTCCAACTCCTGGCACTGCTCAGGGTGGCCCCAAGAATCACACCATGTACCTGAGAGTGTTTTCCAAATGCTTCTTGAACTCTGTCAGGGTTGGTGCTTCCTGGGAAGCCTGTTCCAGTGCCCAACCACCCTCTGGGTGAAGAACCTTTTTCTAATATCCAACCTAAATCTCCCCTGATACAGTTTCTTGTCATTCCCTAAGATCCTGCCACTGATCACAGAGAGAAGAGGTCAGTGCCTGCCCTGCCACTTCACCTCGTGAGGAAGTTGTAGGCTGTGATGGGATTTCCCCTCAGCCTCCTTTTCTTCAAGCTGAACAAGTCAAGCAACCTCAGTCACTGCTTTTATGACTGAGCTAAGCTTGGGAAAAATTAATTTTATCTGTTGTCAATTAAATATGGGGTAATAAGAAACAAGGACAAGACTAAAACCACCTTCTCTCCTCCTCCTATCTTTCCAGGTTTGGCTTCAATTCTTGTTCCTGAACCTTCAACCTCCTTCCCCTCAATCCCTTGAGCGGCACAGGGTATTAGGTAATGGGGCCTGCAGCCTGTTCACTTTGTCACTCCTTCTTCCTCACACTGTTCCCTGTTGTCGTGTAGGATCCCTCTCATGGGATGTAGTCCCTGTCAAACTGTTCTAATGTGGGTCTTTCACACTAGCTGCAGCTCTTCAAAAACTGTACCAGCAAGGGTCCTCTCCATGGGTTACGCTCCACGGATGGACTTCTCCAGCATGGGTTCCCCATGGGCTTCACTTCCTGCTGGAGCCTGCTCCTTTGTGGGCTCTCCACAGGCTACAGCTTCCTTCAGGGCACATGTACCTGCTCTGGCATGAGCTCCAGTCTGGATATCGGCTCTGGTGTGGTCCTCCATGGGCTGCAGGGGTACAACCTGCTGTCTTCATGGCCTGCAGAGGAGTCTCTGCTTTGGCACCTGGAACCCCTACTTCCCCTGCTGACCTTGGTGTTGGGAGGGCTGTTTCTCTCACATTTTTCTTGCTCTTCTCACATAGCTGTTGTGCAGTGGTTTTTATCCTTATATGTGTTGCCAGCAGAGGCACCAGCCAGTGCTGTTGGTGGGCCCAGCTTTGGCATGCAGCAGGTCTGTTACGGAGCCAGCTGGAACTGTCCAACGTGGGGGCAGCCGCTGGTCTCACAGAGGCCACCTCTGAAGTACCCCTCACCGCCCAAAAACCTAGCCATGTAAACCAAGGACACTAGTCCTAGAAGCACTTCTTCTTTCTCTAACATATGACAAAAACTTTCAATGTTGCATTAATCTAACACAACAGTTCTGATGATTTCGATATCAGTCACTTTGAACATCCCAACCTCTAAAGCTAAATTTAAAATATTTGAGGGGCATATTCACTGTAACAAGCTTAATTATAGTGTCTGACTTTTTGTTGTTGCATAGAAAAACAAAATATCTTGAAGTGTCAAAGTTGTGCTTAAAATTAATTTATATATACATGTATCAATTTAATTCAACCCATTACAAGTGTTCTTAGAAATGAGGCTTTCTAGTTTCTGAAGAAAAGATCTAAATCTTAGTCTGTGTTTATTCCAGATGTTAACTTCAGTGTAGGTATAGGAAAAGTGCTTTTCACTGCTTTGCTTTTCCTAATGCTATTTTACCTCTGGTCATTCTTTTTTTTTTTTTTATCAGTATTGACCACACTTGTTTAAGGATTTTGAAATAAGAGCTGCAGAAACTTGCAGTTTAATCTCCTTGGCTATTATACAACCAAATTCTCTGCAGTCTTCATTGCTTTGGTCCTGTAGCTGACCATTGACAGTAACACCTTTAAAGGTAGTAGGAGTACTTAAAACACTAGGAAAATTAGTCTTAATTAATAACTCCTCACAAAAGCAATCAGTTCACTCTCTAGAGAGGATATCCGAAGAAACTAGTCACTGTGACAGATTGTCTGTTTAGCTTCTTCCATTCCATAATCAAGAATGCTAAAATGGTGAAAATAACTTTACCAGACTGTTGAAAGTTGGATACAACAGTCCAACTCATGCCAATGATTATTAAACCTCACATTATTGTTGTTCAAGGTGGGAAATCATATACTCTTAATCGTTCCTGAAAAAAGAGTCCGATGCTGGTAATAGACTCCTTGGATCTGTCTTCCCTGATGGAATGTTTTCTTGAGGGACAAGAGATGGGCTTTGCCCAGCTCTTGCTTTACTTTTTCTGTAACATTATTTCAGGTCTGATTCCCATACCTTTTTCATAGTTTCATTACTGAGAGCAAAAAAATAGGCACCCTGTTAATGTCTTGGAAGGTCCATATATCCTCTTATAATATGTTGTAATATGTTATATTTCGTCTGAAAGAAGGTTCTTAAAATGAGATGTGAATGCTTTCTTTTGAATTTTTGCATTACTAGATGACAGCTGTTAGGGTGAAAAAGTGTAGCATTAATTTGTCCATGCAGTGACAGTCCTTTAGTGTCTGTAAGACTGTGTAGTCTGACTGGACAATCAAGTTGCTTGCAACGTGTCCTTCACAGTTCTTGGGAACTAAAGTAGATTACTTTAGGATATTTCTCTGTTAGGCAGTACGTGCATACTGGGTTCCATATTCCCTAATCAGCCAAATCCAGAACCTGTGCTGCTGCCTGCTCGAGAGCTGTATGCCTAGGAGGGAACAATGAGCTGAATGTGCAAGTAGGTATCTTACCCTGTGGGGATTCAGTTGATCTGTTTATTGAGAACTGAGGCACTCACAGGTTCACTGGTCATTAGTGTTATAAAGGAAGCCAGTTCCTATTCTTCCCTCAAAGAGGGAAGTGCTGGGCTTCTTGAGGTTGCTTGACTATATACTGTGCCTTTGTTGGCAGAGGGGCCACTCAACTAAAGAAATATGTGCAGGGAGTTAGGACTATCTCAGAAGTTCAGGAGATGGAAGAGAGGAAATGAATAATACATTGCTGCCAGTGAAGTGAATGTGAATTGATTTAATCAGCACATAATTTTTATTAGATTGGAAAATTATTCCTAGGGGATTTTTTTTTTTAATTTGAATGCTTGTCCATCAAAACCTATTTTAGTGTTGTTTTTTTTTTTGTTGGTTGCTTGCTTTTTTGTTTGTTTTTTGTTTGTTTGTTTGTTTTTGTTGTTGTTTGTGGGGTTTTGTTGTGGTTTTTGTTGTTTTTGTTTGTTTCTTTTAGGAGTTGCTCTTCAGAAAACTTTAACTTTTATAAAGGCTTTTCAAATACGATGTAGGATTTGAGTAATTTTTACAGGGAATTGTCTTCTTTTGTTTTGATCTTTTGCTTTGTTTTCACTGCATAGATAGCATTAGCCCTGGACAGAGAAATATCAGAGTGGTATTTTTAGCAATACTACATTGGATTACTTTTTGAAGACAAAGACAAATTTACCTATTTTTTTCTCACTTTTGCACGACCTGAAAACCCTCTTCTGTATGTGCAGTGGTTTAGGTGAATAAAGTTGTGCATTTTATTAATTTCTCACCTTAAAATCAAGATTTTAAGAAAGTAAGCTCCATTTTTGACTGCATGATGTCAGCATAATCAGAGCTTGTTTTGTAGTTGATGAAGTTGTTGCAACTCATAAATACTAGCTATTCTCTTTTAATTTTTGTTGCTATTTGTATTTCTCTATTTAAAGTTGTAATTAAATGTTTAACAGAATAAAAAAGCTAATGTATTTGACAATTGCTGCTCATAAAACAAATAGGGATTCAGATAATTCCTACCATTCTGATACATAAAATAGGCTGGATTTCCCCAAGGCCTTTTAAACTGTTTGGAGCAGAACCAAATGTGGAGCAGTACTGAGACAGTGATTGTGACCAGCTTAAATTTCTTGATCCTATTGTTACTGCAATAAAGGCATATTTGCTTGAGGTTGAACTCTAACTTGGTTTTCTTAAAGTAGTATATGCAAAAAGTAAATGTAAAAAGCCTGCCATAATGAGCAGATTTATATTTGTTTTGAAACATGGGAATTTGTAAAAGTTAATAAGGTCTTCAGCACTTCCAGCCACAGTAAAAATGGCTACTACTCTTCATGTTACAGAAATTGTGCTGCTGTCCATTAAGTTCAATGACTGATCCTTTCTAGGCAGGAGTTCTTTGATGCATTATGTGCTGAATAAACTTCAGGGGTCACCTCAGATGAGGCTGTTTACTTCTGGGAATGGTGTTAAAGGTGACAGTGATTTGAATACTATGCAACTTGTGCACTTTGGTTTGATCTTGTTCCAAACCATGGTCCATTGACTTCATTACTATGGATTTAAGCTCCCTGAGTGAAGACTGTTGATCAGCTCAGCTGTCATGGATTTGAAGCTAAAATGCAAGTTCAATATATCATGCTAAGCAGTTGGAGGAAAAATCTGTCTTGGACTCCTCACCTTTTCTTGAGCTTTAAGTCTCTGGATCATCAGGCTAGTTGCTGGATACATTATTTGAGAAAACTGCAGTTAGCACAGGGGAAAATCCTTGACAGGCTATCAAAAGGACAGAAAGCATCTTAATATAACAGATGGGATGTAAGAAACTGTAATGCCTATGTGAACATGTAAAAAAATATACAGATACAGTTGCTCACCAGTTAAGTCCACCTTAAGGTGTTTCAGAATGGAGAATACAGAAGGAGATAAGTCAGATACAGGACGCATTTGAAACTGTGATTATCTGCCATGACTGAATACCTAAAGAAAGCTCAGCAGAACAAATGTGAGATTATTTCTTTGCTATCCCTTAAGAATACTTCTGTTCCTCATTAGAAAGTGTAAGTGAAGAAGAATGCCCATCATGCTACAAAGCAAATGAAACCTAAACTGGAATGTGGTCTCAGTTTAGTTTAATAGCAGGTATCGTCTGCTTTCATGTTTTGTGCTCATTTAAGTGGAAATGTACACCTACTTCAATGATAATAATTGGGAAAAAACCAAACCAAACCAAAAACCAAAGAACGAAACATCCAAAAAACATTTTTTCTTCTTGTGACAAATTAATTAGGCGAGCAAAGAGAAGAATGTCTATTTGTATGACTGGTGGCTACAATAAAGATGGCGACTCATATCAAGTTCTGCTATTCCCCCATAGTTATTTGCTGGGTAGGACCACTAACATCTAGAAAGACTTGTGTTTCTAGAGCACTAAGAAGAAGCAAAGTGATTAGGGGTCATATAGAAATTCTGAAACAGCACCTTTCCTGTGGCTTTGACTGCTGCTGACAGAATTTGGCCTGTTTAGTCTCTTCATGGGCAGTGGTAAAATAGCCAGCATAAGTTAGGTTGTGACATAAGCGGAATGGAGGCAGTTTGCTCTAGGACTGGAATAGCTTTAAGAGCCTATGCAGTAGGATCGATGGTGATTTCTGTCTTCTTAAATGGAAGTTGAGGTGCAATTGTAACCTTCTGGAAGAAAGTGTTTCAAAGGTTTCAAGACAATGGGTTGCCAGAGGTAATGAACACACTATTTCCTGTCTTCCCCTAAATCAGTATGTTCCATAACTTCTTTGTGCTTATTAAGGAATTGTGCTATGGCCTGAAACAGTGTGTTTAATCCTGTAAGTTGTCATATTGAAGGTAGCTATCTACTTACTTTTGTGGTCTTGGGTGCCTGTGGAAAAGTAGTTTCCCTGAGTTTTCAACAGGATTCATAATGCTAAATTCTGGTAGGATAGTAGCCTATTCTTCACATCATTTATATGTGGCTTCAGTCATGATTGGAAGTGTTTGCTAAACTGCACAATTTCTCTATGTATCTTTTAATGGAAAACCAGTATATTTTGTGAGCAGCTGACTTTTGCTATTAACTAGATAAAAAATACTTTGGAGTCATGCACGCAGCCCTGTGCATCAATGCTACTTAACACAGTATGGGATGAAGTATGTTCAATGCTGCCTCTGTATTAAAACTGTGATTTTTAGATCCCTGAGAAGATGCGTCTTTTGATTAAGTCATGTTACATAAATAAAGATTACATAGACACCCTGGTTGCTGCAGGTGATGGGATAGTTCTGAGGAAAGATAACTCGAAAATGAATTACTTAAAACAAGCAAGCAAAAAGAATACCAATGAATGAAAGGCAAACTATTTTGAAATTGTTTGCAATTTGAAGCTATGTTTTGGGTGATTTGTTTGTAGAATGTGACATACCAAATCTATGATGTTGAAGATTGATTGGTGCTTATTTGGATTATTGTGAGCATCATAATGTATCAATACACCCTCTGTTTCCGGATTTTATAGCATTTTACAATGATTTATTGTTTGAATAGTGACAACAATTCCTTTGTGTCTATCATGAAACAAAACATTTAAGTATTTTGGAAACTGTTACCCTTTTGAACAAGGTGATTTCCTTTGTCACTGTGAGCTGCTGTCCCTGCAGGCTTTTCTTTCAATTCTGTATTGGGCTTGTGGCAGGCACCTAACCCTTTCTGTGGTATTTTATCCTGTTTTCTGCAGTATTGTTCTCTCTGAGCCTTTTTGTCATGGCTTAGTTGCATCAAACTCCTGCTGCAGAAAGCTGGAATGTGCCAGACAGTATTCTCTGGCTGCGTGGTATAAGATTTTAATGCACATCAGCCTCAATCCATTTGTTTCTGCAACCAAATGACAGCTGAAACCTTGGTCTGCTGCAAATTTCAATTTTTAAAAATACTTTTCCTTCAGTGTGTGCACTTTGTTCCTCTATTCTGTGTCTGTGCTGGGGCTGTTCCAGGCATTCTGTTTGGCTTTAAATAACTGTTGTTCATATCCATTTTTTAAAATATATTGTATTGCATAACTGTTTCCCTTTTTCTTTCTCTGAGCTTGGGTTTACTTACCCAAAACAAGGCCTTTGTTTTTTCCTTTTTTTTCTGCTATTAATTACATCTCGTCAGTTCTTTCATGATGTTTAATTTTTAAATTATTTTTCTGTACTCCCTTGTTCTCACTCTGCTGGCTTGTCCCCTTGAACTTCTCTGAAAAATCCTCAGCCCTGTTTTGGTATTGCATGTCACCTTCTGCGGTGCACCTTGTGTGGGAAAATATGGTGAGTGAAATGAGTATAGGATTTGCAAAAATACACTTCTCTTAAAAGGTTTATACATGATTTTAATACTGGCAGGGCAATACTTTCTGAAGGTCTTAAGTTATTTAAACTCCTAAATCCTGAATATGCACTTCTGAAAACCCTGAATTTACAAGGAAGATGGAAGTGTCTGAGTTGTGTGACAGTTGGAGTTGGCCAACAGCCTTGGAAGTGTGGTCTGTAGATATAGTAATTTAAAATGCAATGATTACATGAAGAGCAACAAAAGTTTTCATCACCAGTGTGACTTTGTAGTGTCTGCCAACAGTGTGTTCTTTCACAATCTCTCTCCTTTGAATTAAATGAGAGCTCTGATTTTTTCAGTGCATAGGAATACAAGCAACTGTACCATCGTGCCTTCCAGGGAATGAAAAAAACCTGTTTCCCAGTCATATGGAATCTGTTTTTTTTAAGTGATTGCACATTTATTTTTGTTGTTTAGAAATAGACAACTGAAAGTGCATCTTTTCAAGTTAGTTTGTGCAGGTAGTAAATAGGATTTTCTCTGATCTAGTAAGAAATTTGCAGCAGATGTTAGAAATGCCTGTTTATTATAGGAGTAGCACTGTATAGTAATACTTTCTGATTTACAGAGCAGAATATCTAAGACACACATGAAACATTTGAAATTTTTCTATGTTTTAGCTCCCAGGTTTCCACTCTATATGTGTGTTGTGTTTGTGTGGTTTTGTTTTTTTAATATGTTGCTTAAATAAGGGAGGTCAGGAGTGTGGTATTTTTGAAAGGCTGTAAGATCCTTTCCTGTTTGGACTAATCTGGTTATTGTTTTTGAGCTGTTGCTTTCTATGATTTCTCTTTTGATAAAAGTCTTTCTCTAACAGCTACTTGTGTTTTGGGTTTTTTTAAATGTGTCTTTCTGCAGTATTTGGAAAATGAAAAATATTTTATAAGAACCTTTGTGAGTGCTTGTTGCTTTGTTTATTCACTTTATGATTCTCTTTGGCATCAGATGTTCTCAGTTTATTTCTGGACATTATTAATTTTTGATAGGATATCTGGCTAATTTGTTCAGGCTCTTAGCATGAAATTTCTAACTTAAGTAGAAGTGGGGCAAGCAGAGGAGAGGAACTGGGAAGCTCAAAGGAAATGAAAGGAAACTCTAGTCTGGAAGATTCCTGAAAGAAGGAGAAAACTTGCTTGTAGTAGTAGAAAGATTCTTTGCTCTTTAGGATTCTGAAGGTAAAAACCATGATTTTTCGTCTCAGCCTATGAAAGCTTTTGGATTGGATAGCCAAATCAGAGGAGAAGACCTGCCCTGTGAGATGATAGGGACAAAACTTATTCTGTTTGATTTTTCCTTGCAGTAGTTTTGAGTTCTGGATTCTGTATTAGCTTAGTATTTTTGTGCAAGCAATTAGAAAGAGAAAGGTCATGGGTTTTGGTTATTTTTCTTGCTGCTCTTTGGTTTTGTCTGGTTTTTTTTTGGTATACTTAGGTAGACTCAGTGTTTTCGCCTGAAGGCTCTGGCTGAGAAAAAGCTCCAACAAGAATCTCCACATGCAAACTGGCCAAATGTTGTAGCAAGACAAGAACAGTAAAAGTAACTTTTGTGGTTGACTTCTTGGAATAGTAGGCTCTAAAAACATGCTGAATGTTGAAGCAGAGATTGGGTTTTTAATTTGTATTCATATCATGGACTCTAGTGTCTTCTTGAGACATGGGGAGTCATTGGCTCATTTAACTACCTTCTGTTATTACATACCTTCAGGTGACAAATGTGGAAGCTACAGAAACCACCAAAGAGGGGAATATGAGGTAGTTAGACCAAATAGGTGTTATTCTTGCTTTCCAAAAGCTGAGGATATTCTAAATGTGGGTTAATTTTTTCAGTCCTAATGCAGATGACAAGTTCTTTGCAAGTTTCTATTGGTTTAAATTCTTTATTTATTTGCAATTCAGTGTGTATAACTGGACACAAATAACACTGTCTTCACCTTGCACTCTATTTTTAATGTTTAGTATCTGCAGAGAAGGCACGTAAGTAATATCTGAATGGCTACACAAACACTTTTGACATAAGCCTTTGCAAATGTACATTTGAACAAGTATTTCTGAGGTGAGTTTTGTTCCAACTCTAAAAAAGCCCATTCCAAAGTCTGTTTGTGTGGATATCTCCTGAAAACAGAGGTAAAATGTAATGGTCTCATCTGATTTGTTTAAATATACTTATTTTTAGGTGCAGGATTTTTGGTTTCTTTCTGTAGTCTTTATGTTAGCTAAGTTTCTATTTATTTATGAAAAAATTCAAGCAGTGTTCACACCACTTGTCAAACAGAAACTGCATTAAAAGTAGAATACCTTCCTGTCTATTCTAAACCAAGATTACAGAAATAAAATAATAGTTTTTCTTTGTTAGTGCTACTGTATAATCTGTAAGGTTGTTATACTACTTGAAGCATGTAGGGAGAACAATGCAGTCACCTCAGTCATAATTTTTTCCTGTGTGAATAACCCATTACATGCTATGACTGGTGTCCATTTGTAACTTGAGTGACAACATTGTCTTCCTGAGAGTTGGAATTCCTTCCTTTCCATTGTGTTTCTTGAACACTTTCACTTGATATGGGAAACATGGATTGATATGGATATTTCAGATAATCAGGAAGCTTTTATTTTCTTCTTTCCTTTCTGTTGTGAGACAGGAAGATATAGAGTATGGATAAGAAAATCAGGCCCAATGGGGACAAGTGTTTTACTACCTGGAGTTGCCTCCAAGTATTAATGCCAGGTATGGCAATAGCAATGGTTTCAATTCTTAAATTACTTTCATTAGGTTTTGCATCACTGAGAAAATTAATTTTTGGTTGCAGATAAAAAGCATTGGATTGGTGAGCACTTGAAATAATAGTGCTTCTCTCAATTTCTCAATCCTGAATTCCTGACCATGTATGCATTCTAGTGGAGCAATTTCAAGGTGAGGAGAAGATGTTACTTAAAGCTCAAACTGTCTGCAGAAAGGAAGTTTTCTTAGAAAGCTTCTTTTTCTCCTATATATTCAGATTTAAGGGGGTGGAGGTGTTGATTTTACACTTGCCTTTTCATTTTGTCATGTCTTTTGGGATCTTAAACACAGAATTAGTTTATTTTCTTTCGTTTTAATTTCTGAAAAGTTGTGAGATTTCTGTTGCTTGGATTTCTAGAAAAGATAATGTTTTGCATGACTGTCTGTGTTACCCTTTGCCTGCTAATTCATCCATTTGCTTTACTGTAGACTAATTTTAATTACTTACTTGAAAGGAAGTTGATTAGTTAGTATTTATATTGATCCTCTCCCCAGTGTGGGACTTTACATTTGCTTTTGACATTCATAGGGCTTCTGTTAGACCATTTCTTGAGACTGCTGACATCTCTCTGATTTGTAGCCTTATGTTACTCGATACTGGTCCTGGTAGTAGCAGTCCCTGAGATACTCATGTAGTATCTGGCCACCAACTGGCCTCTGTATGCTGACTGCAACCCTTTTAGCTCAATGAATTGTACAGTTTCTAACCCAACTTATATGGTTATTCAGTGCACACCTTACCAGTTTCTCTGTAGGGGTTATATGGAAGACTGTCAGAAGCTCAGAAGCCTTGGTAATGTCAAGGATTACTGCCAAGGCAAGCAATGTGCAGTTACAGTGACTGTTACTCTGTTTAAGAGATTTGAGACCATATTTGCAACTAATTTTTGTATTAGAGAAAAGAATATCTAACAGTAGAAGTATTACTTTGAGACTCAAGGTGTTGACCATGTTTCCTCATCTGCCAGAAGTTTCTTCTGTTGCAAAGTTAGCTTTGCTGAACTTCCTTGAAGTTTGCCTGGCTCCGGAAAATTGGCTAGTCTTTAAAAGAGGGATGGAGCTGAGCAGAGAAAATATTATTCGATTTTCACTTTATTATGAGTTTATATTCAGTTTCTAGATTGAGTGTCCTAAAGTTGACCTAACTTAAGAAATGTTTTGGTCGCAGACAGGGAATAAGATCTCAGGACAGTTTCTCAGGACTACTCCTTTTAAAGATAGAGTGGAAACATGTTTTATGTTTTTCTTGTGATCTTGTGATACTCTCACTGCAACTTGTTTCTCTGTGCAGATAACGGACTAACTCAGGGTTTTATAAGGGTTCTGGGGATATATCCGGTGAAGATGATGTGAGCCATATGAATACTGTAGATAAATGATAATATAAAATTTTTCATTTCAGCTCACCAAAATAGATAGTACACTGGAAATTTTAGATACAGTGTCTCATCTGCAGGTTGGTATTGAAACTAATCTAATAATCATGTTGCTGCAGGGTGAGCCAAATTTGATGAAGAGAAAAGAGCAGTATAACACTCCAGCTCCTGAGCTGCAAGCTCACAGGCTCAGCCAGGAGTTTTAATTTAAAATATGTATATATGGTTTTTTAATACCTCGAGATAGCGTCAAGAGAATAAGCCACAGATTTGTTCCCAAGAGGCACTTTTATTGATAATTTAGTGGAGGAACTAGGGGAACTTGGCCAAAGTTCAAAAGGGCGCCACACAAGCTAGACAAAATGTTCTACCACAACACTGACCCAGCACATACTAATCCACAACACTTAAGTCAAAATCCCTCCAGCTTTAAGCTACCTGAAGCATCAAGAAATGAGCAAAGAAAGAGAAGAAGAGGGAACAAGAAGACAGAAAGAGGGAGAGACAGATGACATAGCTATCATTGGAACCTTGTGGAAGACCAGCTCTCACATGTCCAGATGGCAGAGCTGTGGCATGTGGCAAACATATGCTTTTGTTTTTATCTGCTCTGGTCTGTGTAGCCAACCCACCCTGGTGGGGCCTCTGATCCACCAGCGCCACTGGGTTCCAGGCCAGGGTGAGGGGCAGTGTTATTGTCCCTGACAATTTGAGACTGAGTTAGAGGCTCCAAGAGGTGTGATGTGTTGAAGTTTTCCCAGGCTGCTTTTGACTGACAGCTACTCCAGGGCTTCCCCATGTGGGCTCCAGGGGCTTTTCATGAGGGATATGAAGCCACCCCACCTCTATGGGGTTTGACCACATGCCCACATATGTCCCCCCCGCCGTCAAGGTAGTTCTAACCCAACAATTACTGATCTGGTGTCTAACAAGCAGGAATGTGAGGAGAGGAGCTGATCAGAAACCTCCCTTTTGATGGTTGACATGCTCGGGTTGGTTGAAATGAAAAGCCATATGGCATCTTTAGAGATGTGTTTGACTTCTCCATGGTCTATTACAGAGTATGCTTTGTAGGCCTCTGTCTTTTACAGAGTAGCAACCTAGGT
>JAWWES010000115.1:37676393-37714050 GCA_035583135.1 Lophotriccus pileatus
AAAAATCCACTGCGCAGGCTCGAAGGCCTTATCTGCATATGTGGGTAAAGACCTTCCCCGGCTCTTCGTTCGCGAAGACGGGCCATTATTATTATTACTTACCAGTCACTTCATTTTCCATATAAAGTGCTTCTTATCTGTCTTAAGGAGTGCACACACATTCTGGTAACTTTTGTAGCATTTATTACTATTTGCATACTCTGTGTGGCTATAGCTTCTCACAGCTAGGACAGCTTATCCTCAAATATTTGGATAAACAGTGCAAGATGTAATAGGAGACACTGGAGTAAAAGAATTATGTCAAGAAATGTGGTTATGCAGGCACAACGGATATTCTAAAACTTGCTTCCATGGTGTATGGTCTTCATAGTAATAGGTAGAAAAGATGATGTAAAAATGAAAAGTTGTAAATTAAGCCAGAGTGTTTCTGAAACAAATAGACTTCTCCATGAACAGAAAAATTCAGAAGCATTTTAATTCATTTTCTTCATTATGCTTGAGGTTAAAAAAAAAAAACAAACAAAACCCAAACCAAACAAACAAACCACAAAAAAACCCCAAAACAACACAAAACCAAATAAAACCCACTAACCTCTGAGCTGTTTTCCGTTTTAAAATCAAATTAGGAAAATACTGAACATAGTCAAGCTATGTACATATTTCCTCCCAGAATATACAGTGTAAAACATACTAGTTTTTTTTTCTAGCTGTCTTTCACAGAAATGCCTGAAGAAGACAATCATAAGGGAAAAACTAGAAAACTCAGATCAGGGAGGAAAGGAGCTTAAGGTAGTTTTGGGAAAAAAAGCTCCTGCAGCTAAACTCAGTGCTTTGCCTTCACAGAATGGCTGACATGGGAAAGGACCTCTGAAGGTCATCTTTTCCAACTTCTGTGCTCAAGCAGGAACACCGAGAGCAGGCTGTTCAGGGCTATGTCCAGGCAGCTTTGGATTACCTCCAAGGGTGGGAACTCCTCTGGACCTCTCTGGGCCCTCTGACTCAACTCACTTGGGCACATTAAAAAAGCATTTCCTGATGTTCAGACAGAATAACTTGCATTTCAGTTTGTGCTCATTGACTCTTGTCACAGGACACCACTGATAAGAGTCTGTCTCCACTGTCTTTACATCCTCTCTTCAGATATTTGCACATAATGATCGACTCCCTTAACTGTCTTCATGACCCTTTGTTAAACTCTCTCCGTGGCTCCATATTTCTGTTGTACTAGGGAACCTAGAACTGGGCACAGTACTGCAGCTGTGGCCTCACCAGGGCTGAGCAGGATCACCTCTCTTGACTGTCTGGCAGTGCTTCTGCTGGTGGAGACTGGGATACTGTTGGTCTTGTTTGCCGCCTGGGCATAAAGCTGGTTCATATTCCACTTGGTGTCTACCAGGATCCCCAGGACCTCTTCTGCAAAGCTGCTTTCCAGCTTACTGCCCCCAGCATCTGCTGACACATATACTGGTGGGGTTATTCCTCTCCAGGTGCAGGAATTTGTATTTCCTTTTGTTGAGCTTAATGAGATTCCTGTCGGCCCATTTCTCGAGGCTGTCAAGGTCCCTCTGGATGGCAGAAAAAAACCTCAGGCATAGTAGCCACTCCTCCCAGTTCTGTATCATCTGCAGACTTGCTGAAGGTATGCTTTGCCCCATCATCCAGATCACCACCCTCTGGACCTGGCACTTCAGCCAGTTTTCACTCCACCTCATAGTCTGCCCATATTTCATCAGATTTCCTATGAGGATCTTACAGGAGACTGTGAAAGATCAAATATTAAACCTGTTTATTCTTGAATAAATCTGTAAAATGAAAACAAATTACCAGCTTATTTAATTTTTTTAAAGTCACTGGAGTAATTATTTAAACCAACAGGTGGCCTTTGATAGTTATTAACATATATGGTTACATTTCTCTATAACTTTATAAAATAATTTTTTCATTAAATTGTAACATACATATGTAAACAATGTGGCACAGAGACCTCTTAGCTATTAGCTGTTGCATGATGAAAGATCACTTAACAAAAATACATGTAATAAGTGTATTTTCTGAGAATATAAAGGTTGCTTTGCTGGGAAACGGAAAAGAAGAAAAATGGGGTGATGAGATAATGTGTATACATTCTGTCAACTCTTACAATAGTATACATTTCATAATTGGATCACTGGAAGCATGCCCATGAAATATATCCCTCTTCTAAGTAAATCACAAAAAACCAAGACTGAACAGAAGATTAAGAGTCACATAGTCCATGCTTCTGCCTCTGGACAGCATTAGCTATAACTAAGTGTCATACTGAATGGTGGATGACATTACATTTTAATCATCAGCTTAAAGATTTAAAATAATGGTTTCTGTTAAGAAAATATTTAGAACTTAGTATTCTTGCATTTTGTACTGATCAGAATTATGACTGATGTATCTAGTATTTTTCATTACAGTTCATATAAAAAAGACACAATTATGTTCTTTCCTTACAAAATTACTAAGTCCCTGTGGGTTATTGATATGTTTATTATTATATATTATGCTTGGTTTTAGTGTTTCGTCTTTAAATAAGCTAAAGAACTTCAGTTTAAAAAAAACTGCTGCCTCTTGTGCACAAATGTAGCCTGCAGTATAATTATATTTAAGTTTTGAAATAAAGCAGGTGTGCAAATTGTTTCTCAGAACATAAAGTAAGCTCATTCTTACTGTTAATGTGTTTTTCTGTTACCTTGCCTTATGTTCCAGTCTGCTTGTGCCTGCTTATACCTCTGGGACATAATCCAAAACCATGGAAAACTGTTAATTCCAATGAACTTGCAATCAACTATTCTGTTTTAAGCTCTGTGGGAAGAAATATTGATGGCTTGTATAGTGCTGATTACTGTCAAGCCCTTGTATTGAAGGGCTTTAGGCTGTGCTTCATTTTTAAGAAAGTATTCAGCATAGATACTGAATTGCTCTTTAGTTTGGCATGGTTTGAAATGGAATCCTTTTCTTTACAAATGTGTTGCATTACAACTACTTAAGGGGGTGGGGCTCTGGGAGTGATGTGTTTTTGCTTTTATTAATTTTTTTTTGGTGTTGTTGTTTGGTTAGTTTTTCTTTCTATTTAAACATGAATGAGTAGTGCTGTACTTACAGTATACCTTTCTCCCCTCTGTTAAAAGGGGAGATAACAGAAATAATAACAGAAAGGCATGTTTTACATTAGGCTGTAAACCAGAGACCTCACATAATTATGCGATCTTTTTTTTTCAGAAAATGAATGTTTTCTCTGTTTCCATAAAAAAAAATTAAATAATGCTGCAAGTAGGGCATATAGTTCTAAGCACTTTTACAGTTCTGTAAGTCGGCATGCTAAAGCAAGCAAGTACTAGTTCGTGATTTTAAAAATGAAATAAAGATAGCAAGATTAACTGTCCTGCCATCCTACCACCTCTTTCTGACACCTACCTTGAAGTAGTCGGGTGATTTATGACTGTTTATGTTCTGCACTGCTTGCCCTGTGAGGTCCTAATGTTTTGAGTGCCTATAGACCTGGAGAGCCAGAGAACAGGCAGTTATTGTGCAGTAGGTAAGGAAAAATATAAATCAGGCAAATTTTCAAAGAACCTTTGTGATGGCTACACCCCTCTTCTTCAGACAGAAAATTCTATTGTTTCAGTTTTCAGAAAATCAGAGTCATTGGGTCAATAGTCTTCAGTAAGATAGATGCTGGAAAGGCAACTTCTTTGGTAAAATATATCATTACAAATCAACAATTGTAGTTTTTGTCTAAGTAAGATAAGGTAGAGACTCATAAAATTGTATGAATACAGTAATTCATGGATTGACTGGTGAAAGACTGCAACAAGAACGCTTTGCTTACAAAGTATATCTAACAACACCTGTTTTATGTTCATTCTTGTCAAACTTCTATTACAGAGAGGTTGGGTTTCCACTTTTGCTGTTTCATTTTTGGTTTGATTTCTTTTCATTGAAGAGTAGTAAATCATTTTACGCCTCTGCGCAGGCACTTATGCCATTTAAAACAAAAACAGCTATTCTTGTCTCATTGACTAATGCTGTCAAACTATTTCAGGTTACAGGTTTCCTTGTTCCTTCCCCCTTTCTTAAGTATACAATTATAGAGGTGGGTTTTTTTTTTTAAATTCATGTTAAATATATTTGTGCATAAGACGGAGTTTAACAGTCTTTTACATTACCACAGATTTGTTCACATTGTGGTAGATGTCCAAAGGATAGTGTTACAAATATACATAGGAAAGTATGAAACCCATGCTTTATTTTGGATAGAAAGAGAATCTGAACAGTTTCAGATTATTCACTTTATCTCTACAGTAAGAAAAGCCCCTTGGCTCAGAAGACTGTAATAGCCACTTTATATAATACTTAGTATGGACTCAATGGTTGAAAAATGTGAAATATAACATTGGAGCATCTGCTTATTCTGCTGAGGCTGTTTTGCGGTTTGATTGTGGGTTTTTTTGTTGTTTGTTTGTTTGGTTTTTTTTGTCATGTTTGTTTGTTTGTTTGTTTGTTTTCCAACTGCAAAAGCTGTTTTGGTTCAAACTGCATAATCAACATGTGCTGAATTCACTCAAAATCTGAAGACATGTAGGCACCTATCATCAACTTTACAGTTGTGGTAGTAGTGAAGATGGAGGGACTTGGCTATGGGATTACCTTTCAAATGCATTCAGGGGTTTGGACTGGACTTCACAGATCATAGGGACAAAGTTGGCCAAGTTTCAGGTTCACTGTATGACACAGTCTTAATTTATAAAGACAATATTGATTTATCCTAATTCCACAGAAACTAAATTATTTGTGTGAAAGCATATAGAGAAAGTTGGAAGTCACCTTCATGTTTTTAGCAGCATACTGTGTAATAATGTGAATTAGTGTTCTGTACTGAGATTAGGGCCTTTAATGCAGTATGCTGTGCAAATGCAGCAAGAGGCAGGTCTTGTCATGAAGGCCAAGGAGGTGAAATACAGGCAGACAATGGCAATTTGTCTTGCTCAGTTTGTTGGTTTTGGATTTAAATTAGTTCTCTCACTCCTAGATTAATGCCCTAGCCACTTTATTTCACTTTTGGGCTTGTTTTTCTTTATTGCAAGTGTCTGTAAGATGAGCCGTACTGCCCTCAGTTTCCATCTAGCTCTGGCACTTGCACAGATTTGTCTACAATAACAAATAGCACAGAACAATATAAGCAGATCTTTAAAGCAAACATAGTTAGTGTTAAGGCTGAGTGTCCATGTTATGCATATTTGGGAAGTTTTAATAGGACTAGCTCTTTACCAGTTCCACTGAGTGATCACCTAATAGAGGTTTTTGAATATTAGTTGTACTCCTGAAATGCGCTTGTGGGTTTGATCCAGGTTTCACTCTGTGAAACAAGCTGAAATAGGGATTATGGTGACTGGCCCAGAAGACTATTGTAGAAGTTAGTAATATGTGTGATAGCAAATATAGATGTATTCCTCCTTGGCAACAATACAGGTGACTGTAGCTACTTGAGTTGTGTATTTAATCCATGTGAAAATATTGTATGTACCTGTTCCCAGGAACTGTTGCTTTATTAATGAGAAAAGAATAATAGGGTCTCCCACCAAAGTGCTCTTCAAAGTCCATATTCCAGACTTGGTTGCTTTCAGTGATACATGAATCTGTATTTTAAGCACAACCTCGTGCAAGTGAATGTAGAGTTGGTGAACCTCTCCACAGCAAAGAAGAGTGCATTATGCCATGCCCAGTCAATTCAATGCTGTATCATTTCAGGATTCCAAGCATCAGAAGAGAGATTTTTTTGTAACTTGATGACACTTTTTTTTTTTTCTTAAATATTAGTAAATATTTATGTCTTGAAAATGTTTGTTCCCTGCTTCTTGGATTCCAGTGCAAAACACAGAAGTCAGGAGACTTGTATATTTAGAAAAGTATGGTCTTGAAGCAACCTAAAATATTAAGATATACCCATCATATAGCCAAAAAATAAACTCTTCAGGAAAACAAAGTAGGGTTTACATTTGCATAATATATCTTACAATTTCACTTGATGGGATTGAAGCTCTAGTGCTTGGGTTTGGGAGGGTCTGGTTTTGGGTTTTTTTCATACAGTTCCATGCAATTCCGTACTGAATTGGCTGGAAGTTCTCCCATGTTCAGAGAACTCAAAGTTTTGAAAACAGCCTACTGAAAAGTGGTCAGAAGAGATTTTCAAGGAGAGCATATCCAAGTATAGCTTTCTTTTCTGAGGGATTCCTTTGCATGAAGTAATAAACTACCTTGTTTTGAGAGAGACACAGAGAGAGAATAAAAATGGTGTCAAAAACTCCCTTCAGATATTGAGATCAGAATATAATCCAAGTGTAATTTATTTAATTGTAAAGACTGAACAAAGAACAAAATATTTAGACCTGTGGAAAGAAATTTGCAACTCAGACTAGGCTGATTCATGGTTTTTAATAGTTCTTGTAAACTATGTGGACACAGCTTTGTCTCCAATTAGCGGTCAAATTATTTATGGCAGATTCAAAGACTATCTTAAGGAAATTTATATATACAGGAAGCTTTATTTTGTTGGCTACAGAAATGTTATGTGTAATTCTTGTAAATAATGGAAATAGTTACATTCCCCCCCACACACCCTGAAAAGACTTACTGAGGTAGGAAGTGTTTTATGTCACATACAAAGGATTTTAATTGATTTAACAATTAAATCTGAGCACTAGATCTTTCAGGCTCTTTATTCAAGAAGAGATGTTTGTCTGAGGACACAGAAAATGCTTTTTTGAGACAGGCTTCTCTGTGCCGCAAAGCACTGTGTGTGGCAACCCAGCTGCAATGTGCAAAGTATTCTTACTATTCAGATGTCTGACTTGTGGGTTCTTGAACTCCTTGTGTGAGTTATTTGAGTGTGTTCCTACTGAAGCTTATCCAGAGGAGGCAGAAAAGATCACAATACTCAACAAATGTAACATGGAGAGCACAGCTGGATACTAGTCTTGCTGTTTAGTATGCTGTTATATTTAGTAGTCCTATTTTTTGGATGTTGTCAGGGTAGAATCTTCCAGTACTTCTGTTTTTCATTCCTGATTAATTTTCTGGTTTACCGATTCTTTGTGTCCTCTTTTATATATGGGTGAAAATTGTTTGCTTTGCCTGGCTCCAATCAAAAACTTTTGATCTGTCAAAAATAGGTATTCAACATGGATGATGCATATTTGCTATGTAATATTTTGCAAGTCATTCTTCTTTGTATTTAGATTTGATTTTCCTTTCCCTGCATTTTGAAATACAATAATTCTTAACAGCCTCTTCAGGAATGCACTGGGTATGTAAGTTAGTGGTGGAAAGCAGTAGTGCTATGATTTAGTTTTAAAATTTCAAAGAGATGAGCTAGCCATTGCTCTGCAAAGTTTTGTGCATCAACTGAGAAAGCTTGTTATTAATGTTTTGCAGGTAAGCAAATAGAATTAAGGCTTCTTTAGTGGGGGGTGTGTATTGGTTTCATCACCCAAAGAGGCATTTTCCAAAGGAAGAAGGGGAGAGATTAAGGCATAATTCTGCCATGTGTGATATTCTCTCTATATATTCCTCAGTCCTTAGTTTTTCAAAAGTGATTTTTGTTTTCCTGATGGGTACTCTCAGTCTCATCAAGGTCATACTTTTCTGGAGTGTAAACAATTGGAACACAGCAAAAAGTGAAACACAGATGAAACTACTATGACTGTATATGTGCTATGGCAGCAAAGATTTTGGCCAGGAAGGATACCTAGGCCTTAATTACCTCTGTATGCCTTAAAATCATTATATGATTAAGCCATTAATGAACTTAAGCTGTGCTTTCAGTTCAGCTTGACCAGTAATAAATTCATTAATAACTCATTACGTGACATTAAATTTCTGAACGGTACCTTTCAGCTACATTGCAAAAATGTGTTAATTTAAATTAATATAAATGCATATTATTCATTTCTTCCTCTGCCAGTGCAGTATAATGACTGCACCAGGCACAGTATATTCTTGTTCTGTCTCATGCTGTGCTGTACAGTGTTTTTAACTTTGCTACTCAACCACTATTCCACTGTCCAGTTGCTTCCTGCTAGCCTGAAAAACACAGCCTTGCAAGCAGTGATCACCTTTCATCTGTAAGATGTGTTCAGACAATTCAGGCAGCCTTGATTTTGGTTCTGAGTTCTTTGCTGCCTTATTGATCAGCTGTTACTCACTTTTCTTTCCTAACTAGAGCTATTGATGTCATTTAACTCCAGGCAACCACTAGAAACTTCTCATTTGAGAATCAAGCAATGCTTTTGCTACAAAGAGCAAGGCTGAGAATGTTCATGTGTGAAGTTATATCTGATTTAATAATTTATTTCTCCATAGAGTCTTTTGAGTTAACATCAACTCCATCTATGGTAGCTTCAGGCAGATTGCAACATTCTCTCTCATGTTAGGACCTTGGAAGTACATAAAGCTGTCCATATTATCCAGATTGCTCCCTTTTTCCTGTCTTCTGTCATGACAGTCAACTTTGTTGCAAAATATTTGTACTGTGTCCAACTGGGAGGAAGTTAATTTTCTTCACAGTATGGTATAGTACTGTGTTTTGGATACATGGCTAAACCAGTGTTGAAAATGCACACTAATTGGCTATTGCTGAATAGTGCTTGCATGGCACAAAGGCCTTTCTTTCTTTCTTGCCCCTCAAACTGAGCGGGAAAGTAGGTGGGAAAGAAATTGGGGGACATACAGCTGGGACTGCTTACTCAGCAATAAAAACTGGAGGTAGAAGATGGGGGATGTGTCTTCCATGGTGGTCATTGTCTGAAGAGTGTCTGAGCATTGGTCTGCTTGTGGGAGGTAGTGAGTGATTTTCTTTGAGTCACTTGCTGGTTTGGGGGTGGTGTGTTCCCTCTTTCCTTCACTTGTTAAGATGTCTTTATTTGATCCACAAGTTTCCTTGCTTTGTTCTTCCTTTTCTCTCCTGTGTGGCACTGAGGTGGGGGGAAGTGAGTGAGCAGTTGCATGGGTGTTTGTCTTCTGACCAGGGCCATCCCACCACAGTAGTTTATGTAAGTATAAATCATTTTCAGACCTGTGGTTAGAAGCAGTGTTACTCGCCAGGTGCCTGTTTTGTGTGCACAGTCAAAATCAGCTGTGTAACAGCAGTTTGTCATTCTGATTTATATGTGTATTTACTTGGAAGATTTTGGCCATTGGACTGGCAGTTCTGTCCATTCATCTCCAGAGTGAGATAAGCTATTATTTCTCAGCAGCTTCTTTTGTTTTAAAAACATAGATTTACAGAGGTTATTGTAAGATTCTTGACTTCACTTTTTCATAGATAGGAGCCTTGTACCACACAGGACAAGTAATAGACTATCTTTTGATACTTTGTGAAATGTACCGTTTTTAAGCTTGGTAAAATGAGTGAAAGACTTTTTCTGTTGATCTCACTGTATTTGGCCATAATAAGTTTAGGGTAAATTCTCAGCTGCAGTATCCCTCTGTCTTTTAGGAAACAGTCCATCCCTTAAATCAGTTTTCTCCTTTTTCCAACATGGTTAGTGTTTTGGCTAAAGAATTTAGTTCAGAAGCTTGTGCAGTTTTTTGAGAAGCTATTCAAAGACCTTGCCACTAAAATCAGCTCTTCCTTCTTTCTTGTATTCTTAGCTGCAAGTGGGCCAGATTGTCATCCACTGCCATGATCCATTTTTCAAATGTTCTGTCATTTCCAGAGATTGTTTTTGTTCAGCTGTCTGACCACTTGCTGTGTCTTTTCAGAAAATCCTGTCAGGTAAAGGGAATACTGAGCTTGCATATGTCTTTCAGTGCTGTGCAGGTCCATTTTTCGTTCAGCCTCTGCTGGAGATGTGTGTTGTGTACACCTACACTTCTCAAGTTTTCACAAATCTGTAGCAGTCATTTGCCTGCTTGATTTCTTGCTCATGACTCTTCATTTGGAAGTGGGTTTAGTCAGCACCACCTGCTCCACAGTGACTGGTACCTGAACAAATGCTGGTGCTGTTCAGCTACTATTGATTTTTTTTTTAGGATCAGTCCCCCACCCCCCCCTCCCCGCCCTGAGAACTGACTGGGGACACTAGTGTTGATCTTTAAAGTAGGTTATATTTCTCACTGAGCTTTTTACACTGAAATAGTTTAGCACTCTCCTGGCCCTGTTGCTTGGGATAGCACCACCATGTCTGTCAGGTCCTGTGTCACGCAGGAATCTGAGCCTTTGCCATCCAATGCCTTTCTGAGTACTTTCTTGTCCACAGGACTTTGCAGTAGTATTGTACTGGGCCTCTGAATTTCATCTGACTTTTTCCAGAACCATCCACGTCTAGCCTGTATCTGTTTATCAGACATCAGGTGTTTGAGGACAATTTTGGAGAGGTGTCATGATCAAGGAAGTCCAACAGATGTAGGTCACCTTTATCTGTTGTAAACCTGAGGTCGCATCAAGTCCTTAGGGGTTGCTACATTTCTCCACTTCTGTATTTGGGTGTTCTCAGCTCAATGGTAGCATTTTTGATCTTCTTGACATTTCTTTCCTCTTCTACCAAAGTTATTGGGATTAAGTTATTTGGATTAATTAAGCTATTGGTAATGCTCACTGGCATTATGCAGAGCACCTCAGCATAATGAAATGTATTGCACAACCTAGCGAAATCATATTAAGCGTAATCTCGCATGGAAACGAAACGGAATTATATCAACACAGCTAATGTCGTTACGTTGGAGGCCAAATACTGACTGGCTATTTTTTTAGCGCGCACGTCGCTGTTAGTCTGTCTCTCTCTACGAACACGGCCGCCGTGTCCCGTGTATCCCATGTATCCCGTGCCTCCCGCAGCCGGTGCCGGGACGCCTCGGCCCCTCCGCGCGGGGCTGCACCGCCCCCTGGTGGCCGCGGCGAGACGCGCCGGCAGAGCTCCGGGGAGCGGGGAGCGGCCGCCGCTCCTGCCGCCCGTGCCGGCCCGTCTGCTTCCCGCTTGGCGTATGGGGCAAGCGTTTCCTCGGCCTGGCGAGAAGTGCTGTCCCGCTGACCGTATTTCTCAGCGCCCGGAACAATTTTTTTTTTTTTTTTCCCTGAACTATACTGATCGGACTTTAAAGGGCTGCGTCCCGCCTTCACTGACGGTGAAAAGAGGCAATGTTTTGTTTTCTTTTGGCTGAAAGAAATAGGGACATACTCTTTTTATTTGGCTTTTTTTTTTCTTTTTTTTTTTTTTTTTTTTTTAAATAAGAAACGTCTCATGAGTTACTTTGCAATGGAAGGATGCTGCAAACTTGCTAAACAGTGGTCTCTCGTTAGTGCTTAATACACTAAACCCTAAACTTCTTTAAGTGGGACTCCTTTAACATTTGCTTTTTGCTTTAGGATGTGATTACAGCTTGTGGTAATTTCAGTGGTTAGATCAAGAAATGATGTGCTGCTCTGAGTTGTTTGGCTGCAGCATGCCTAGAAACAGTGGCATTGTCTCTGTTGACATTGATGGCAGGCAGTGGAAGCTGCCCACCCTCTCAGGGTAGCTCTGCATCTCACTCCTGTGCCTTTCTTCCCCCAGCCATCTCCCCAGAGTGCTGGAGAGGCTCTTGAAGCCCATCTGGCTGCTTCAAGTGGAGGAGTGGTGGGAGACAGTTATTTTTTGGACCTGTGGAGAGAGAGGGTCTGTTTATTAGCTGTGTTTTCCTTTATGAGGTTGTGCAGTCAAGGATTCATGTGCATGTAAGAGAGAGAGATGGATTCAACTCCATTTTGAAGGTGATACCTCTCTGTGCTTCTTAGGCAACACAGAGACCTAGATCTGTGCATAGCTTGGACTGAGGTGGTCCAGTGTGACCCCCTTAGTACAGTGGTTGGCAGAAATAGAGAATCCAGTTATTGTTTCACTGCCCTTGGCTGCTGAATCAGTCAGTGTACCACGGCAAAACTGAACGAATTGTTTCCAGGCAGCTGGACTCTGGGAGGCAGCACTCATATGTATTTTCAGCTGCATCTGATACATAATAAGGCTTTATCTGTCTCGTTCTATCTTTCTTCTTCTTTTTTTTTTTTTTTTTTTTTTTTTTAAGAAAATGCGATGGAATTTCTTTTGCAACTGTTCTTACCTTTAACTCACACTTTTAGCTCTTCACAAAAAATTGTAAGCAATGTTTGGTCTTGATAACAATGAAAACCCATCATCCTCTGTGTATTGATACTGCCCATTTAAATAGCTGACAGCAGCTCCAGTTATGATCCGTGAGCATCAGTTTAGGACTGGGTAACGCTAAACATTCAAGGCCATGTTTCAGTCCTTGGCTACTGCTTGAGCAGAGTCTTAATTTGCAAGTAACCTATTCTATTCTGTAGATGCTGTACCAGTTTCATAAGATCTGAATGTATTTCCACTGATTTGAAATTATATTCTATTGGTGTGAGGTCCAAATCTCTACAAACAGAATTTTGCCTAACAGTTTTCTTTTCTGCAAGGACAATAGAGCTTTTTAATCCTCTTTCTGCCTCAGAACATTATTTGAAGAATTGCAGGGTGTGCTTTTATAAGTCTTATTGAAGAGCAGAGTTTTACCACTGGAAAGTCTCATCGACAATAATGTATGAATTGTATGAGTGAGGGGATTTCAGGATGTAACTTGTACCTGAGATTCTGGTAAAGCCTCTTGCAAGGTGAAATATTGCTGTCTTTTGGAAAAGTAACAGACTAGGTGGTGATATCTTTGATTTTTGGTGGTGTTCGTTGTTGGTTTTTGTTCTAGCTATTGATTTGAAGATCCAGCAAGCCTTGAAGAGGGCCCAGACTGAGATACTTTACTGTTCTGCCTCTTTTTCCACACCAACCCGCATCATCCACCCAGCTCCCTTCTTCCCTCTTTCTGTTTTCTCTCTTATTTTTTTCCAACAACTTATTTTTTCTTGCTAATTCTGTTGCTTTACTGTGTTGCTAATGAAACTGATGAACAAGGAGGATCTAATACTGGCATTTATGGTTGTATTATTTGGCTTTGGAGTTCCTGTGCTAGTTAGATTTTTGAAGAATGGAGAATTTTTGTGTTTCTCAGCATGTGTTCAGTTGACTTTTTTTGTCCATAGAACTACAGTACTTTACCAGTTCACACTCAGAGTGTACTTTGGACATACTTCTTTATAGCGGTGTTGGATAGGGATTTACATTTTCAGGAAAAAACCGACTTGATTCTGAAAAATCTCAGTTGGGATAGTGACAGCCAAGACATACAACAGGATTTGGAAAGGTTATCTTGCAGTAATGGTTCTGGTGAAAAGGACCAAGCAAATAGAAGAGGTGTTATCTGAGGTGGTGTTGTATGAACATACATTTCATGGTTTTTTTTGTATGAAAGTAATGCCACAGGAAAATTAAATAAGACCATGGTTCTTGCTCCACACAGTGGTCTTGTGGCTTTAGTCGTCTGCCAGGCATATCCACTGTCATATCCCTTCTCCTGTCCTGCACAGCCACTTGCCTCTTGTCACTGTGCTTTTTTAAGAGCATTTCTGTTTGCTCTAAGCCTTTAACAATAAAATTCAGAATTCTGTTGTTCAAATTTGTCTGACCGAGGCAGGCTAAACTCTTACTGACAGTATTTGAGCTTGGATTTCAAGCTACTTCAGTGCCTTAGGATCTTGAAAAGCCTTATTGTGTTCCACCTTGGTTTCTTGCTTTCCATTGCTGATGAAAGTGAATATCCTTAAAACAAGGAAGAGCATTCTGCATAGATCCCAGCTATCATCATGAATTTAGACCTTTCCTGAGAGTGAAAATTTCAGAGAAAAATATTTTTTTTTAAAATATGAAATTATTTAAAAATCAAAGTCATTGATAATTTCTGTGTTTTGTCTAGGTGTCTTTGAGGTTTTGTTTTGCTTTGCTGACTTTTAGAATTGCTGTAGATGTATGCAATCTTGTTTATCTCAGTTCTCTAACTCCAAATAATACTACATTTTTTTGTCTTGTTACTTATTAAGGCTTTGATTTATTTTTAACTATTTACAGCAAACTGTTCATAGATACTGTCATTTTTTTTTGCAACTAATTGGAAGAGACTGTGCTTCATAATGCTAGGGTCAATTTGGACAGACTTAGAGAGACCCAAGAGAGCCATAACTGCATGTTCCTGACGATTTGTGGATCTCAAGCAAATCCAAAATGACTCAACAGTTCTGCATTTGAATTTATTGGGATTTTTCATTTAATGAAAAATTGAAGTAATTTTTTTCACCTTTTCTTCAGACAACAATCAAATGCCAAAAAAAAAAAAAAAAAGTTGTTTTATGAAGTTTTCCAATTGCTGCAGATTGAGGCCTCCAGTGTGAATATTTACACGCTGCAAAGGACATGCATGTGTGAAATTACTTGTATTGCCAGATCTAATCTATTTTCATCACAAGAAGTAGATTACTATTAATCCAACTTTAGTTTTTCAGCCTCATTGTGCATTCCTTGATCATTTAAAGCATTCAAGGGCATCCTTATGTCATTGCTTAAGAAAAGCTCCCATTACTTATGGATCCTTTAAGAACTGAAGAGGAAAAAAAAAGGATTTCATCTTTATGGCTTATGTAGATTAAAAAGTTGAAGTTCACATTTAAACATTTGCAGTTATATCAGTATGTAATTCTTTTCCTTGGTGGGCACTTCTTTCTGTGTGTGTGTGTTGGAAGGAGTTTGAAGTAAATGGAAAAGCTGGCTTTCTTTTGAAGCAAGAGTCCTAATGCTGAAGTAAGTTAACTTGAATTATTTTTTCTATTTTTTTTAACTTTATTTTTTTTGCTGTATAGGTGTATGATAGGGCTTGTTCTGTATAGAAGTGTCTTATAGTTGAATTTAGGAGATGATATTTGCACTTGAGTTTGGGAGGTGTGTTTTAATTGTGAGAAGATTGTGCCAGATTTAATACTGAAATGTGTATGAATTCAATTAATTCAATAACTTTTCAGAAAAATACGGAAGCATTCTGGTTTCATTGACTGAAAGGCAGAGTTGAAAATTGTTTGCATGTATGAATAGGGCCATAGCACCCTGTCCCATACACATTTCGTGTAGAAACATACAGGAGCAAGACTTGGCTGCATGTCTTCATCTGATCACCCTCCCAGTGATGTTTTGCGAATACAAGGTTTTCATAAATTTCAAGGATCGCAGGAAAGGTTTGTGCAGACTAGTAAGATGGCTGAAAACATTCTGATGAAAAAGTTTTCATTTCTAAAGAGAGCAAGCCTCAGTAGCCTGATGGTTGCAATTGAATTGCTTCACAGAATTGTCTGTTGGGTCTCAGTGATGTTACAAGTGAAGCCTCTCAGATGGGAATCCCATTAGCAGTTGGACTAATATGACTATAAAGGTTGTTTATGATCTATGCCAAAGTTCTGGTGTGGCTCTGGGCGCTTACCAATCAATGCATCTCCTACTTCCTTCGTGCTGCTGAAGCTACCCAAGACAGAGTATCTTTGGACAGCTTTCTGGTCAAACAATGAAGCCAGTGCTCTGTACTGATTTTCTTTGTATGCTCTTTATGCTGTCTTGTATGCTGTTGTCTATTTTTCTTCCTGAAATTTTGTCTCTCTCGGTTTCATAGAACCTGTTTTTCGGATTTTCCCTTCCACCTTCTCAATAGGTCTTTCAGTGCCTCTTTCTACTCCATCTTGCTATCTTTCTTAGGGGTTGAACCATGGACCTTTTATTTACATCAGATAGCTCATCTGTGAATACAAGTCATTCATCTTTTTCATGTTGGGTTGCAAATGAATTTCTTTACCTCTGACTGAAGAAGAAAGGTTTGGAATAAAGAGAATTTCTTGTGGCTATTCAGCTAGGTAACAACTCAAAACAGCTAAAACAGACCTCCTGCAGACTCCCCTGCTGCTGGAAAACAACCTAATCTTGCCATAATGTCCATAACATGTCATTTATTACATTGTTCTTTCTCTAAGTTTAGAAACAACACCATCGGTGTTATTGATGATTAAATCTTATTTCTTTATGTAATTTCTTAAAATAAGTTCATTACTATTTAAAAAAAAGTTCAAAACTTCTACCCAGCTCTTCTTCATCTCTTAAATAAGCTTGCCAATTAGTCCAGCATCCTTTTCCTTGATTTCTTCAGCTCAGTTCTGTGCTCTCATACCCATTCAGTTTCAATGAAAATCACTATTATATACTGTTACAAAGAGAATAGAAGACAGCTATAAGCATCTCTTCTGAATTTCTTTTCCCTTCTTTCACAGAGCATGGTCTTGACTTTTCTAGACCTTTATAAACTCTCAGTTATTGCAGAAGTATCTCTCCATCCTCTTTCATCCATGCATTAAAATTTCAAGCTCATTCTTGTGCTTTCTTAGTACAGCAATACGCTTTCTTCTTGAGAGCATCTGCAAGGTAGTCTCCATAGTCTCTTGATGACCCTTTCTTTAATATTCCTTTATTGGGGTATCCAAAAACCTTGGAAATTGTGAGGTTGCGGTTATTACTTTAACTACCTGTTAAACTTACCAGTAATGTCTAACCTGACTTCTTCTGCCTCCCTCTGTCACCTCTTACTGGATTACTTGATAGCAAGTCCACGGAGTCAGGACTGTCATGGTCTTATTTATTTATTTTTTATTTCATTTTGTCATACCAAACACAGCAGCATTCTGGGTTGTCACTGAGAACATTAAGATTGTTATAATATTAACTACGTAGTTACAGCATTGCGGAGATTTTCTGTGGTGTATGTTCTTGAGAGGGGTGGTACTAGAAGTGTGAGATGATAATTTCATCCCTTTGGAATGAAATTGTCCTCACTAGGAAAAAAGAGTGTTAAAAAAAAAAGGAAAAAGAAAAAAAAAAAAAAAAAGAAAAGCCAACAAAGAGCAACGACATTGAAAATAAAAGATACTCTTAGCTAATCTGAAGGGGCATTTGGCTGCCTTACAGAAACACTGTGTATTTTGGCAGTTAGGAGCTTTGGCTTAGGAAGATCCATGTTTGAAATAGCAGGGTGTGTTGCAAGTCAAAATTCAGGTATCTTGGCTGAGATGCGTGCAGAATCTGGCATGATGCCTTTCTGCACTGTGCCTAGCTGTAGCAAGTGCTGAAGTCCCTTGTGAACAATATATGAATCTCATTTTGGAAAAGAAAAAAAAAAAGAGGAGGAGGGAAGAGGGAGCCAGGATTTATTTTAACATTTAGTGGATATAAAAAACAAGTATCAAGAAGCAAAACATTTCTATGAAGCATTCGCTGTGGAAATTCTGCAACTTCTTCTTGCAAACCTCTTTATCTCTTGTATTGGCTGATTTCCAGAGCATCAAGCCTAGGAATTGAGGGACCGAAATATAATCAGTGGTGATACATTTTAACCACATAAAACATTCTCTGCTTCCAAAGCCTCCGGTGTCTCTAGTAAGCAGTGCAACAGCAACAGCTCCTTGCTGCTGAACTCCAGAGACGGGGAAAATATTGGATCAGAATGGTAAGAAGCTCTTTTCACCAGATCTAGATTATTACTCTGAAAAGAATGTTTAGAAGATGATGATGAAATTAGTAGGGATCAGTATTTAAACCAAGAAAACAGTGTGTAAGATACAGTGGAATTATCAAATGTTTTTCTGCAAGAGAACAGCAATGCAAGTTGGTGACAAATATCTTTGGCACTGAACATGTTGTGCAGCTTATATAAAATCTTTTAAAATTGGGAAGCACTGCTGACTAGCATTTGATGTAAATTGTAAGTCTGTCTACATGGTTTATTTCAGAAGAACAGCTGTACGGGCTTTTAAAATTATCTTGCTTTAACAACCACTGGCACAGACTTTATACATACAAATATAAATAAACCTATGCCAATCACTCATGCTGTATGTTTATATATTTTCTTTTATTGGGGTTTTGGGGTTTTGCTTTTTAGAAAGCAACAGAGATAATCAGTACCTGCCTTTGACTTTTAGGGAGCTGTGAAGTTTTTATTTTTCTGGGTTTTCTGGTTTTTGATCTGTTAGTCACACTGTTTCTCTAGTGTAATCATTTGGTATATTATTTGTATATTTGGGAAAAATAGCGAAGGAAAACTTTTTAGAATAGTGATGATATTCTATTTTGATCTAAGTATTAAAGCCATAGAAGTAGATTATAAACACATAAATATGGGATCTGGAATTACTGCAAATTGATACCAATGCTGTTAGTAGTTTAAACAATGCCTGAGGGTAGATTAAAAATATTCATATTAGCATTTTTCTAGATATTAAAGTATTGGAGTGGGGATATGAATCTTGGGTGTGTTTACTCCAAAGACTCATTGTCGAGACTGTTTTGTTGGGTTTTCTGGTTGTTGTGGTGGGCTTTTTTTTTGGGGTGGGGGGGTATGGGGGTGGGGTGAGTGGTTTTTTTTGTTTGGTTGGTAGCTTTTGTTTTGGAATTTTTTTATTTTTTTTTTTTAAATTGAAGTATGGATCAAGTCTAATCTCCTTTATGGAAACTCAGCCATTCATTTTAAGTGCCTACTAAGTCCAGGAATTTATTGATTATGAAATTACATCAGGGTGAAAGAAAAACAAATTACTAAATAAGTCTGAAGATCACTGAAATACACTTACTTGACAGCCCAGCTTGATGTGTAGGAAATTATTCTCTTTGTGATTCAAATAGAAGAGGTTTTTAACAGAGCAACTACGGGAGTTTGAAAAGTGTACAGCAGATGTGAAACAATGTCTGATTTGGTATTTTTTATCTTCGTTGTATATTTGTTGTTGCTTAGCAGTACAAAAATTAAAATACAAGAACTAAAACTATCACTGAATACTTTATGATTTTTTCCTAAGTGTTTTCACTGAATAGCAAGAAATAAAATACTGAAGTACAGTAGATAGTCAATCATGTTATCAAAGCCTATATATTTCACATTATGACTGCAAATCCACTTTGATGTGTTAAAGATTTACGTTTTTCTTCTCAACATGCAGAATAGATTGCAAAATCAATACTTGAGTGGCAACCAGGCTGTAAGATTCCTGGAAAGATGTGTAGTATGAATCTAAGCATGGCTGTTGTTATTATTATTGTTATTATTATTATCATCATCATCATCATCACTATCACTAGTTTCTTGACAAAAATGCCCAGTATTGAGTGTCCATTAAGCACTACTATTGTATTGAAGAGACTTCAATACATTGTTGTTTCTTGTCAGAGAAGACTATGTTCATCGTATCTAAATTTTGTTACAGGAAAATATTGAAGATAGGAGATCTGATTGCTTTTCCCTGTTGTAATCAGAGAACATAACTATAACAAATGGTGTTGTATATATTTCCAGATGTGTACTTCCTATATGAGTCAAATACAGATATGCTTCAGTGTACCAGCAAATTAATGAAAACATTTCCTTCCAGAAACATAAAATTCACATACTGACACGTATTTGCAGTTGATAAAGTTTAAGACAAAGTAAACTTGCATTGTGTCCTGCTTGACATGGATTAATTTGGAAAATAATGCAGGGAATTCACAAGGGGTCTGTTTCTTTCAATTTGGGTTGCCTGGGCAAGGATCTTGCACGTGTTATTGAAGGGGAAATAAAAGAAGAATAAAGACACATACACCCCAGGCATCCCCCGAAGATGTACCCTTTTCAGTAATCAGCCGTGTAATAAATGACACGGCTAGTCCAAGGGGAACAGCCTCTTACTTAAAATTTTTTAATTATATGATTTCTTTCACAATGTAAGTAATAAATGCTCTTAAAGAAGTCTGAGTTACAAGCTGTCAAATGCAATAGGTATCCGGGTTTAGTTAATCAAAATGTTTTGTCTAGTAAGTCTAAGGAACAGAAGTAAAATTATTAATAATGTATCAACTTTACCTGAAAAACAGAAAAGTTGTAGACATGACTATTACAGTAAAAAATTCTAATAAAGTATCATCTAGGATTAGTGCAAGAGTTATGCTGGGTATGGCAAAGTTCATTTTAAATGTCTTCCTGGTGCAAAATTTAAAAAAGCTTATTCAACAATTGGATGCATGACTCATCTAAATGAATCTAAGCTAAATACTTCTTTTTTGTTTCAGTGACTGAAGTCTGATAATCTGCCTGTATAAATAAATCCTGCATTTCAAGAAGTATACTACAAATATGGAGTTCATATGTAATACAAAACATGTGTAGGGAAAAGAAACATAGATTTGCATCTGCTGTAAAGTTGATTCAAGACTTAATAATATTTTCAGGTTTTGCTGTTTTACTAGTTTTCTGCTTTGTTATTCTGCCAATTTTCTGGCAAAAAATAAGAGTTTGTTCATTCAGAAACAGTCATGCTGATAGTAATCAGAGAAAAATCTGTGGCAGTATAGCTTTTGTGTGCGTGTTTACATTAGCTTATATGCCCCAACTAACTTCTGGCACAGTTTGGTTCAGGTGATGTGTCATAACTGTGTCAGGCTGTTTACCACACTAGTAAGTGTGTGCACTGTTCTAGAGTGAAATAGAAATTGCATGCTCAATAGATATTGTTTGTGAAGGATGGAAGTAACCACTTTGACCTTTAATTAAAAGGTAATGCTGAAATATCTTCACCTATATATTAGTGTATGTTTGTAATGTAATAGGTTTATGTTTTGAAATGTCAGCATCCATGTCTATGGAGCCTGAATATTTCCAGTGAGCAAAAATATGACAGCAGGCAAGGTTTGTGCAAGAATTCCTAAACTGGAGTAGGTTTTTTTGGTGACAGAGGATTATTGTTTTAAGCAATTTTTCTTTTGATTCTGTAATTGATCTGCTATGTAGATCAGGATTTGCTCACTGAAATCTACCTTTTAAATTGTGCCATAGCACTGGCAGTGTAACTTAAAATTAGCTGCTTTCAGGAAGTTATAAATTATTTGCTGAGGTTTACATAATGTATTAGCATGCTTGCTGCATCTGTGTTCAAGAAGGGTTTTATTCCTTCAGCCATGTGATGCATGAAGAAACTATGAAAAAGGAATACTTTTTGCATTAGTCTGTCCTTTTGGTTTTTATCCTGTTACACCACAAGTAATGAAAGTTGATGAAAATGAAGGCGGGGAAAAGGTCAGTCTGGTCTCTAGGTGAAATAATTGATGGATCAGACTCCTGAGCAGTATAGCAGAAGTGAGAAGGTGGCTGGATAACACATATTTTTCTGCATCTGGTTAATGTTCTTATCACAGTATTTGCAGTACTTTGAAATATCAGGACAAAATCGTGTTGCCCAGATATCTTGGGACTCTCATAGCAGTATGATGCTTTGCCACACATAACTGTTCTTGTACTTCATGACCATACTGAGAATACTGAAAACATTTAAAGTTGAGATTTACTGTGGACCTTTCATATAAAAGAAGTTTAGAGAAGACAAAAGGGTACTGACAACTTTATACCCCCTTGATAGTGTGCAGATGTAAGAAGAGCAAGTTATGGATTTGTGCCCTGAAGGATATGTTTCCAGTGCTTGTATAAGGACTGTGCTCTGATCAGAGCTGAGGATGCATAATACATGGTAGTGGGAGATATGATGCACAGTTTGGGTGGATTTCCTGTCCTGCTTCACTACATAGAGTGGTGATGGGAAGCTACCCTACCTAAAGAAATTCCTAAGACCTTGCCCTTGAGTTTTCAGTCTAGTAAATTTGTTATTATGAATATTTTATTCAAATGTTTTCAAATATTGCTGTGTCACCTGGGGATGCACAGCCCATAGTCAGCCCTGTTATATCTTCTAATAATGAAGTTTCAGCTCAGAGGAGAGAGCTGTCTACTCACCTGGAACTGTGCCAGAGGCTCCACTCTCCTCTGCTCGCCAATAGACATCTCAGGCGTATGACTAGAGGTTTTGAATCCATGAAGATTTTTGGAACTCCCATGCAAAAGTTGGCAACCTCTGGTGTAGATCCTTATTCAGTCAAAGCGGATTAGGTAAATCCAGTGTTGAAACCCATCACACTTCTGCCTCTATTACCATAGTTGGGTGTTTTTTTTAGTAGTCATGGCTTTAACTCCATAGTGCTAACCTTTTGGATAGCTCAGAGACTTTCTGAGACCACATGTTGCAGCCTTTTCTCCCCTTATGTGATGGGATGTGGCTTTCATGACATGATTTTTATGTGGCAATTCTCCCTGTCACAGGATAGAAGGTGGCACATGTGTGTCAGGCTACCACGCTAGAGGCTGCTGACATGTTCCTTCCTATGACTAGGTGTACACATATCCAGTAACAGGGAGACCTCTGTTTTGGCTCTATAATGGGTATTTATTTCGCCAAGTGATGACTGAGACTGGATATTCATTTGGGAAAAATGGCAAGAAACAGAATCGTAGAGATTTTAAATTTTTTCCTGTCAGTACTTTTAATACTTTTTGTTATGGTCCTTCCTTTTCAGAAAGGAAAAGTCTATGTAATGTGGTATAGATTTTATCAGCACTAATTCTGGAGATAAAATTTTGGAAAAGTATATACTTGATTTGGGACAAACTTTCTGAGCAAATTGGTCTGGATTATCTAAAGAGGTACTGCAAACTCTGACTCATACAGGTAAGAACAATCTTCTATTGACTCAAGCTGACCTGCAAAATTTAAGTCAGATAAAGAAATGTTTCTCATATATTTTTTTTCCCTACTGGAGAAATAGAAGGGGCTAATTTTAGAGAGTGCTTGATAACTCCATGAAGAAAAGATTGTGTAAGTAAATTAAATTTTTTAGATTATTTTTTGACTCTTCTAAACTTGTTTATGCATACTGTTAATTTTTTTATTTTCTCTTTGTAGGATTGTCAAAAGTGTTAGGCACATTAAAAAGAAACCTTTTTTGTCTTACTCCTCATTCCACTATTACAGAGGATTGATCACAAAATCAGTGCTTGTATCTAATAATTCTTCTACTACAGCACAGGTAGACAGAAAGTTGGTTTCCTTGTACATGCAAAGCATGAGAAAGTGAGTTCTATGTGAGAGATAAATACAACACATTAGGCATGCTATAGGCAGAATATATTAAGATCTCTGCTAGCATTTGTTTGCTGCAGGAGTCATCCTGAAATGATGCTTGTAGCTGGCTGCTTCCTCATTCTGCACTTGGTGTGCTCATGAACTGTATTTCCTCTGCCCCTCAGTGCTGGTGTGGTCTGTAGTCAGCAAGTGATGGGGAGTTCTCTTGTCTCCAACTGTGCCTTGTGTGTGCCTTCTGGGTCAAGGTCATTCATGTATTCATCACCTGAAGCCAACTGCTTAGTTTGAGCTTCGAGGAAGTTGCAGAAGAGCTTGAAAGATTGAGTCCCAAAAGAATTTTTTGTCTTAGTGATCCTGGTGAGTTTGAAGGGTTTGGAATTGACAGGTAATTGCCGTATTGCTAGGTTCTGAGATAGGAGGCAGTCATAATTTTGGGTTTAAGTTTGTTAGAACAAACCAAAAAATACTAGGAAAGTGTTATTATGGATGTAGTTTTGGATGGACTGAGAACACATGCTCTAGGGTGACAGCAGTTCATTATGTCATATTGATGTTGGCAATAACAGCATTTGTAGTGTGTGTCATTGCACAAATGCTTTGCTCATTCTTTCCTTTTGAAGAAAAAAACCCTCAAACACCTCCAGAAGTTTAATATTTGTAACTTTTACTAAATGTGTATTTAGGTATTTTACTTCATAAATGGAGCAGTTCTGCAACCTAGTAGGACACATTCATGTAGAGTTACGTGCTTGGAAAAAAAATGAACAGATTTAAGAGTGTACCAGCATAAACATGACTTTCTATTGTATCAATTTCTGAACTCCTTGAAGTCATGGCTTATGTAAGCAATCTAACTGAATAAATTAGTTTTGATGCTGTGCATAATAAGATAGAACATGCAATTTATAAACTGCTATAGAAAGAATTTTATTATACAATACTTTAAAATTTTATTACTTTAATTTCTGTAGCAGTTTTTGGGTTGTTAGCACGTCACAAATCCTCAAAATGCTACACCTCTTTCATAAATTTACTAATGGAGTTGGCTTTACTGTTGAGTTTTAGTCTCTTTGTATCTTCTTTTAGTAAAAGGAAATGAAAAAATATTTGTGGAAGAATTTGAAGGGTGAATAAAGGTTAAAATACTTCTAATTCATGTTGATATAGAATGACCTTAGTCTTACTGGTGATAGCAGCCTTATAGATTTTCTAGTGCAAGCTCATGGAAGTAGTGTGTTTGCTGTGGATCATTTTAAAAGTCCAATGAAATATTCACTCTGATTTGTGTTGGTGGTGGTGGGGAAGCACATATAATATATTCTTCTAGTCAGTGATGAGAAAGTAGGAGGATTTTTCATTAACAATATAATTAAATGCATGTATGTAAAAGATACCTGCAAGATGCTGCTTGAGAAAGCACTTTATAGCAATAGATAATTATAGGGAAAAAATTAATTCTATGGAATTACAGTACATGTTAATAATTTACCAGTGGTGTAAAAGTTTTCTAAGTAGTTTGTTTCCTATTCATAACACAGCATTTTTTCTAATAAACTTTATCTTCAGAACAGAATATAAGATCAAAATTTTTGTTGGGCATATGACACTGGAATTTTAATACAGAATTAATACAGACCACTCTTGTAAATGTTTGTTTCATAGCTTAAAAATTATTTACTCTTGCAGAAATATGGGAACTATTGGAAACTTTCCAAAGTCATAGGTTTTCTCATCTATTTACTACAATTTTAATTGTATTTATAGTTGCCGCTGTTGTGGATCATACCCATGTTTATTTAAAGGTGTTCAGAAGAGGTGATGATATTAATTCACCTGCTATTAAAAACTCTCCTACTTAGAAAGTAACTCAGCAGTGACTCAGACATCAGAAATGAAAACAGAGTCAGTTGCTTAGGGCTAAATCTTGCAAGTGCTTACTGCTGAACACGGTGTGTTGTGACTTTTCTGGGATTAATCGCATCCTAAACAGACAAAAAAAGGTGTCCCAGTTCCCCCTCCACCTCCCCACTACTCCTCCATTTTCTGCAGAAAGAAAAAGGCTTCAGTAGATTTTGTTTTAGCTGTCTTCAAACAAAGCTGTAGGCAGCGTGTGTTGTAACATTTGTTTGCAAGAATGGACAGCTTAGATGCACCTGGAAACTCTTGGTCAAAAATACATGTATGCTCTTCGTGTTGCCTGAAGAAACCTTCAGCAGGAGGAGCTCCAGTCTCCTGAGGATGCTCTGTGCATTGGCCCTCAGCCAGGAGCTGTGACGGGATATCCAGGGCCAAGGCTGGTGCTCGCTGTCCTGACCCTGCCTGAGCCCATGGACACTGAGTCTTCTGCTTCACTGAGAGTTTGCTGTGTAACGCTTTGCTTGCAGGACTGACCGAAGAAGCGCTGTGGAAAGTATATGGTGAAAAGTGATTGGCACAGCAGTTTAACTTTGGGGAAAGTTCAGTGAAGTTATCAAATAAGTCTACTGTTATTTAGAAAACAAAATGCCATTCAATCCATGTTATTGTAACTGAAAAAACGGGAGTCTTTTTAGTTTGCTTGATCGTAAACTTTGCTACTGAGTAAGAATTATGATAGGATATTGGAACTGCCTAGACCACACTGAGAACTCATAGTAACTGAAGTGAGTGTCCTTGCCAGTTCTGTTTTATGTTTTAGTATTAAGTGTTGCACAAAATATGGAACAAGGCTTTTGACCTAAACTGCATCTTTGCAACTGGGGGGAAAAGATGGTGCATTGAGTCAACATTGATCTCAAAGTGAAATTCTGGCCGAAACCATGAAGCTGATTTTCTGTCAGTCGTAAAAGGTTCAAAACCTAAACCTTTATAACTGTTCGCCTTAAAAAAAAGTCAGTGCTCTTGGTTTTAATGGTCAAGGTGAGACCCACAGCTTAATATAGCAAACTTGCAGAATGTCTTGTATTTTCAGTAGTGACATTTATGTTTTCTGCTGAGTCTCTGATCTCAGATTAAGTTGTGTAAATGCATATGTATTTTTTTAGAATACATATTACAAAAACGACAGTTTCTGAATGGACAGTGTACTCTAGGGAAATGGATGCAGCACACAGAAGACTGTGCTTAGTTTAAGATTTTTACTACCTTTAGGGCCTGACACTCACTAGACTGCGGTGAGAAGCATATTATTTATTGTGTTATAAACACCCTTCTATGCTAAATTCTAAAATAGTTGTTTCCTGGAGGAGGTTTGGAATAGAAACTGATGTACCTGACAGTTAATTAAAATTCAGTGTTGTTTGTTCTTGCTTAAATTAGTGAATAAAATCTTCTAGGAAACACCACAGAGAATAACATTCTGAAGATTTCAAATTATTTTGAAAGATGAGAATTCCCATGACTCAGATCCTTAAAGAGTTGAAACATAATTCAGATGCTTCTTTACCACCTGTCACTTTTTTTTAATTTTAGAGCGAGTATTTTCTGTCTCTCATAAATAAATAAAAGGCGTGAACGGCAGAGAGAACCTCTTCCTTTTTTACCCAGCAGGTTGTTTTCTGAATCCTAGTCAGTGAACTACATGCACATGCTACTTCTATTATAACATTGTAAACCACCTGGACAAATGTATACCTAGTAGGAGTCCAATTGTTTCATTAATTTACACCTGGTATTACAAACCAGAGAAAACCATGTGTAATTGGTTTTGTTTATAATGTGAAATCACTCATTAGCCAGATAATACCATTTTCTTTCCCATACATACAGCCTCCCACACACAGAAACATGCGAAAAACTAGTATAAAAATAAGTTTTAAGCTATGACAATGAGGTCTCCAGATGTCTTATTCCTTGGTTTAGAAAACTGCACAAGAGCTTATCTATTCCCAAAATAAAAATGATTTAGATAGTCCAAAACCTCTTTCATGATTTCCCATCTGCCAGGGTATGCGTTTCATTTTTCATGTAAATTAAATTTCTAAGTAATTTTTAAAATCATTGCTTCACAGCTCATTGCAGGGGTCTCATGCTTGCTCGTATTGACAGATAGAAGGCAAAAGGAATGGCAATGCAAGTAGCACACACACAGGAGGCTTGCAAGACAGGAAGTCCATCATGGAGAGGGGAATACTTCAGTGGATTTATACAGGGCATTAACCACTTCACCTGTGTAGTTTCCCTGTTGCCCCTTTCAAGAAAAGCAGTTACTTAATGAGGGGGATGGGAAAGGCATTTTTCCAAGCGTCGTTGTTGGATTTATGCCACAAATTTCACCTCTAAATAAGGTACCTGGTTTTGAAGCTCTCCTTTCATGTTAGGTGGTACTACTACTACTACTACTGGATTCATACCTGTGTTTAGGTAGGCAGACATCTCTAGTCTTACTGCTTAACTCTAGATCTTTGCTTTGTTCAGGTTTTTGAAAGGACATTTTGGCTTGATTCTAACTGTAGGTGCTGACACACTGACAGGACAAGGCCTTTTTGTACTGTATGTTGAAGTCACTACTGGAAAAGAGGAAGAATGTTACTGACTTGCATTACCAAAACTGTGGACTGACTCTTGCATACTTTGCTAGAGGTGCAGTTAATCAAAACAGCTGCAACTCAGAATACCTGGAAGTTGCACAGCTCTTAAATGTCTAAGTGTAGATTTAAGAATCTAATTTTAAGCAGACAGATTTGATCATTTTGCCCTTGGTTACCCAGGAAACAACTTAATTACTATGCCTTTGCTTCAGCACTCTGAATGTAGCTTTTAAAACATTTTATTATAATTTTTCTTTTCTTTTGTCTTTAAGCTCGTGTTTGTAGAAAGGGCTGGCTTGACAGCTCTGGCAAATGAAATAGTCTGCCTGCCCACGGATTATGGGATCCCTAGACAGTGGCAGTCCAAACTTCCTCATGATGTTTTTGTCAGTGTGCTACAACTTTTCTTGGGGGAGTGGAGAAGGGAGGAGTTGGAAGAGGAGGTAGGGTCCTTGTACAATCAGGTCTTTGCCACCAAAATGTGTAAGTATTGTCAGGAAAAATTACCTGTATTTTCCTTCCAGCATAGAAAACAGGGAGCTAAAAAATGGATGAACTCAAGCTTTGGAAAACCTATATGCAGTCTGTAAACTGCTGTCGAGATAAGATCCTGCTATACTGGAGTTAGCACTGGTGACAGATGATCTCGTGAACTAAGCAGTTTTCCTTGTTCAGTGCTGAGACAAAAGGATTTTCAAAGAGTTCTGAGTTCTGCTGAGCCTTCAGCAGAAAGTCCTGAGGTGGTATTTGCGAATCAAAAGTGGAAGGGGAAAATATGGGAATTTACTCTAAAATATTAAAATTGCAGCCCACTGTGATTCACTTTACGAATGCTGATCAGAGTATGCACAGTTCATCAGTTTGTCTTGGTGATGACTTTTGTTGAGAGATGTATAATGTGAATTGTGACGGCTGCAAATCAGATAGCGCTCCTAGAAAAGTCATGAGAAAGTCCGTCTTTTCAACAAAGGATTGTGTATTTGCTTTCCAAGTGGTTTACGGGCCTCCTGGTTCAGTTAGTTAGTAGCCTAAAAATCATGGAAGATCACTGACAGAATCATACTGCTGTTCTTTAATGATTAATCTAAATTCACAAAAGTTTCAACAAAATTAATAGGGCAGTAAGAATAGAAAATGTTCATGACATCTTTTAGTTTCAGAAATGCTTGCTCTGGTATGACTGAAAATGGAAATATAGAGGGACCATTCACATCATCCAAATTAATGCATCTGGCTTTAATAGCTACAATACTGTAAAGCACTGTTGTTCTGTACTGCTTCTCTAGTTGCATAAGATGTTATCCAGGAAGTTGTCAAGACCACCTCTATTCATGCTATGCTTCTAAGGCAGCTGAAATGATCCAATCCAGGCTGCATGTTGCTGCCATGCCTCAGGCCATGCAACCCCATCCTTTTCCTCCAGCCATTGCCATCACTTGTAATGAACTAGTTCTGGGAGTTTCTTGAGTAAAAACTAACCATGAGGTTTGGATTTTTGGGGTGGGAGACATTGGCTACTGTGGGGAGAGTTTTGTAGGCTTCAGTTTGGCAAGGAATCTGTGATTTGTCTCATAAAGGCAAGAGTATTGCTAAGCATAAAAGAAAATGACAGTATGTTAAGACTGCAAGAGCACAAAGGAAAACAGGAATTTACTGTGGTCAAGAAAGTCACTCAGGGTACTCATCTTCTTTGAATACTGTTTTGACTGACAGAATCATTTCTCTTAGCTTTTTTGTCAGATTGTACTTTCAAACTGAGAAAGAGCTGTAAATTCTACAGGTTTTCCTTCCTGAGACTGTGTAATACAAAGATGCTTACATTGCCGGTGCTCTAAACTAATGAACCTTTTCAGCATCTAAATTCAAGATTCATTACTGTTTTTAATGTTACTCTAAGAAATTCATGGCACATTAATATAACTCTAATTGTGCTATCAGCATTGGTCTTGTACATGTTGCTCTTTAAATGAAAAGAAGCAGGGAGATTGCATGGTAGAAAATGGAAAATCTTACTCATTGTCTGAATTAGAATATATGCTTCTTACCTGAAGACTCAGTCTTTTAGAAGGCAAAGAGCACTATGCTTTGCTGTCTTGGTGCCTATGAAGTATTCTTAAGTTCTAAAAACCAGTGATCAAGAAAAGAATTACATAGTGGATTTGCAATTGTAAGTGTAAAGAGTATGGTTCTGTGCTGGAGGTGTTAGAATGTATTTATAAATTAGAATCAGGATCCTGCTTTATAACCCTAAAAATTTTCATTTTGAAATCTAATAAACCTTATTTTTTTTTGGTGCAGTTGATTTTTAATTTCAAATTTGCTGTTTTGGGGTTTTTTTCCTATTTGAGTAGCTTAATTTTCTACATAGCTGGTTTTGTGATCCTAGAATCGTGGCCAGGTAAACTCTGAATTATTCACAGAATAATTCAGGTTGTATATTTTTACTGCAGGGTGATTTGCCCCCTGGAAATACCCCTCAAAAATGAATAAAGAAGAAAGAGATTAGATTTAGAGCATGAGAGTCCTGACAAATTGAGTCAAGAATCTTCTTTACTTTGCTGAGATTGGCTCAAGAAATAGCCAGAAATTACCCAGCATTGCCTTTATTTATTTCTCCTCTGTGTTGGTCAACCACAGACAGACACATTTTATGTAGCCCTAAGTTGGTGATGACAGTTATCTTCCCTAGGTGGTTTATTAGTTGCTAATTCTATTTAGTAGAAACCTGGTTCAATTACAGCCTTGTCAAGTTTCCAGCGAAACTAGCAGATCTTTTTCATTCACTTTAATGATAACAGCATAGTGAATTTTGTGCCAGTTCCATTAAATTCAATGGATCGTGCTTCACTGAATGACATTGAGTGTATGTTTTGACCTCTTTACTGAGTCATTTACAAGTCTTTCGTAATTATACCAACTAAGGGAGCTTAAAACCTACCCTTTTTACTTGTTTGTTTTGGGTTTTTTTTCAGTGCTGATGAGTATCTCCAGCTTTTGTTATAAGCAGTGTCTTCAAAATCAGGAAAAACCAATTTCATAAAATGTGTGTTATAGGCAAAGTAAAGATAATGGAGACTTCTCAGGTGGCTGTGAGGTACTGCCAAAATTGGTTTATCTTCCAGTATTATTTGGGAAAGAAGAGCATGCCATATAGCCAAAGTACACAGTACCTTTGTGTATGCAGTTCTTGAGACTCGCATTGCTGCTTGTGTTTGTATGAAAAGTTTACATATTAAATCACATAAATACATAGATATAAGAACTGTTCTTATGCTAGGCAAGCACTACTTTTTCTCAATAACCTGAATTCTTAAGATAAAAAACAAGGAGAAAATCAATCTACTCCTTTCATGAATCTAGTGTACTTACTCTCTGGAAGATGAGTTACACACAGAACATGTGGCAGTGTGTGGAACTAAGGATCTCCAAGGTCTTGAATGATAATAAAGAAAAATGTCTGCCTCTGAAGTCTGGGACTAATACATTAGTAGCTGGGTTCAGATTGATAGCATTACTTCTTTGATAGATTGAATTGGATGTTGTTCATGTTACATCAGACAGCGTTAATACTCACTTTATTTTTTAGCATTTGAGCTAGGTTTCTGAATTCACATTGGTGCTGTTTATATGTAGCAGTTGCTGTTGTTTTTATTGAGGTCATTAACTTTAATGAACCCAAGCAACACAAGTCATAAATTCAACTACAAATGGCCTTAAGTTTTGACAGTTTTATGTAAAATAGTGTCTCAGTCTTCCTTCTCTTCTCATGTCAGGAATAAAATTTACTGATCAGCCTAAAGGTTTCATTTTTTTCAAGTAATACATCTCCTTTGTAATGGTGACTGGATAAAGCTCACAAGTAGAAGTTACTGTTCACCGTACAGTGATGGGCAAGAAGAAAGTAACCTTGAAAAACTTTTTCAGAATAAATACTCCAGTGAAAGTCTCCCCGACAGTGAGGCCTCACACTCATGAAAAATCTAACACACTAATGCCTAATGTACATGCTGACATTACAGTAAATGTTTGAGATTCAACTAAACATTTTTTGCCACTTATTGCAATCTTAAGGGCATAAAAATGGTGCGACTTCATTGATGTGTTTAAGTTAAATAGCTGCAGAATCAGATTGTATAGTCATTCTTCGTTTAAAACATTAGGATGTGTCGTCACTCAGCAGCGAGAACTCTGGATCCTAAGAGGGAGCAGCAGAGACCCCACTTTCACCCATGGTAGCCTGCATGCAACACAGAAGCCTCTTTGTGCCTGCAAAGCTCATCCCTAAAAATTGTGATCAGTGAGGCTGTCCTTTGGGGCAGATTTTGAGAGATCAATGACTGCAGTGAAATTCTTCTCCTTCTCCAGAAATGTATTTGCTTTGCTATGGGAGGTGTAGACTGCCTTGGGCAGTGGGCACCATGGGGCAGGCTGCCATGTGCCCCCGGGGGTCTCCTGGGAAGCAGGGTCCAGTAGGAGTGGAGGCTCCCCATGGGAGCTGTCAGGGCAGGGCCTGGTAGCATGTCCCACCACTCCATCCAGGGAGCAGGGCAGCTGGGGGCAGCCCTGGTGCAGACTTTGGGCTGCAGGTAGCCCTGGTTGAGCAGGGTCCGTGGCAGGGCAGGACTGTGGGGAGCTGAAGCTTATTCCTGCTGGGACACTGCTGGGACACTGCTGGGGCAGGGACTGACATCCCTGGTAGCTGACATGGGCTCCTGGTCCATCATCTGGCAGGGGCAGACATGGGGTCTGGCTGGGACCTATAAAGCCTGTGGATGCCCACAGGCCTATTCCTTGAAGCTGTTGAACTCAAAAGAAAATACGAGTAGCGGACATTCAGTATTTGTATTTTGTGCTATAAGTGACTATGTTACTAATATTGAGCAGGCAGCGTGTCTTATGACAGTGCTGCCCTGAAATACAGCCTTGGAGTGTTTAGTCAGAGTTGTTCTCTAGGAAAGGCATATCAAAGGCCATGAGAGTAGCTGTATTGTTCAGGCTGAACAGCTGACCAGCTCTGTGTCCTGTCTCTGGTGGGAGCCTGGCAAAGTGGGGAGAATATAGATCCAATCATTGTAATCTCTAGTTGCTGGAGTTGGCATCCATTGTCTTTACTAGCTCCCAGGGCTTTTCTCCGTTCATGAGGAAAACTCAGATATCAATTTTTAAATCTATGTAAGGTTCTAGCATCTATAGTTTCTCATGCATGGGGTTCTACAGCTTAAAAGTGCATTGAGGAGAAGAGTAACCCTTTCTTTTTGTTCATTTTGAACTTGCCAACATGATTAATTTAATGTTTTTTATTGGAAGAGACAGTGAATAACTGTTTCATAGTCATCTTTTCCATGCTGCTGTTGAATTTATAGTTCTGTCACATTCCTCCATTAGTTGTGTCTTTTTCCAAGCTGAAGACTACCAGTTTATTTAATCTTTCTTTATATAGAAACATTCTAGACTTTGGTTGTCCTGTTTACCTTTTCTATACCTCTTCCAGTTGTTCTGTGATTTTTGAAATGAGTAAACTGGAACTTAACGTGACTTTCAGGTTGTGGGTTCACAAATGTATAAAAATTCACAATGTGAATAAATTTTCTTTGGTGTTCTGTTCCCTTTCTAGTAATTTAGCTTGCCTCTTTGATCTCCAGAGACTAAGCTGATTTTTTTCTTAAGGTTACATACTAAAACTATCATCTTGCTCTTGGGTGGTGATAGTATAAAAATAATTTTGAGGCAAATAAAGTCAGAAAACTGATGTGCATTTGTATGCACTATGTTATATGTGGCATGTAGTGTTTCAATATTGGATTGGTATTTTGGAATTAGGTGTCACAGTTGCATGTGGTTTTGCATAGGTTAAATAAGTCATTGTAAGAGCCTCAGAGTATTTGCTATGGTTGTGAACTGGGACATATTGAAACTGTTCAGAGTTTCCAGGTGTTTATTAAAGACAATCTAAAATGATAGATGCTACTCCTCCTGTTTTGGCACCCTCCCATATTCTCAGGGGACTTTGATGTTTTTTTCTGACACTTCTGACAGCAGTCAAAAGATTTTTGTAGAACATATTGAAGCCTCCAGGGGTTTTTGAGTGAAGGTGTTGAGGCATGCTATAAAGTCTCAATGCATCTTTATTCTTCTCTGCAAAGATATCTTTTCAGAGATGAGACAGGGAACTTGATGAAATTGAGGGAGAATCACTGAGCGGTAGGAAAAAGATAATAATATTGCAGAAGAAATAGCAAAGTATACTGTGATTTTTATATGAAAAGATTGGGTTTTATTCCTTGGGTATACTAGACACTTCGGTGGTAACAGGGGGAAAATAGATAAAAGGAATTTGAGCATAGCTTCATTATGGAAGGGGTTTTGAATATCAGATGCACTATGACAGGATTTTTTAATTCATTATGCTCTGTGCTCCAACATCGAGGCCATGGAGGGTGAGCACAATTACAGCAGTTACTGATAGTGCTGAAGTCTTCATGCTAGGTGGCCTTAGGGATGCAAACATGAGACTTTAGGTCTTTTGCTAGATTTGCCTGCAAGTCAATATAAAATTTTCAATGCAATTCAGCAAAAAATCCCAGTAATATTTTTATAGCATTCATCTTTTCACTTTTCTAAAAGTAGTTCTTTAAATTCCTGTCTTATCACTGTAGTTAGTGAGCTCCAACTTTTGGCTTCCTTTTCTTTGCTCTTTCATCCTGTAGACCTGCCTCATGGTAATCCGTAGAGCACTGTTCTGTGAGAGAGGTTTAGAAGTACTGTTTGGAACCTCTAATGTTAGATAAGAGAACCACATTCTTGATTCTTCTGGCTTTATGTGTACCTTGGAAAAATAAATAATCATAAAAAATTTTCAATTTTTTTTTTCTTGGCAGCACTGACTGTTATGAGACAGCCCACCACCTGCCGTCTCAGTTTTAATCACCTTGTACAATAAGCCAAGACTGAAAGGTGGTCTTAAAGGTTCAGAAAGGTGGCCTTAAACAACTTCTGCAATCTCATTATCCTAAGCTGCCTTTGGAATGCCATCATCCTAGTGAGAACTGATTCATTTTGATGGCTTTTTGGTGTTGCCCTGTAGACACTCCAGCTCTTGGGTAATGATGGGACAGGGCTATTCCCTTCCCTTGTCTTACCACAGCAGAGTGGCCTAGTTTGTCTGTGCATTAGGTACCCTTCTTGAAGTGACTCTGCTAGCTTTATGGCTGGAGGGGAGACAGGACTTGCTTTTTAAACAGGGTGCCATCCAAACCTTTAGTTACTTCATATTAAAGAACTGTTGGACCACATGCTGTGTTCTGCCCCATGCTTAACTAAGGTAAAGCAAGATTTTTCAAACTGGTGTTTTTTTCCTCTTTAACCTTCAGATAGTTTCTTCTCTCTCTCAAATGTGTAGATCTTCATTTCAGGCAAGAAGTTTTTGCCTGGGTACGTACTTTCAGCTTTCTACGGGAAGAGTTGTGATTCTTTTGCAGAGGACAGAGCATTGGAAAATTCTTACATCAAGCCAAAAAACTTGAAATGCTTTTTTTGTCACATAATCATTCACAATCTCTGAGCCCATTCTTACACAGTAAAGAGACAAATTGCTAGGGTTGCCATCTACAAAACAATTTGCACAGCTACAAAACATCAGAAAGGGAATATAGTAATTTCTGCAGATATAGCAGATAGATGCAATGTCCTTGGAGGGATCTCTGGATAAGCATGAGCATATTTATTGAATTTATAAATTGCTAAGTGATTTCCTCTAGTTTGAACTATTGCGGCTTTGATGGAAACTAATATTTTTTCCCCTCATGTTTAATAAAATAGTTTATATGCTTCTCAAGCAGAACTGCTAAGCTTTATAATAACTTTTTGAGAAGTATGTCATTTTACTGTTAGTATGTAGTTGAGATAGCAAACTTAGTCAGTTTCCAGTATACCCATTGTTTTTCTAATATGAGAACTAAGCTGAAAGCCATGCAAGAAACAGATATATCAGAATGACATGTATTTAAACATTTTCATCTTTACTAAATAACTTTGTAGAAGTTGTCAGCCATGAAGTAACTAAGAAGAACAAGGGCCAAGTTCTGTTCATGTTTATGGTAGTGTAAATTTTGAATAATGTCAGTGAACTTTGTAAGATTATTATCCTAGTGTGTATATGACAATAGGACACAGCTACAAAGAGAGAAAGAAGTTACTGTCACACTTTATTGTTCAGTTTGTTCACTTTTTCTCAGCAAAGAGCTCAGCAGCTGAGTACAAAGCTAATATTTAGAAAGAAATTGAGCCTTGCAGCCCTAGCAGACACAGGCAGATATCTTTCCACTTGGTGTGTCCCCTGGAGGAGCAGAATTCTTGTAAGAGGGACAAAATCCAGAACTGTTGCATGTTGTGGAAAAGTCTCTAAAGAATGCACAGAATAAAGGGACAAAGAAAAGTACAAATCTGTAAAAATGTCTTAGAAACAAAGGAAAATCAAACTGCCATCTATTCTTGGTAATATGTCATAGGGTAATATCTATCAGGGTAATATGTAAATATTTTATGAGGTGCCAGGTGCTTTGAAGCATCTATTAAATTTTGATCAAGACTTTTGTATTCAAAGTAGAAATCAATCCAATGACTTTACACCATAGCTAATAGTATTTTTTTATATATTTAGTGCAATCTCAAAATGAGATCAAGAGGTTTGTCTAGCAGGGAACCATGCTAACAGGAGTGCTTGAGCTATGAGTGGGCTACCTGGCTGTACGTTATGAACTTGACCAAATTAATGTGGTAGATTATAGCCACAGTTTTATGTCCTTGGCAAAATCTGAATTTGAGCTTAGTGACATGGATGAGTTTTGGCTTGGGCAGGTGTCTAATTATGCCTTTAGATCCATAGGGAGCTGGAGTTTTCATAAACACACAGAATGAACTGAAGAAAAGGCAAAGGTTTAAAACAATGAAATGCATATTGTCCCTGAAAAGGTTGTTTTGAAGAAGAGACTTTTAGGTGATTACAGTCTGCATTTTCATTCAACTGGAAAAAGAAAGGCTACAGTTTTATGATTTGAAAGAAATTTAGTGTGTTTTTATTCAAAGTGGATTTTTTGCTTTTGCAATATAAACCAAACAATATTCTTTTTTAAGATTGAGTTAAATATTGTTCCTTTTAAAGACAGTGGCAAAATTGTTATTATACATGGTGGCTTTTTCAAAGCCCATAGCAAATTCAATACAAAAGAAAGATGGGTAGCAGAAAATGAAGGAGCAGATGGGAAGTTTTTCATCAGTGTAAAAATGAGGAACGTGAGAAATGTCATAGATCATGGCTCATGCTATGATTAAAATCTGCATTGGAAGTGTGCTAGCAAGCATGGTGGATATTTAGTGGATAAGGATAGTGTTTCAGAGAAATCCTCTTTGCAGTAACTCCTTACTGCATAGTAACAAGTGTGGTAAGCTTTCTGCAAAGCCTGTGTCATTTTGGTGGTATAGTGGCATGCTGACCCCCTGAACTGTATTAAATGTTACTGTTTACTTGACTTTCATTGTAATCACAATTTATTGATAAATAGTTTTGGATTTCTATTAAAGGTCTTGAAGTCTGACAGGGTCTCAGTGACCCAGAAAGATTAGGAACTACTATTCTATGCTTTTGATAGACAATGGCATTTGCCCAGAAATAAGCTCTGCAGGACATATATATGTGTATGTACATATTTCTTACAACTACCAGCAAAGACATCTGTTAATTTTCTTGGCTACCAGTAGTTCGTTCAGTGAGTGTCAGTCAACAAAATGAAACTTTTTTTTTAGTTTATGGAGCAATGTTTTCTGTGACTAATTTTGTGGAAATCTCTCAGTAGGTTAATATAGGAATAAATGCCTGTAATTAAAAAAGAATATCTGCATAGCTGTGAACATGGAGTATCGATCAGCTGATAGTATGAGCACATGCACAGCCTTTCATATAGTTTCTGCAGTAAGTCTGTTTTGTCTTGTTTGGGTGCTGTATATTATCTCAGAAAACATAAGAATAGTTTGTTTGAATGTGCTGTGGAAGAAGTATATACCTAGTGTGTATATGCCACTGCACTTTTTATTAATTTTATATACCTAGTGTGTATATGCCACTGCACTTTTTATTAATTTTCTTTATAAATAGCAAGGAAAGTAAGAAAAGCAA
>JAWWES010000115.1:37714150-37805854 GCA_035583135.1 Lophotriccus pileatus
TATATACCTAGTGTGTATATGCCACTGCACTTTTTATTAATTTTCTTTATAAATAGCAAGGAAAGTAAGAAAAGCAAGCCTGCTGCCATTAAATTTACATCTGCTATACAGAAGGAATCTGCATGTTAAGAATTGTGAGAACCACTGTTGTCTCAAGAAGGATGTACAGAGACACATGGTGACAGAGAGTAATCTGCAAATGTTATCAACCTATGTTATTTGGGTTTGTTATTTGTGAGTAGTAGAGTATCCACGTGCATTGCTTAAAATTATACTTGTTAAAATATACATTCAGAAAGCTTGTACCTAATTTTACTTAAATTTCATAGACCATTTTACCAGAATACACAACAAACACTGTATTGGTTTTTATTCATGTTAAATACATTTAAGCGTTAAGCAACACATGCAAAAAATTATTAGGACTAAGCTTGTTTGCAAAGTGCAGTGTGAATGTGATTCACAGCTACTGCTTTCAGGAGAAAAACTTTAAAAGCAAATTACTATGACACTGTAAGATCTTCATAACTCAAATTACTTCCAAAATGCTAGCAATTACTTAGAATTTAGCTGCTTTCTGAGAAATGAAGAAAATTCCATATTTTGAGACCCCTTGGAAATTATTCTATGAACATTTCTGACAGTGTGGCAAAATAAATGCAGATGTCTGTGTAAATCTTATAGAACTTAACAAAAGGGCTGCTTTTTTTTTTTTTATAGTGTTGCTACTTCTAGACTGGGATTGAGACTATCATCCTGAATCTGAAATTTCTGAGTCTGAAATTTCCCAGATAAATCTCTCTACTTTTCTGTAGATGCTTTGCTGTGTTAGGGCCTTACTATTTTACTGAAAACTTAAGCTGCACTTTATTTCTGCAGTTTAGAAAGGGCTTGTAAGGTACTGTGACCACAAATCTGTGCCCACAACAATTTTCCTCATCTGAGAGCCTGGCATCAGAGGTTTTTATTCCAAATAATTTAGTTTCTTTTGCTCCTAAGAAACTATTCCCAAAGAACTTTGTTGTCAAAAAAAGAAAGGGAGATAAAAAAACCCTCCAGCACCAGAAAAATATTGGACTTCACAGTAGGATGAGAAGTGATAATGTTTAGTGGCACTCTTTAGCATGCAGTTACTTTTTCCTGGAACATTCTCTCTTACATCATCTCTACTGGTGAGGTGCAATACACCTCCTCTCCCTTCAAGAACATTTGAACATCAGTGAGGGTTGTGTGCCTCAAATTGTCACATGTCAAAATGTCAAAGTGTTGTGTGGATATATTGTATTCAATGTTTGTCTTTATCTCTCTCATACTTTTTACTTTTTTTAGGATTCTCTGCTACAGAAATGAGGGTAAGAAGCCAGAATGTCACTGTACTTTCATTCAATGTTTTATTTTACAGAAAGATTGAAATTCCAAATTGGCAATGATTTAAAAAAAAATCAGTAGTGATTGCCTAATTTAAAACATTAATAAAACTAGACAGACAGCTAGGCCAGAATACTTGTTGGTTTTCATGGAAACAACCATGTCTCTGTATGGATATTTTAATTAATTTATTTTTAACCAGACATATATGATATCATATTTAATCTTTGGGATTGTTTGCCTATTGAACTGAGACTTTTGTGGTCAAGTCTGTCTGTTCATGTGCATCTCTTTCCTTCTCAACAACTTCGAAATTCATTGGTTGAATTAAACATTCTGTAATATAAAGGGGGAGGTCTTCAAGATGTTTTCAAGTCAGGCATCATGATATTTGATGATGGGTTGAGGGAAAGAACAGATTCTCTGGCACCTAGTAAGGTGAAATGTTATACATAACGGCTCTGTTTGATCTGGTTTTTCAGTTACTTGATGTGAAAACCATTTAAGGACAAAACAGGAAATATAGGAAGTCAAGCTAACATTTTTTATATCTGTTCAGTCTGTTATGATGTTGATAGATTGTCCTTATATATCATGTTGTGGGAATTATTTTTAAAAACTATTTTATTTCTCCTATGAGCACAGTAAGAAAATATAAATAAATATTTTGACTAGACAATAGACCAAGAGGCAATCAGCCAAGTTCAGTAGAATACTACAGTAATATGTTAGACTTAGAAAAGAGTAAGACAAAGCCTTTTCCGCAAAGGTAAATGAGAAAAACAAGGCAGAGAAACAAAACCTGACAAAAGGCTGTAAATCAGAACACCTTCATATCTCGACATACCAGAAAGAGTCTGACCTTATTAATATGGAGATAATGCAGCACAGGAAGGGCTAACAGCAGGGAGCATTGCTACTGGTAGAAGAGGTATCTGGTAATTCCAGTGAGAGGTGAAAAGTTAATTAGAGTAGAGTAGATTTCACTCTGCTGGTGTAGGAACCCAGTTGCAGCACTATCTAGAAAAATTATCTCTTTTCCTCTTCAAGACTAGATCCCGCTGGTGCTGATTATTTGTCCTCCCCTCAAGATATCCGTTGTCTTCTGCTGGTTTTGAAACCTGGTGTCCTTTGCAACTTTTCTCTGCATCATATGAAGAGAAAAACATGTAACATGGCAGGACAAAATGGGGAATTATTTGGTGAAGTAGGGAAGGAGAAAAGGATTAATATAGTTGGAACTGTATAAAAAGAGGACATCCAGGAACAATTTACTTTGCCCAGTTTACTTGTTTCTTTTCTCTTTATCTCCTCCACACATAATGGTGTGTGTCAACTCCACTAGGAGTAAAGAAAAATACTTCTACAACGAGGAATACTAAGAACACTGTAACAGGTCTCATACAGAAAGAGATTATGGAGAGCAATAGGAGATGGAGGTCTTAAAGGCCTGTTGCTGTTTGTTTCTTGTTTATACTTATCTTGGTGCTTTTTTTGATTGTTTGCTTGTTATATATTCCTGTGTGCTTATAAATTTATTCTCATTGTTAATATTCAAATCTTTGTTCCTTTGCTGTGATTCAGGGACAGTCCTTCTGACCAAATATTTTTGAATCAATAAGACTTGTTAACAGTTATTATCAAGATCTACCACCAGACATTCCAATCATTGAAAACCTTAAGAAATTGATTTTTCCTTACCTAAATCATTCCTGGTTTGTTAGGAAGTGCTTTCATTTAGGAAAAAAAGAAAAACCTCCTGCACAAAACAAAACCCAGAAGAACTGGAATGTTTCTCTTGGTCAGAGAAAAAGCAGAACCCCTGGGGGCCCCTCCAAGGAGAGTCAGCTGCTTTTACAGGATGCATGTGAAAGTAGGTACTTCCAACCTAGCTTCATGTTGAAGCTTTGCATGCAGAGTAGGAGATGGTGCTCTTCTCGATGACATCCCAATCTTCAATCTTCTGTTCACTGTGAAAAGTGTAATTTGGAATCATAGGCGAGTGTCAGATGCCAAGGAGGGAGATTTCTGCAGAAATTCAGGTATCTTGATGTAGAGAATTTCTTCAAAGCATTGGGCAGGGAATGAATGATCTGGACCAAATATTTTTGTTTTCTATTTCCAAAAATAAAGAATGCAGTGGTAATCAGTTCCTCAAAGCTGCAGTCAATACAGCAGTCCCATCACTACTCATAATATTACATATTTTCCAGCCAGTAAAGGAATTGTCTATCAATCAAGTAGGATTACTTAAAATATAAAAGTTATGAATACTGTCGTTTAATTCAAACATAGAATTCTGTAGGATAAAAACCACAGTACCTAAATTACCTTTCAAGTCTATCATAAGAAAGAAAGCATAGATCAGATACACTTAATCACTATAATTAACTAGTTTACCTTTATATCTCTGATTAGCTGTGGATCGTAAGCCTCTATTTTCCTTTATATCTCTTTACGGTAGAATATAATTCCTATTGTGAATGTCACATTGGTTGTGCTCTCTGTGACAATGGAATTAACTTGCTTGCCCGAATGGCAAATCTATTATTTCAACATATACTCCCGGTGCAGTTAGAAATTCAGAATGAGCTAAAAATAAATGCTTCCCATATGAGATAATTTCATTTCCTGAACTTGTGTCAGTTTGTAACAGAGTTAATAAAACTTTTTCTTTAAATGTATCTCATCAGAATGAGTAAAACCAAACTTTAATAAAAAAATTAATTTGAACTGTTCTTAATTTACTTTTTACGCTTTATGAAAGTAGCAATTTGTGACCCACCTAACAAAATTAGTTAGTACCTCTAGGTTCAGTAGCACCACCTGCCTTTGTAGAATTATTGCTTTATTGAAACTTAATTTTGTCTTGTCTCATTTTGAAAGAGTCTTATAACAACAAAAGCTGTGTGCAAGGAGCTTGAGCTGACTGTACATATTATCATTTAATGTGCCAAAAATGACATATGCAAAAAAATGTAAAAAAATTCTTCGTTCCTTTAAAGTTTCATTGGGTTTGTCTTAAAGCCCTATTAGGAGCACTATTATATAAAACACTTTCTTGAAAGAAATGTGATTTTTGTAGTTGAAGCTGTGCTGTCAGCAAGTTTTAGATTAGTTAATTGAGTATGTCACTAGAATTTTTTTCTACAGTTACTAACATATTAAGAGTTACTAACAAAATAAATTATGATTACTTTTAAACATAACAGGCATCACCATTTGTAATTAGAGTATTATAATGTAGTGTAATTGTAATGTACATTAGTGTAAATCAGTGTATTCATCTGTATGCGGTCTAGTCTGCCTTCACACTTCTGCTTTGCACTGTGTGCTACTAGTTTGTGATTTAGAAACAGATTTATGTTGGCTGTTAACAGTCATTATTTTATATATATATATGTATAAAGTGTCTGGTTTTGTGTATCAATATACATATTTAAGAATATATACATACAGACACACACAGAAAAATAAAAATTGATGACTGTCCTGAACCAGAATCTACGTTCCAAATGCTCACTGATTTCAGTAAATGTGGCACAGATTGGTAAGACCCACCAAGATATTTTGGTGCTTTTTGGATGCCTCAGTGATATGGAATGATTTGTCAGGGACATGCTTTCACTGATATTGTTAGGCTTACTGTATTTTCTTTTAAAAGGCCCTTTGCCCATAAAAATTTATTTATTATGTGCACACAAAAGAGCTGTCTGTTTTGCTGATCTCGTTTTTTCGGGGAGTCTTAAACTCTTTGTTGTAACACTAAATATCACAGTTTGCCAGTGCACATCCTGTCCTGCCCTCTGTCTCCAAGTGCTTCTTGTCCTGAATTCAGCCTGTTAAACTGTCCTGAAGAGCTGCATGTTACCATCTAAACAGATTGCCTTTAGGCTGGGACATGCCTTGATAGCATGGCACGGTCACTGTTAAAATTTAGAATGTTTATAGCTGTTATGTGTTGCTCCTTTAGGAGCCTTACCCAAAGAGCTAAAGTTCTTAGTTACTGCAGTCCTGCCTATTTTGGTGCAGAATTATGCTGCCAGAGCAACTTGTATTAGAGTGATCCAGTGGAGTGGGATGAAAACAGTGTGCAGTCACAGTCATTGTAACCAATGGACACTTTAGTGCTCCAGCTTATTTTTGTGTTCAAAGTTTACCAAATGAAAATAAAACAGAAATAATTGAAATAAAGGCATTACTTCAAGTACTTCAAATATGGAATGTCCTTCCTTTCTTGGTGAGATGTTTAAAATGAATCTGAAGTGCCTAAGAGTAAAATTTTTGAGCATGTTTAATCAGCAATAGGGAGAAAAATATTATTTCCCCCCTCTTTTTAATTTAAAATATTCCATTTCACTTTAGTAGGAACTTAAATAATCTTTAGATTAAAAACTGAACATATACAAAGAACAGTTCATGTGTCAGGGTTTGTAGAAAAATATGATTTTGACAAATGCAAACAAAGTGTGAAAAAGATAGTAGTACTGTAGACTATTTTTTTTCCTGTTGATTTTGAAAACAAGAGAGTTGCTCACTAGAGACAGATGCAATATGGCAAGTTACTGCAAATCCCTTTTTTGTGTCCATGGAAGATTCTGTTTTGTCGAGATTCTGATATTTTGGTCTAGTTTTCCATTAGGAGATAAGACTCTCAATAACAAAATTAAACTAGGTGTTGATAGAAGTAGGGCTACAATTTGGAACTTTCTAACTGCTTGGCCTGCTGTGCTATATACTCCAGAGTAATCCATAAAGGGTGTAAAATTTGGAAGAGTGTTTTCTGCTAGAAATGGAACTTTCAGACTATAGACCAGTCTTCTTATCACCTGCTATATCCCCTCAGCCAGCCGTCCTCTGATGATTATAACTGATTTTAAATGAACTGTTCTGCAGTATATTAATAGCTTGCATCTTGTTTATTTATTGATTTCATTCTTTCTCAAAATGCTGCCTTATGGAATCCAGTTCTTGATGGAAAATAATAGACCTTTAAACATTTGTTTGCTCGGTGATTGGTTGCTGTGTTTCACCTGATTTGTGAAGAGGACTCAATTCAGGTTTTAATTATACTTGTGAACTAAAGTTGCATATAGAAGGTCTCTTAGCTGTACATAACAGATGTATAAAATTAAGTACTATATGTGTATATCTGTTAGTAACACAGTTTTATCTGGGTTTTTTTGTTAGGTTTTGTTTGTCTAAAGGTACTTTTTTTTTTCTTTTTTCTTTTTTTTTTTTTTATTTTGTGGTGAAGTGCTGATCTGGCCCTGCAATTTTTAATTGCAAAATTCCTGATGAAGTAATGGCTGTAATGCTAGCTGTGCTAAGACTCTTTACTCAGAGGGTCCAGGTTTAAAGATGTATAAAGAGGTATTGGGATATAGAAATCCTAATTGCAGTGGTTTTCGCTAATGAGGTTTTAATAGTATTCTGAATTGGCTGTTCAGGCCAGGTTCAGATTATTCAATACTTTTTTCTTTTCTTTTTCTCTACCAGGAGACACTGGATTTGAGTAGACTGTTATTTTTAGGGTAGACATGGCCTTTTTTTGACATTGCCAAGCTATAATACGATCTTACATTATGCTGAAGACTGAGTCATGATGAGAAGTGAGGGCCCAATTTTGAGAAAGTGGCTCATGAACACTTAAATGTATTCAGGCTTTTCACCCCCTCTTGTATGCCAATTCTAGTCAAAAATTTGCATCAGAGGTTAGTTGGTGATGTGCTAGAAACTCTTTTTTCTTATAGACCTCATATCGTGAATGTTAATAGCCTTTTGTAATATAGCCCTTTGTGTGGAGGAGGTCCAAAGAAGCAAACCCTAAAGCTTTGGATTTCTTCCAAAGGAGTTTATTGATTTTCTCTTTATAGTCATCTGTCCAACCATCAGTTAGGTGCAAGACCTGTTGGATCGAATGTTTGTTCAGTGAAGCCAGTGCAGCTTCTTTGTTGCAGGTGTGTGCTCAGGGCCTACAGCCCCTCTCTACACCACTGTGGCAGTCATTCCTCCCACCCATCTCTGTGAGGCTGCATCCTGCTGAGCTCTGTGTGTGGTGAAAGACAAAACTTTGGGCCATCTTTTCCTCAGCAGAGGCACTTACTTGTGTCTGTCTCAGCCAAGTCTACCTTGTAAAAGTCTTGTATATAATTATCTCTTGTCTGAGATAATTATATTTCTATAAATTTTACATTCAAATACAGATTTGAAAGAAACTGGGCAGACAGGGACTGCTGGGCAAACTGTGCCTTCTTGTTTTGTGGGAAAACACATTAAAGAATGTTGTTTGGAAAATTAACTGATGATTCTCTTATTTCTCTGGGTCACTACAGGGCTAAATATTTACTGGTGATTTTCATCTAAACTGTCTGCACACAGCCTTGAAAGACGAACAAAATAACAGCTGCTTGAAGTAGAGGCAAAGGATTCAGTTGCCTTGTATTCAGTTCAGACATTATAGCAAGTTGTAGAGGTCTAAGTCAACACGACATGATGTGACATGATCAGATTGTTCTCTGCTATAACTCTTGTTCCCTTCTGCGGAAAAATGAAACTATTTAAGAATATAGAAAATATATTCTACAGCTCAGACCCATGGCATATCTAGTCCTGTACTACGTGTCTACCAGTGACAACAGCAAGTCCCCCATCATCTCTACGAGAGGGCACATCCCAGCTGTTTTCTCTAGCATCTGCTGTGGACATATTTTTGAAGGCTTTGTCTAATCTCTTTTTAAACCTGCTCCTGTTTGCTTTCACAGCCTCTGCTTCATAAAAAAGTACTTTATCTTTTTGAATCCTAACTCCTGGAAGTTTCAGTAAACATCCCCTATTTCTGGTATTGTGGTACTTGGTGGATAATTTTGCCTTCACTCTACCTGATGTTCATATGACGATGCTGTACCCTTGTTCATAATACTTCTCCTCTCCAAACTATGGACTCCTACCCTTTTTTGCTCTGTCTTTCTAAAGTATTTTGTTCCAGCCTGTTAGTAATTTTGATTATTCTTTTTCCTAGTGGTTTCTCAGTTCCTCTATCTGCACAACTGATTGCTCCTACCTGCTTGTAGCTCTTTTCCTTTATTGAGCCTTAACCTATTTTTGTCAACATACTTCCTAAAGTGTTGAGAACGTTTTGAAATTATAATCTAGTTTTCCAGCATGCTCTCAATTCGCACTGCTTTGGTTTTGATTGAAAACTTAATAAGTACATTTCATTTCCAGTCCATAATTTAGATTGATAATGAAGACGTGAACAAAAACAGATACACAGCAGAATCCTCTGAATCTTTTCTAAAATGTCCTCCCATTTTTTCAATGAGTATGATATTTCAAAGAGCTTTACACCTCTACTGTAATAATCTGGACATAGTTTCTGTGGTTTGTAAGAAAGTTTATATGTGAGTATATATTATTATATTTATATGTGAGTATATATTATTTTCAACTTCTCCAGCAGGATAATAGGGCTCGTGACTAAGAAAGATAGAAATCAAAATTGATTGGTGTGTCTTTTTCTTGACAAAACTTCTTACCTAGGTGTCTGCATATAATAGCTTCATTATTCTTCAAGTATTTTCTAGAGAGTGAAGTTAAAATGACTAGTTTATTGTTTCCCAGCTTCTACTCTCTGTCCAGCTTTCTTTTAAATATGGGTAATATGTTTGTTTTTTCCAGTCTTCTGATACTTCACTCATGCTCATGATTTGTCAGAGGTCAGTGCTAAAGGTTAGTTAGTTTCTGTTAGTCTCAGCCAGTGCCTTAAATATCCAAGGATGAAGCTCACTAGGTCCAGCCAATTTAAAAAATATTTAACTTACCTCAGCACTCTTAGATCAGTTCCTTCCTATTATTTTTAGTAGGATTTTAAGTGTTGATTGCCATGAATCATACTAGCTGGGAGGTTCAAGGCCACAGCAGAGATTATTACTGTACCTGGATTCCAAATTAATGGAAAACAGTCTTGATAGTAACATTTTTCTCTAATAAACACACAGGAATGATTGCTAAATTCTTGAAGTACCATTCCTTGCTGTCTTTGGCAGGTGTACTGTAGCATGCAGATGAATGCTGTCGTTCTCACACGTTGCAGGAAAGAGCAGACTACTGATATGACAGAAGATGTGAAAACCTGCCTCTTCGGTTCTGATAACCAGATATCAGCTCTTTATTAGTGTGGTGGATAAGTACTATGTTCTTTAGTCTTTAAATAGTTATAAAAATGAAGCACTAGTTCAAAGCCATGACATGTTTTGTTGATATGTGCTCAGATTTTCAGAAGATGCAGCATCGCAATTTCATGGTTTCTGTTTCAAGGAGAGAAGGACATTTTTGTACTGTTATGGAGGAAGAATAAATTTCTGATTAAATGTAGTGTGTCGCAGAAATACCTATTGTTTGTGAAGAAACTGAAAGCTTTAAAGGCCATTGAGGCAGCTTAACAGCTTTCGAGCAAGGAGAGTCCAGTAAAGATGGAGACCTTTTTCTTGCTCTCATTTTCAATTCTGCTTGGGTATCACAGGCTCTGATGTAACCTTAATTGACATAGACTATCCTTTGTCTTAATAATAAACAGTTAAGGTCCTTCTCAGACTAAATTTTAGTCTGAATAGTACTGTACTGCATACCCATTGGGCAGCTTTTGCTCTTTTTCTCACTCTCTACCTAGAGGCATAACAGCATGAAAAATCCCCATGCTCTGTTTTAGTAAGTGCAGTATTTTTGTGGATGTGTTTTAGCGTAAATATTATTTAAGCTGGATGAGTCAGGTGAAAGAGACACATTGTGCTTCCAGTATTTTTGATAGTCCTTCTTACTGCAGGAGTTTCTTTCCCAATCTTCCATAAGCTCTGAACAAATCTTTCTGTCATGAAACAGAATTTCTGGACTTGCATATTGGTACAGTCAAGATAGTAGGTAGGTGCTCTGGGCCTAGGCCCTATCTGTAGCAGGCTTTAAATATGTAAAAGAGAGAGTGAACTACTCTGTTTTCTGTTTTTAGTGAGTATGGGAAGGAAAAAAAAGAAATGTTACAGCGTAAGAGACTTATGTTAGGCGTCTATATGGTGCTTAGATGTGGGATGGAGCTGCCTGAAGAGACTCCAGGATCTCTTTCAACTGGAGATGTTTAGGGACGGGTCAAACAAACATCTGCTAGAACTAATATTTGTATAAATTAATCATATGCATGGATAGATGGATTGTGTAAGTTTTATAGATCCCTCACAACCCTGTATTCTGTAATTAAGTGTTGAAGACTACAGGTTTGAACACTGAGTAGGCACTTAATGAAGGAACCAGGAGGATAGGTGTGATAAGCTAAGAGGGATCCCGGTTGCCAAGGGCATAAGCAACAACATAGCATCAAGCAAACAGTCTGCCCAAGCCCCCAGATGCAGGAGTCTGAAGAGCAATCTATCAGATCCCTTCTGGTCTGTCAGTGGTGTGAGCTCTCTTATTTTGCATTCGTTCACGAAGCCTCCTATTACTTGCACATACACATACACACAGGCATGAGTAGATGGTATAAGGGAACAATTATATAGTCTGTTATAATCTGTTTTAGTTAGAGAAAGCTTATTTGAAAGTTGCCAGCAGTGTAGCAAAGTGCATGAAAATAAAGCTTTATTACCGTTGTCAAAAGATAGACTCAGAACACTTGTTTGGTGCAAGTAGTTATTTTTTATTCTTTCTTTTCTAATAAAAATTTCAATTTTAATTAAGCAATTTCTAAACATTAATTTTTCATGTTGTATATAGATTTTAAAGCAATCAAAAAAACCACCACTCAGCAGGAGTAATTTCAAGATGAACTGTAAAACGCTTCAAAATCCTCCTTACTCTGTGCATAAATTTTTTTCAGTGGTCTTTACCTGACCCTTCAGTCCTGTGGCTGAAAACATAGAGTTAGGGCAATCACAAACTTTGAATTTTTGCTTTATTTAATATTTTGTGCTATCTTTACTTTGAAGAAAAACTACTGTTGTTGCAGAGTTTTTTCTATGTGGGTTTAAAAGATTCCCTATGCTGTTTGTAACCATACTGTTAAGCTGGTACTTAAGAAAAAGTGAAATAATTAATTCATTATAGTTTTCAAAGACAAATGCATAATATAAGGGATCTGTGAAAATAAGAGCAGTAAAATAGGTTTGTGTGGTTCTGTCTTTATTCTAGTGCTGGTAGAATAGCAGTGGTCTTACTAGTGGTACTAACTTTTTGCTGCTTCCAGTGAGCAGCAGTCAGTCAAACTGCAGAGCGTGACAAGCTGTAGACATGCAGAACTGAGAGAACAGGGAATTAAACTTTATGCGATTTTCAACTACAACAAGAAGACAGAAGTCTAGAAACCTTGAATTTGTTCCTCAAAAATCATAGAAATTAATGCTAGATTGGGAAGATCCATTCAGAATTATTTTGGCCTTCATTTTCCATATTCCTTTAATGTGACCGGGTAGAAATCGCTACCATAAAATTTCCTGGTATTGAACTAGAGGAATCTGTTGCAGCTGTGTGTCCCTGTGTGTGTGTGCGTCCCCCACCTTCTTGTGATACCATATAATTTTTGGTACACTGTAGATATTTATATGGATTTTGGGCTTTAGGCAGGCTAAAAGGTTTCTAGAGTGGTTTTATAACTTACAACAGGTGTTATAGAGGTACTGTGGCCACCTGGTAGTGAAGCATCTCTTGCTGTCTCCATGTGTGCTGGCCCAGCCTTCAAGACTAATGTGGTCTCTTCTGGTCCAGTGGCCCCGTCACTCCCTGTAGTTGTTCTGCTGTTTGCATGGCAACACAACAAGAAGATGGGAGTTATTCCCTGGAACAATGGCATGAAGTCATTCATACTGTGTGGTAGTTGGGAAGCTTGTGCTATGAATTTACCCAAAGTATGGACTGTGAACCAGTCTCATTGAGTAGAGTGGCTGCAGTTATCCATGTTTGGGAGGAAGAAGAACCTTACTGTTGCAAGCCGTACTGGATCACATCCCTTTCTCTTAGCAGCTAGAGAATGAGCCCAAGCTCTGGCTTGCTGGCTATGGGAGTAGCTTTACTATCTTGCTGCCATGGTGATATGCTCAGTGCATGGAGGAAGATGGATCAAACAGTTTCTGCAAATGTACTTGCAGGATTGTAAAAAAACTGCATGAGGCAATGGTCATCTTAACAGGAACGTGAAACATCCTGATGAAGCCATATGGCATAAAGCAGTGTCCCAGATCTGAATAATGCTTTTTTCTTTGGCACTTCTTAGTTTTTCTTTCTAGTAGTATGGGGCAATGAGACAGTGTTTAAGATTTTTCTCTTAAGTTCTATTGTGCATCTGACTGCAGCCTTAGTTCTGGACACCCAGATGCAGTAATTTCTAATTATTTTCATATACTGCCACGATTCTACCCAGCAGCAGAAACAAAAATGTTCCAAATTTTATATATTTCAGAAGTGGACAATTTTATGGTTGAAGAACATTTTCTTATGCTGCATTCCTGTAAGATTTTAGTTAATATATTAAAACCACATATTTAAACACGTATTTGAAATGTATAAAAATGTCTAATGTATATTATATTTAAAATACGCATATAACTTATACGGCACATTTGGTGTGACTGTTAAAGAGAAGGATACATTTGTCATTAAATTTCAGACAACTTTTTTTCCAGTTTGTCTGAAGAGGTTGTTTGCTGTGTTTTAGATTTTTACAGACCGAAATAAAAAATTTGTATCTTATTTGTTCTAAAATGCATAAGCATGTTTCTTCTGGAATGTTCATTAGCTGGAAAGTTTTGGCAGCCTATGTACGGGAAAATGTTCTTTTACTCTGGAACTTATTGTCTCTTAAACGAAATGTCAGGAACAATGGAAATAATATGAAGTTTGTTATCAGCTGCAAGCATAACATTACTTCCTTTCCCGTACACTTTTCCTGCTTTCCTGTGCACTTTCCCACTTTCCCCTTCCTTTGTGAAGATTTTTTCTTTATGTGACATTTTAATTACAAGGCAATAATGAAAATTAAGAAAATAACTATGGCAACAGGAGTTAGACATTTATATTTTTATATATGTGTATGGTTTTGTGCAGATTTACTTCAGTAGAACAATATATTTTTTTAAACATTTGGTTTCAAAGTACAATATACTTTGTTTTTGCAACTATGTAAACTGCATGTCAGACGACTGTCTTTAGGAGGTTTCACATTTATCCTGGGCTCTACCAGGTGTCCCTGATTTATTTCTGCAAGATTTTGTAAGGTAGTGCTATGCTATGTTTTAATATTTATTCTGAGATGTGGAGGGCATTACTGAGTAACAGGTTTATGTTGTTTCCTTGAATCCCATCTATCATCTGTGAATTTATTTTCCTTATATTATAAATACTGTGGAGCAAGGACTTGTTGAAGTGTCTGAGTTGCTGTGACAGTCATAGCGACAGTGGCAGTTACTTTTTGTAGCAATGAGAAAAAAAAAGACTTTGCTCTTCAGTCTTCTTGCAATGACATGGTTTATTTCAGCCAAACATACCAAAACTTTTGAGTGCTATCCCAAGTGTGTACTTTACCTGTGAGGTGCAATCAGAAAATACGTAGTTAATGTATGAGTTATTATTTTAATGCATAATGCTTTCCTTGTGGTACAAACAGAATGCAGTGTAAGTTATGAATATTATTTGTTACATGAATTATTTAACAGCATCTGAGGGATTTAAAATACATCTCAAGGTGATACTTGAAGGACAATTTTGAGCGTGTTTTTCATCCTGAGGTGTGTTTCATGTTGACAGCTATGGCAGTACAATCTTCAAAGAGTTCTAGATCTTATGTAAAACTTTTAGAGTCTCAAGTGCTTTAGAGTCTCAAGACTAGAATGTGCTCATGCCATTAAAACTTCTTTTAATCTTAATCTCTTTCAGTCCCAGCAAAGATGCATTGTGATCTTTGCACTGGTATGCTGCTTTGCAATTCTGGTTGCACTGATATTTTCGGCAGTGGATATTATGGGAGAAGATGAGGATGGACTCTCAGAAAAGAACTGTCAAAATAACTGTCGGTAAGAGGTAACAAAGAAAACTTCTCTTTTGGGGTGGACAAGAATATATGTTTATTATATAAGGGCATGAAGTAATTACAATAGTTCTGTAGTGTAATTGGGAAGAGTAGGGAACAGAGGAAGAAATGGTTTCTCATTTTGAATTTCTGGTTTTGAGGTTAGTTTGAGGGGAAAAAAACACAGTTTCTGAAGTTATTTTTGATGTTATGTTTTGAGCAAGACCCTTGTGTTGGTTCAATTGTTTTGTAAGCCTGGGTCAAACCCATTAAGTTTCAGTAATTGAGTACTGACTCACATAGTTCCCAGTTCTTTAACGTCTTTTCATCAAGAGCATTTCTTTCTTTCTCCATAAAGGTCATTGATCACTTTTGACCTAAGACTGCTGTCCCATTTATCTAGGGGGAGCTTTTCCGTGTTCCTGTTTGTTGCACTCTCCTAATAGGCATGCTGGCTTGCCTACAAACTATGAAAAAATTAGCGGTATGATCAGAAAGGCTGGAGTGCTGACAGTGTTGGATTAAGATTTGCCTCAGACACCTGCCATAGTTGTGTCTTTTAACTTTAGTATTAGTAGGTGCTTAGGGGTTTTTTTGCCTTTTATTTCCAGACTGTGAATCTCATTTTGCTGCTCTTCACTTTCAGCTTCCTCCATGAATCTGTTCATTGATGATGGCCAGTGCTTTTCCTAGAATGATATTGTCCAAAATCCTGTTCTGTCCACCAAAAACCATATTTACGAATCATTTGTAGGTTTCATTCCCAGTTATATTCTGTTGGTGTTCTTTTCAATACTGTTCTTTCCAAGACTTTTATATAAACTACCCTCTCTGATCCACTTCATGGAAAAACAGTCATTGTTAAAAAACTTCTCAGAAATCCATTCTAATCTGATCAGGGAATTGCTGGAGTGGGAAGGGGGCCTCTGGGCATCAGTGCGCGACCCTGCTCAGAACAGTCAGCTACAGCAGATTGCTCAGGAACGTGTACAGTCAGGCTTTGTGTAGCTCCAGGGATGGACTTCACAGCCTTTCTGGGCAAACTGTTCCACTGTTTGTGCAGAATTTACCCAGCTACCACTGGTTGGGTGTACAGCAAGTAAGAGATAATTGAGATTTGTGTTTTAGAATAATTGAACAAAAGATTAATTTTTTTTATCCTTTGATCCTTATTTCTGTTATTCTTTTTTGATTTTGTGTGAAAACTCTTTCAGGACAGTGCCATTCTGTGCTGCACCTGTCACACTGCAGACAGCACTAATTCAGAATCCAGAAAATTTGATTATGTTTTTGCAATTGTAATAGGTTTTTGTAGTATTTTTTACATGCTGCTTAAGAAAAGAAAAGAAAAAAAAAAAAAAGATTCTTTAAATCTGTAGCTCTGTTGAAATAGGATATCCTTGCAGCATCAGGTGACTTCGTCCTGAAACCAAGCATCCTTCTGGCACTTTTTTCTGGGATTGTTTTTAGGTTTGGTTTTGTTCACTTCCTTGTATGCCTAGAGGTCTGGGCAGCCTTCTAATATCTTCTCTAAATCTTCTAGTGTTCAGCCAGCTTCCCTTTCCCCATCAAGGTGTTCTTCATTGTGCCTTCCAAAATTTTGCCTTCCAAAATTTTTAAAGATACTTCATATGTCACCTCTATACCCACCACCTCCATGTGTGAATCTTTGACAGAACTAGGTCAGATGAGGGGAAAGTCTTTCTGCTCATTGACTTCAGTGTACTGCACATGACTTCAGCACACACAGAAACTACTGCACCATGTTTTCCTCTTAATTGTATCAGTTAAGTGCTCCCATTTTGTTCTGGGCAGCTGCATAGGCCTAACCAAGGAAGGACTTCACCTTCTTCATTTTGTATTCTTCAGAGGGAAAAAAATTCAGAGCAGCAGTGAATGTACAGTGCTTTGGAGAACCAGGATATTATTGTTTTCCATGTGTGAGATTGATAGGTTTTGTCTCTTTGTATGGGTTAAAGCAAAGTGCCTTTCCAAAGTATATTTGCCTTTGCACAGTTTTTTTGTTGGTTCACGTGTCAGTTCTTGTCCTCTCCTGGACTCTGTTAGAGAAGCCTGGGACTAAATTCAGCATATTCAGACTTTAAACGTAAGAGTCAATTAAACTGCGCTGAAAAGTGATCTCAGACCCCAGCTCTATTTTAAGGTGCCTTTCACAGAGTGTTTCAAATGTATGATCTAGCTATTAATGCCTGAACCAGAAGGCATATAAGTGCTGTGTATATAAACTGCCTAAACCATTTCTAATAACAGTATCCAAGTGCTGGCAGCTGCTACCTGCTAACATTAAATCCTTCTCTACATGATGAAACTGGAGTCCTTTATGTGTTAAATACATTGCAGACTTAAGTGAAGTGCTGCAAATCAGTTGCTATAAATGGCATATATTTAGTACTTGGGGTAAGCACTTTTAATAAGTAAGACAAGAGTTATTGAGTTCTTATATTTCTGCTGTGTGAGTATTTTCACTGAAATTCAGCAAGAGGTGCTTACATTGGCAGGATGTGCTGAGACAGAATGGTAATAGGTAGTCCTCTTTTTTTTGTTGTTGTTGTCGTTGATGAAATGTTTGTCAAATATAAGTTTACATATATGATACTAGAATTCTTTTTTGCTTTTAAATTACTGAGTTTTTTTAAGAAGATTGATGGGAAATGAAGCTGTGGATTTGAGAAGAACTTCACTGGTAGTTTGTGAAAGACTTTTGTCTTTGGAAAATTTCATTTGGTCTTTTTATTTTAAAAGAAAATACACCTGAAATAGTTATTTGGCTAGAAATGTTTGGAGCTTGGGTCAAAAAATAGTGAGAATTTTTAAGAGAGAGAGAGGAAAAGTAAGAGGAAGACATTTTTAGAGCCTAGAGGGTTTTATAGCCTGAGGGAGGAATCACTGATGTATGTTGTATGTGGCATTTTTCAGTAAAGCTTACATCTTTTGTTTGTTGTTGTGATTATATTCTTCATGAATATAAATACGACCTTTCTGATCTACTTGTTGTATTTCAGTGTGAGGTTCCTCCTCCGTAAAAGATTCCATAAACTCTTATTACAGGAAGAATACTTACTGCACATTCCCAAAATAACCTTACTCTTTATTGATGTAATTATTTCTGTTGGGGTCTTCGTAACAAAGACAAGTAAGGGAGTGGAAAAGCAGGCTTTATTGCATGTCTTCTCTGATTGCTGAAGGGATTGATGCTACCCATCTAAAAGGGTGCTTAGGAAACAGCACTTTTTTAAGAAATGGAAATGTGTTTGAAAGTAAAATTATGGATCGTGATTTGTAGTCTTTGGGCTATTTGCTGAAAAACTCAGTCTATGATTGAGAACTGAAAAGCATCTTGCCTTAGAGGTCATTTGTGACTGCCACGGTGTGGAGCCAGATTGTTGGAGGCTGCTATGCGTTTCCCATTTTATTTGTTACACAGGGAGAGGAACTTGATATTCAATACTACTGAGTCACATATACAACAGAAGCTTGAACATTTGAGAAATTAGTGAAATTAATTTTTTTGTCTTTTGACATGTAGATACAGAATTTATTTTTTTAAGCCTGTTTCACATGTTGTAATCTGAAAATACAAATAGGTAAATTAAAAGAATTTACGACCCTTTCCTAATAATGGAGGGCTAATATTAGAGCAAATAAACATAATTATCAGGTGAATTACCAAGCACCACTGTAAAAATTACTGTGTCTTATACTGACACATACAGTGCATTTCAAATAAAGAGGCAGGAGAAGGACTGTAAAATTTATCAGGCAGACAAATTCAGATTCTCATTTCAATTCTGAAGCCTGAAGTGCACTGGTTTAGATGAAATAAGGCTGTTTGTACTTATTTACACTGTCCCATAAAACTTTCATGCTGTGAATTATATGTAGAGAGGTTGACTATCTGAAATTAGACTTTTTATTTTATTTTTTTTTACAATAGGACCACATCTGCTAAGATGCAGCTTTTCACTTCAGAGAGTGCTGTAAACTCTTGGCTTTGCTCCACAAAATTTTATTTCAGAATGCTGGACTTACAACATACACATTATTTTTGACCCATCCTTTTAAAAGGAATGTCAACTGATTGACATTTAAGGAATAAAAAAAGTAGTAATGCATGTGAAAAATTGTGGCTTTGCAGTTTGTGCTTGATAGGCGATGGAAGTAATTCTCTCGAGACATCCACATTAATGTTGTTAGGCAGCCCTGATGGATGAGACTGGTTAAGAGGATATGCTTAGCAGTCTGGGAATTTTGCCTGTCTTGCTGTGGGTCCATTAGACACTGAATCTATAAAATTAGATTATTGTAATTTGAAAATTGTTCATTTTAATGGCTGATCTATTGTGAATAAATCTTGGCTAGCCTCTGGCCTAACATCAGTCAAGACTTACTTGGCTTTGTTGGAATTGACCAGTAAACTCTAGACATGGCAATTTGGGAAACAGAAGAAATTACTACTATTAAGAGATGGTCTCTGTTTTTCTAAACTGTTTGAACCAAGGTCATTTTGATTTATTAGCAGTAATTTGAGCTCTTCAAGGCTCAGCTTGAGCCTCTTCTGGTTGTTACTGCTGATAGTCATGCTAGGGTTCCTATAGAGCTTGCACATGCCCTTAATTATCTTTGTCTCACTAGCTTTTCCAATATCCATTGAAGCTGTTGTAGCAGCTGGCATAGCTCCTGTCTCTGGCTGTGGGTTTGGCCCTGTCTCGAGAGGGACTATAGAACAAGGTGGTTCCCAAGCTTAGCGTGTACTATAACTGTTGTTTTAGTATTTTTTTTTTCAATTTTGCCTTTCTCTGATGATAATGGGAAGGATTTTTCTTGTTTTCTGTGTGTGTGTGTTTTCAAGGAAGATTCTGTATTGCATCTTGCTCCAGTGACAATATTTGGTAATTTCTCAGAGTAATATATAGCAAAGGCACTTGTTCTTTTGTGTTTGGATTTGTGTTGGAGGAATTTGCTGCTCTGTATGACAGGAGAGGCAAAGCCTATTGATTTCATTTCGTGATTGTAGGGAGGCTTTGACCAATTCTGCACTATAACAAGTAGGTGATGATGCTTGAGCAGTGTTTGTGTTACCTTTAGATATTGTTTGGATTGTTTTGGACAAGGATTTTTATCCTCTGTAATTTAGGTATCCTGGAGAGAAGCTGAATCTTCCTGTTGAAATGCTAAGCTATAGAATAAAACAATACCCTGCTATGCCGAGTTCCAAAGATTAAATCTAGTTGTATACAATAATTGTTTATATTGAACAATTACTGTGTGTTGCATGCATAGCTTTCAGTTTCATTAGATGGTTATTCTCCAGTTGTGAAAGAGGCCCCACAATTGGAGCCCATAATTGATTTTTTTATGTTACTTTATAAATCATTCTTTCAACTACTTTCTGCTATTTCCCCAAGTAGGGCTTTGCAGCACTATTAAATAAGCATACTGCAGCACGTACTTACATTCATTTACCTTGGAAATGTTTTGCCCCAGGCTTATTGTGGGGGAGATTTTCTCTGCGCTGCGTGGGTTCTGAACATAGCAAGGTTTATATTGACTGATTTCTATTTAATAAACAAACTATGACAGGCATAATAGTTAAATGTCTAAACAGAACAAGATGCTCAGATTTTGCATGTTGCCTGTTAAAGAGCAACTGAAGATTTCTATTTACAAAACAACTCTTCCACTTGGCATCAAAATGCCTTCTGTCAACATGATGGACAAGGGGATTGAGTGTACCTTCAGTCAATTTGCAGACAACACCAAGTTGGGTGGGAGTGTTGATCTGCTGGAGGGTAGGAAGGCTCTGCAGAGGGAACTGGATAGACAGGATTGATGGGCCAAGGTCAGTGGTATGAGGTTCAACGAGATTGAGTGCTGGGTCCTGCAGTGGGCTCATTCACAAACAACCCCACGCAGGAAAAGTGTCTGCAAAGACACCTGATGGAAAGAACCTGTGAGTGCTGGTCAACAGCAGCTGAACGTGAGCCAGCAGTGTGCCCAGGTGGCCAAGAAGGCCCATGGCATCCTGGTTTGTATCAGAAGTGGTGTGGGCAGTAGGACTAGGGCAGATGAGGGTGTTGCTCTCTACTCAGGCCACACCTCATTATGAGAAGGATATTGATGTGGTGGAGCATGTCCAGAGAAGGGCACAGGAGCTGGTGAAGGGTCTAGAGAATAAGTCTTATGATAAGCACCTGAGGGAGCTGGGGTTGTTTAGCCTGGACAAAAGGAGGCTCAGGAGAGACCTCATTACTGTCTACAAGCACCTGAAAAAGGCTGTAGCCAGATAGGGGGCAGTCTCTTCCAGGACAAGGGACAGGATTAGAGGAAATGGCCTCAAGTTGTGCCAGGGGAGGCTCAGCTGGGGTATTAGGAAAAATTTCTTCACTAAAAAGGTTATCAAGCACTGAAACAAAGTGCCCAGGAGACTGGTAGAATCACCATTCCTGGAGGCACTCAAGGACCTGGTTTAGTGGTGAACACGGTGGTGCTGGGTTAATGATTGGACTTGATGATCTTAAGGTCTTTTCCAACCTTAACAATTCTGTGGTGACTGTTTTCCCCTTGGTTTGGGATAATATAGAGAATGAACTATAAAACCACTTAGTGTTTTAGATGATCCCTATTTGCAGTCATTTTTATTTTTGCATCAAAAGAGGGAATATGCTTTCAATTGAAGTTTCTAGGCTGGACACTGCAAAGACCTGGTGTACCTCCTGCAAAGTCATTCAACATCCCAAGCCAGGGAGGGAAATCAACAAACTTGCACAAGAGGAAATTCTACCTATCCTACCTTTAATATTTCCTTTTTAAAAATACATTTCAATGGAAAAGATATGTATTAAGGGTTCCTCAGTACCTGTACAAAGTACAATTTTCTTTCTTCTGTTTCTGCCCTGATACAAAAAAAGGATGTTTTGTTTTGGTTTTACTTTTAGCTATAAAGAATATCTTCAAAAGTTAAAAAATGTTTAGATCTTGTTCTGTCTGCATTACTCCCAGTAGATAGTTCATCATTAATTACACTGTATTGAATAGGTCCAGGCTTCTACTTATTTTGTTCAAATGCACAAATGGTTCTTTTTCTCCTGTTCTTTGTTCAATTAATTGTTTTCTCTGGCATTTAGGACAGAAGGCTTTAGAGTCTCCTTAAGGCAGCTTTTCCTGTTATGCTAAGTATTGTTTAGGATGTAATACAGAGATTTACATATTTCATGTTCTTGAAAGTTATCTTTTATGACTCCTTTTATGACTTAGAATTTATAAACACACATCAGAGAAAATGTTCCAAGCTAACAGTCAAATTCCAATTACTTTAATTGGACTTTAATTTAACTCCTAAGCAATGCAGGTGGGACAAAAGAGCAATTCATGTGTTAGAGTATCCTTTCCCCTGTGTAGTTTGCTGGAGCTTCTCTATGATTAAGTCTTTTTTTTTCTCTTTTTTTTTTATGTTCTCTCTCCCTTCTCCCATTTTGACTTAATGTGTTCTTTTCTCTTTTCAACTTAACATATTCAGAAAACTGAAATTATTTCATCCAAGCAGAACTCATAAATTTCTGAGGTAATTTTCTATACCACATTGTAAGCCTATACTAGAAAAGAGTTATTAAATCTAAAATTTCTGGTCATTCTCAAGATCTTGAAGACTGATTTGTGACATTTCAGGGAAGTTTTTATTCTGCCTGGTGAGAATAGCAATTCAACTTAATAAAGCTCCCTGAAAAAATCGTTCTTCCTTTCCTTTGTCGGGAAGCCATTAAAAACTGCTAAAAATTTTAGTAGAATCTGTCTGAATTCATACTTCATTTCAGGGTGACTTGTTTGTTCAGCCAGGGCTGACTTTGCATCAGATCCTACCAAGCACCTGTTCCAGTGACACCATTTATTTTTAATCACTTCTCCAACCTCAGAGTAATATATAAAAAATATACTAATTATCCTGTCAGATTACATTAGATATATTGAGTTCTGTGTCTAATCCTACTATGGTACTGTGAGTGTCCTCTCTGATGGCATGATTTGATACTCCTCAAGAGTGCAAGTGCCGTGTGCTTGATGCTGCCCTTGTTGACCTGCTGAGTACGTGGCCGAGTTTGCCTTTCCAAGCACCAGGGCGGTGCCACAGTTAAGAGAAAGCAGTTGTGATGCCTAAAGCATCATGCAGAGCTGTTGGTCCTGTTCGCCAGGTGAGCTTGAGCTGACTACCTTTTTCAGCCACATGCAGCTCACTTTGCTATTGTATCACTGAGGTTGCAGTCGGGCAGCAGTGGTTCTTGGTGTTAATGCCCTGCTGTGGCACGGGAGGCATGAGGGAGAAGTGATGGTCGAGATCTGTTAGCACTGTTCTTTCCAGGTGCTCTGCACATGTACCAGAATATGTATTTTGGTGAAATGTTTGGGGTTTTTTTTGTTATTCTGAAGATTTTCTTCCTGGTTTATTTTGCTCTTATTAATACATGAGCGAAATTTAGGTGAAGCCAGAGGCACCTCTCTATGGTCTCTCATATGGTCTCCATATGTCCAAGGGAGAGTAACACTGTCTGCAAGTAATGCTTTAGATACAAAGTACTCTTGTGTGTTAGGCAGCTGAATGTCAATGACTTTTGTTAATCAGGAAAGTATGAGTTTGTTTCCTTTATTCAAATTGTTCACATCCAATTGTCTTGACCAAGAGGTAAAAATGCACTGGAGAACCATCTGATTACCATTATTACTTTTTTCAGGTTTTGTTTTAGTCTTTTTTTTCCGTAATCAGTTGGCTTCTTGACAACCTGACTGGAAAACAGAAAAATAATGAGCCTTGGCACATGCTGGATGCCGTGTCTTATCTGTCATTTATTCTCTATTTAATGACCAGTCCTTTCCAAATAAGGTTATTGCAAAATTATTATACAGCTCAAAGGGAGTTTTCATGACTGACAGCATCATAATTTGGTAGGTTTAAATTGATTTCTTCCCAAGCATTGAAATAACTCTTCCAAGAGCCATCAGTGATTTGCCTGCTTTCTCATGTGAGGGGGAGGATTCATCTTGCCTCAGACTAAACTTTTGATGGATATTTAATGGCACATTAGAAATGTTGGCTTTGACTCTTTACTGTTTTTCTGGATCTGCTTGGAACAAATATGTTACCATGCATAACCACAGATGATATTTGGTATCTTTGTCAATTTGGCAGATACATAGTTATTTGATCTTTATTGATCTGTCAAAATATTTCTTTTAAAGGGTTTTTCATTGTCATTTATGAAATAGCTCCTGAAGTCAGCTGGACTTGAATAATAAAAATTCTTAGAATTCTGCCTCTACTGACTAAGTACTGGAGAAAAATGCAGTTTTGCCAGTAGTTTGGCAAAATATGAATATGTGTAAGCTTCATAACTAATCACAAAACTGTAAAGAAAGAATGAATGTGTCACCATCATAAGGAGGGCAGCTGCCATTTGTTTTTTGTTCAAATGCTGTCAAAAATACTAGTCCTTTTTTTCACTCAGTTTTGGGTCACTTGAATCAATTTGGCAGTCCTTTTTTTTTGCAGTTTATTGCAGTTGATGGTGCAGAGTAGACAGACTTGGGCTCACTTAAGGCACTGGAGGATACAAGGAGTGACATATTTTGGGCAGTGGAAGCTGAAGTTCTGGACTAGTAGAAGTGTCTTGTCAAGCACGCAGCCAGTGCCATTGGGATGGTGACAATCTCCAAGAGCTGACTCATCTAGTGTGTTTTGTAGATGAATGTGAGACACCTCAAAGATATCCTAAACACATTCAACTTTGGGCAAAGACAGGCTGCCACAACCTGGAGCCAGTCCACCACTTCACCAGCTTTGGGGAATGATATGGGGAAGCAGTAGAGATGTAACCTCTGCATGACATCAGGCAAATTATTTTTTTCCTGATGATGTGTTCATTTGCATGTGAAAAGAGTTCTTCAGGATTGACTAGAGAGGAGAAAACAGTGAGGTGCTCTAAGTTGCTCTTCCAAAGAGTCACAAAAATACCTAGGATAAGCAGCCAAGAGATTCTTTGTCAAAGGTACTGCTCTGGCCGTGTGCACGTGGTAGAATTTCTAGATAGAAATGTACTTCTAGTATTTGAGGATTTTTTATGTTTTCAGGGGTTTTTTTTGAGAGTCAGGATTTTGCTATTAAAATATATTTCACAGGGTAATTACCAATAACTCAAGTAATGCTTTTGGCTAAGGTCTGAAAAGGTGGGGACTTTTTCTTCTGTTCAAAATTGGTGTAGGGTTTTTTTGGTAGTGGGTTTGGGGTTTTTTGTTTGTTTGTTTTTGTTTTATGTTTTTGTTTTGTTTTGTTTGTTTTTTGTTGTTGTTGGATTTTTTGAGTTTTTTTTTTTTAACTTTAATTTCATCAGACTAAATAATTCTTTTAGTAGAAATATAAATGCTACTTTATCAAGGTACATAACTTATGTGTGTTAGGGAAAGAGATTCCATCACTTTCTTCATCTTGGCCAGAATTCACCCATCAGCTTTCTGCCACCCCCCCCCAGCTTTTAACTGGGATGCAACACAAATTTTAACAGATGCAATTTGAATCAGATACAATTCTGTATGGACCTAACTTAATTACCATTCAAAAAAACCCAAACAAACAACCAAACCCCACACACCCTAGAAACCGAAACCAAAATTAAACAAACAACAACAAAACAGAAATACAAACAGATAGCTAAAACCAACATAAAATAGTTAAACCTATCTTAGTGCTCCTAAGGTATCCTGGAACATTTCCAAAGAGTTTTGCCTCTGTAATTTGAGTGCTGACAATGCCTTTTGGGAATAGATACTTTAAGTACTTCATTCTTTTTATCTGTGGGTTTTTATTACCGTTCCTACCTTGACGATATCTGCTGAATTTGCAGTGGTGATTTCAAATAGTTGCTGACTAAAGTTTTTACCTTGAATTTTCCCTCATTGTTTTACAAAGCTGTTTTCTTAGTTTTTGCTAGGCAGGAAGGACAAAAAGAAATTAAAGGAAATGAAACAAAATCAAATTTCTTGAATTGATATGAAATTTTCAAAATGAAATGAAAAGTTGCAATTTAATTTCATTTCATGGGATTGTTGGACTGTGTAAATGTCAACATCATAGAATTTAATTTTGTTCCTATTCTGGGTAAGAGAGCTCTTACATTGAAGATTCTCATTATATTATTGTTAACACCATAAAGTCATGTTTATTTGTGAGGAAAAATTATAGTTTCATTCTTGACTGGTTTCTACAACCATAACCAAACACATTTATCCATCCCAAGTCATACCAAAATAATCAGGGCCTTTTAGAAAGATGCACAGGCCAAGAGAAAAGAGGGTAGCAATCATATTCCCACTTATTGTGTATTGATATATAATTATTCAGACCAAATTAATGTTACTCTTTGCAGTTATAAAGTGTTCATATAAGAAGATCAGGATTGTGTGGCAGGAAATAAAAAGACAACATATATTTTGTCATTTAAAAAAAAAAATCTAATTGTCCCTGTAATACTTTGCCATATCTAAGCCTTAGAAAAATGCTTTTGTATGAACTTTCATGTTCACAAGCTGAATGTGGAAATAAAAACATCTGGCTATCTAATTAATATATATGGCAGCGAGTGGCTATTTATACAGTATTTGTTGCTCTTTTGAGAGGCTCATTGAAGTTGATATGGGTATTTTATTAAAGGGTATTTTAGTGTATTTTACAGATGGATGAACAGTGAATGGGTTGCTGCTCAAAAGAGCTGAATAGACATAACAGCTGACAAGGGGTTTCTGTGACTGCTACACAGCTTTGTACAGGACTAACGAAATACCTCAGCAGTTGAATTTTACATTATTTGAAAATCATGGTAATGGTATTTACTCAAGACTTAAATATGGTACAAACAAAGAAAAGGGCTGAGACTCTTTTCAGTGGCTAAACAGGTACCTAGTGAACACTTACTGTTGTGTTGGGAAGTCTCAGCTCCTGATGGATACTCAGGGTGTTCCCTGTGGTGTGCATGCCATAAAACATAAGTGGGAAAATTGCAGATTTAGATTTAAAAAGGCAATGCTAACACCAAGAACGGCATCTGGATTTCCTTATGCATGACAGGGGCAAAATTGGCTTCACCTAAGGAGGGCAGCACTGTCCGAGCTGTGTGTGCCTTACTGTCCTGTTCTCTGTTAGAAAGGAAGCTGCCTGCCACAGGCTGGGGGGAGACCTTCTCCAGCTGCCATTTAGGTGCATTACTTGGAGTGACTGTCAAGAAACAGGCACTTGATATGAAGCAAACTGTGGTGTGTTGGTGTATTTGGAAGGTTTTTTCCTAACATGTATATATAGTGAATCTTAAAGACATCAGCTCAGAATTAAGAATGTATAAACAAATAAGATGTTAAGAAAACAAACTCGGTAGGATTTTGTGTGTGTGTACGTATAAATTGAGAATTTAGTAGAACTGTGGCATAAAACTGCAACGGAGATATTTAGAAGAATAGAAATAAAACCTAGCCCAACCTTTGCATCTCCTTGGTGAGGGGGCAGAAGTATAACAGGCAAAAAGCAATTAAATAAAAAGAAAATTTTCTGTGCCTTTCTCAAAACTAAGGAGAAAGTGGGAGGGATAACATAATACTTTTGGTAAGTAAAATTGGGGTTTAAAAAAACTTTCTGTTCTGATGGTGTCCTTGTCCTTTCATGTCTAGAGATTAAGCAGGAGCTTTTGAAAGATGTAGACTACGCAATTGTGTGCTTTTTTGATAAGCATATCCTGGAGATCTTCAATTACAGTATAGTAGTGAACAGAGAAAACAAATTGATGTAGTGCCTCTTGCTCAATAGTATATATGGCATTCTAGATAATAAACAGCAATGGCAGATAGATTTCTTATTCTAAATTCAACAGAATTGGGTCACACTTTTGCTGGTTTGGTTTTTTTTTTCCTAATGGAAACTTTGCAATATGTACCTTGTCTTTCTTCATTTTAATTCACCTTGGGTCCTCAGGATCCTCATGTTTTTGTATTTTGCCCTTCAGTGTAGCATCTAGCTGTCTACAATGTGATAATGTGAGCTACAGATCCGTTCTTTACAAGGGTGAGGCTATAATTTTTTCAAGCAATGAGTGGTAAAACACCTTGATGGCAGGAAAATGACAGAGGCACTGAGGCTGTGTCACATAGGCAGGATACTGGCAGGCCCTAATGTGGGGGATACCATTACTCTCAACTTCAAATCTGAGAAATAAGCTAGATTTCAACAACTTTCATTGTGAGTGTGGATGTTTTGAATAATGAATGGTGGTGTGTTGAATTGTTAATACGTTATCTACAAACTCTGACTTGAAGTAGTTCATGTTAACCGCTCGTGTGAGTTTAGTTTTCTCTTGGCTTACACACTGATTAAATGTTGTCATGCAATAAAGATGTTTCATCATTGCTTTCTTATTTTTACACCTTTTTAAATTTCTTTTCCTTCCCCTTGACAGACATCTGTAACTTGTTTTCCCTTCTCTCTTTCCTTACCTGGTCATTTGGATCTGGCTTTGTGAGATTCTGACAAAAGAATTGCTCTTCCCTTGGGCTTTTCCTGACAGGCCTTTTTGTGGTGTTCCCCTATCCCCCAGTGGTTTAGAAAGTGGCATAAACTCCATTCCTTGGAAGGTTTTCAGACTCCCTCCCACACACATGCGTGTTTCCTGCCTAGATGAGCCATCTCGAGTCTATATTTGGAGACAATGTCTCGAGGATAAATGAGTTGGCCACAGTGCTGCAAATATCAAACGAATCCGCAGTTATAAGTATTGGGTTAAGACAAGAACTCAGCTAATTAGTTTTGGTGTAAGTATTAGAAGGCTCTGTCATAAGATAGTTAATTTGGTGAATATGCTTATGTGATCCCAGTTTTAGTAGACTTGAAATCAAAATACATAAGCTGTTCTACTCCTGAGAAGGAATTTTTTTTTTTTTTTTTTTGAAACCAGTTAGTAGGCTTTAATCAGGTGTGCTGAAACAGCAAGGCAGGCTCTTCTTGGGTTGGCCAAGGGATGTCTTTTGGGGGGGAAATACGTTCGGTTAGTATGGAGGAGTGCTGTTCTACTTTTAGCAGAGGAAAGTGCCCTTAACCTCTTACTTGGACTTGGATTCCTGAACTTAATTCACCCTTTGAAACTGGGCAACCAAATGCTGGATGACTCACCTGATATGAACAGCAGCTCCTGGTATTGCAGTCCTCTTCTGCCAGACACCTCAGCCTGAAGCTCTGATCTGGACAGACTACACGGGCTGACTGGTCCCCGATGTTACTGCTACCTCTCACTCTGCCCCTTACTTGCACATCAAGGTAATGTCCTTTGAGGAAGCACCTTTAAGTCAGCCGCACTGCTGTCCCCGACCCCAGGTAGAAACCTGGGATCTGGTGGTTCTCTGATTTTGCTCTTGCTTGCAGTATTTACCGTGATCTCTGACTTAAAACCCATACACTAGGTACAGCTTTTGGGAGTTGAGGTTGCCATCAGCTATACTTTTGCTCTTTTAATGGGTTCTTACAAAAAGCTGCTTATTTGGTTAAGATCAAGCAAAAAAAAAAAAAAAAAAGGATTTTTACGTTCCCAGCCACATAGAGCTCATGGATCAGGAAAGGTCTTTGTTTTGGTACAGTCATTGGAAGTGAAAGGTGTTGTTTGAATTTTCTGTGGAGTGTGAAGACTGGTCAGGTCAGCTGGTTTCTCCTGTCTCAGCACCCTCAGGCACTTGTCTCCCAGCAGTCTGCCATAAGAATCCGCTGACCATCTCTCAATTCTCCCCACAGCTGCAAAACCCATTAGAATGTTTTAGTGCTGACAGGCAGAAATGCTGTAAAAATGCAAATTTTCTTCTGCTCAAGGGCAAGATGCCAAGAAATGCTTTTCAAAATGTTTCACTGCTGAATAAGGATTTAGGGGAGTTGATATAGCTGGAATGCTGAGTTTTCAGCGATGGGAGAGAAGCTTATACCATCAGTAAGATCACTAGTATTTTGATTCTTCACTCACCTCAGGAGTTTGGCACAGTGTTTGTTTTCTGTACTTTTTTGTTTGTTTGTTTGTTAACAGAAAATAATGGGCTAAGAGATGTGTTCTGCTCTGCTAACACAAAGAAGGGACGCCTCCATAGGCTCCAAAAGGGCACCATCATCAACTGCCTAGATACAATACTTAGAAGCCCTATAGAAAAGTCTCAATTAGAAGTTCTGTAGAGCTATGGCCAAGTGAAATGAAGAAAGTGGTGCCCTCCACTCAGTCAGTAGGATACTGAGCCGAAGAGATCGTTTTGTTTTTTCTTTCAAAGCAAGAAGATTTAATTAAAATAATTATGTTTTCTGTTGCAAAATAAATAGTGAGTGCTTTGTCTGGATTGTAGAACTGGACAGTCACAAAGGCTGTGACTTTGATCAGAAAATTTTAAATTCTTTTTCCTTCATCTCTCAGATGAAATAATATAATGGCTGCATAACAGTTGATATTCAGGACTCTTTTGAAGGATGTTATTTTCTGCCTTTAACCAGGGTCTGAAGAAAGGGAGGAGTTGACTATGTTGCTGCTTTTTCCCACTGTAATAATGTACTTTCTGTAGAAACAGTGCAATAATTTCCTCCTGTGCTAGTCCCCCTTTGCCCTGTATAAGCTATTCAGGCATAATGTGCATGATACGTTCTCTGAAGTGCAGTCACCTGTATTGATGTCCTGTATTTGTGTTACTGTATTTCATCTTAGTTTTCAGTTTTACATCAGATGATTCGTAACAAGGACAGGTACAATTTGGAAAGGGCCATTTTGCAATTCAGCAACTTAATTTCTCTGAGGATTGTCACTACCAGCTTCAGAATGTTTACACAAGTATAAATGAAAAGCCAAATTTATGTCTTTTCTATGTACTTTCTTATAACGCTATTGAAGTGTTTAATGATAATTACTGAGTGTTTCATGAGTATTGGTTGATTCAGCCGTGTCAAGAAACTGTGATCTCAACAGTACACAGATGTGGAATTAGTGCATATATTTCAGAATTGTTTAATTTTAGTCTGAATAGTTGGGAAAGGGGCATACAAATATATTTGAAAATTATCACAAGTTACTCTGACAAAACACAGCACAATGCACAGCATAGAAGTCCTGTTAACAGGAGCAAAATAGAAAGAAGGCAGAAGGAATTGTACCCTCCCACAGAGGAATGAAACAAAAAAAAATGTTAAATGTGGGACATTTAACACTGTTTGGGGGGCTCAACAGTGTTGACACAAATATACCACAAAGGTGTACACAAATTACAAAAGAATAGGTTAGCTTTTTTTGATCTTAGCAACCACAGACTTGAATTTTCTTTGTAATCCTGTGGTAATCAAAGGCCTATCAGCTGGCTAATCTGGTGCTGTACCAAATTTATTTATCCTTAAGCTGTATCTGAGAAACCATACTACAAGATAGAGGGGCTGTCAGCTGTGTTATGGTATTAAAGTTATATGTATTATCTTCACTATTGCCCTGATATATTTGTGGAATATTTGTGTGTTGCAATAAAAAAATCTTTCACTAAGTTTTCCCCCTGCCCTAATTATATTAACATAGTATGATAACTAACCCATGTATGGCAATTCTAAGAAAGAAATAGTTGTAGGTTCTTTACAGAAAACTTAGGGTTTAGTTGTTTCTATGATATCTTTCATCTGGAAATAAACTGGAACTGCCATGTCTAGACTTTAACTGACAAATTCCGACATCTTTGCTTGTAATTATAACCAAGATGAGTTTATTTGAAAAATCTACCAAGGATGATAAAAGCTTTGAATCAAATTCAAGGATTTATTCACAAACAGTAAATAGTTTGCTTTTAGTTTCTTCAAGAGGCATAGAGATGTAGTGTTTAATCAATAACAAAGATCAAAGAGTAAACACCCATTTTCTAAATGTTGCTTCTTAAATAGAAGTAAATTATTTCATTTTGGAAGTAAATTGTCGCCATAACGATCTTGTTGTTGTTGTTGCATCTTCTCTTTTCCTCTCCTTTGCTCTCTAGATCCAGAAATCCATCATGATGATGGTATGTACCTTTTTTTCCCCTCTTCCAGGTTTCAGGTAATACGAATTCTTTGAACTCATACTGTTGCTAATGATGTGGCAATGAAGAGGGACATTTGTTTGACATTTACTCAAGCTTAATAGACTTCAAATGCATCTCACCATCTATGCTGATTGGCCTTTTTTTAGTAATGTCTGTAATGTGGGACACTCTTCCTAGACATTCGTGACAAGTGAGGAGTACAAGATAGCTGGATTTATAGTGGAAAAACAACTAACCTTCAGTTATTCCTCTCCAGTCCCCAGGAAATCTTCTGTGTTTGGTTTTTTCAAGGTCAAAAGTAGTGGCAAAGCTTTGAGTTCTCCTATCCATGTCTAAATATTATTCTACTGTTCAGTGCCAATGTTTTAGAAAGCAATTGCGTGCTGGAAGGTCATCACATTGCATGCACAGTGGCCAGCCTTGAAATTGTGCAGAATACCTGATTGCATGAGATGTAGCTAAATGAAAATTACCCACCTCTATATCAGAAAGAGGAAAGGATAAAGAAATGATCTTTGCTTATTTTCTAAGGAACATATTTCTAGCAGATTTTTTTTATTATTATTATGATTAGTTAAAAGTCCAAGAAAGCTCTTTTCTGTTGGTTAAGCAGCTGCAAGTTAACAGTTCTATAGGCAAGCATTGCTCACCCAGCTCTGGCTTGGTGTGATGTTGGACCCATATTGGTATTGGATATAAGCAGAAAGGATAGTGATCAACAAGAGCAGAACACGGAGATGGAGTGATTGAATTTTCTATCACATTGCTAATGAAACCATGGTTGTTTATATCCCTCTTGTGCCTTTTAATTTTACTGCCAGGCGTTTTGCTTCTCTATAAAACTGTTGTCATCTCTGTCCTAAAGTACTTCCCCTCCATAGAGTGCCATAGGCAGGAGGGGAGTGTGGCTGTGGCCAGGCAAACGCTCTGTGATCACTGCTCAGACTAGCAAAGAGCTGGGGCACCACATCTCCATCTGCATCCTCTGGGTGCTTGTTACTTGTCTTTGAGTCTCTCTGTTGGATATTGCTAACTATCTGAATCTAGAATTACCACGTTTGAATGCAGTACCTACTGAGTTGAAAGTTGAAATTACTGCTGTTAGTTATACTGGAACAGTTTCTGCTTGGTGTCTCTCATTTGGAGAGAGATTCTACCTCACAAACTACTTTCAGATTAGTCTGAGACACACCCCCACCCCAACCTCCGTAAGTGTTTTGGTTGTTTAAAGAGTTAATCTGTGAAATTTACTCTTTTTTCTTCAGCAAATTTACCTAATTTTAAATACTTAGCTGCTGCTGGTTTTTATACTATGACACTGAAAAGAAGATTTTTAGTAACAACATTTATCTCATCAAGAACAAAATTCAGTTTAATCTAAAATTTGTTTTATATGCAAAGCATTTTTAATAAATTTGGGACTGCTTGAAAATATGTATTTTTGCATGGCACCGAAGGAGTGCAACAGTAACACAGATTATCCCATTTCATTAGCCATTCAGTGTGTTTTAAAAAAACATGTCCCATTTCGAGTGAGAAAGAATCAATTTGAAACAACAGAAAGCATTTCCAAGCTGCTGAAGCTTTGCATTTGAAGGCAACATTGGGAGCAGTGGTTTTCATAACAAATGCCATTAATTTGTGTATGACTACTAAATAGAGGCAGAAAGCTTCTGCTGATGCTTATCAATATCTTGCTGAAAACTTGGAGTAGTTTTCTTGTATTAGTGTGGGCTCATTCATGATTTTGTTGTTTCTTGTAGCACAATAGAAAGCTCAAATTTCAAGTAGTTAATAATTCAAACTAGTCAGCTCTTGGGGGTTTGTAAAAGAAGGTGCTTTGATTATGTGGCTTCTTGATTTGAGGCCGTGATCGTTTTTGATAGAATAGTACCTTTGAGGGGTTTGCCTTTTTTTTAGTTACCTTCTTCTGGAATGCTTGGAAAAGAGGACACTGGAAAAACATAGGCCAGTCAATCGACCAAATTCAGCCCAATATAGTCTTGGTGTCTCACCAACTCAGAATTAAACTATGTGAAAACAGAAAAAAATCTCCATTCCTTAATGTTGTTTTAGGGGTTGGGTACATGAGGGGGTGTTCAGCATAGATTATTATGTCAGCAAAGCATCTTAGTATTCTGGGGTTTTTTGTTGTTTTTCGTTTTTGGTTTTGATTGGGGATTTTTTTGTGTGTGTGTGTATTTTTTGGTTTGTTTGTTTTTGTTGTTTTTTTTTTTTTTTGTTACAGTGAGCTACTGTTGCTCTAATTTTAATTTTTTGTGTCTTTCATTTATTTGACTCATAGTAGAAAGCATGCAATCACAGAAGATATTTGATTCTCATAAAGCATCCCACCCTCATGGGACAGTCTGTTTATGTGCTGAGGAGAAGGCAGCAATGCATTCTTTTGGCTTTCCTGTACTTTGAAGCTGAAGTAATTTCTTTTTCATGAGATCATACTGTTATGGCTAACTGATGTATTTCATAAGCTATAAGTTATGTGGCTCTTGCTTTCTATTTTTAGTAGCTGAAATGAAAAAAATATAATAACGAGTAAATTTTTCATGTTCTCGTATTTTAACAAAGATTAATTTACTTCAATGATGTGATTCTCATGTATTCCAGTTCAGAGACTCAAGGGCTGAAAACTTGAGTAAAACTTCCCTCTACATTATGAGATGTGAAAGATACATTATTTTAATTAATGAGTTTATGTTTTCTTCCACCAAACTCTCAAAATTACAATTGCAATGCAGATATTAAATACTGCATTAAAATTCAGAATAATGAAGGAGATAAAGAAGTACTGTCTAGAACATACAAAGAATACATAATATGTATGAATGTAAAATAATGTTATGAAAAAACTACTGAAAATTACTATTTTATATTGGGACCAGGGAAATAATTCATTAAAATGTAAAACCAAAATAAATTAAAAACACAAAACCCAAAATGCCTTTTTTTTTTTTTAATTTCATTGTAATTTACCAAAAACACTGCACCTAACTTCTGTTACTTAGTTTCTTCTTGGTTGGGTGTCATATGTTTTAAAAAAATCAAATAATACCCTAGAATATTTGTAATTAATTTGCTTAAATTATCTAAAACCCTTCTGTTGCTTCATGCATGAGACCTACAGAAAATCTTGCTAAGCACACTACGTTTTCTTTGCGTCAAAGGGTAAAATTATTGAGATTTCTTTTAATATTGGCAAATTAGTAGTTAATTACATACATAACAATATTAATTATCTCTAAACTGTTTTATTCTGTTTATTCTGAGGTTGTGTAGTATTATGTTACACTCTTAAGTTTAATGTTTGATTCACACAGATGTGCTGTTCCATTTGGGGGTGTCATTGTGGGTCTACTTACTGGAATCTGAGCAAGTTTAAAGACGTTGAGTATCTGTGCCAAGCTGTTGTCATTCTTTGCTGAGATCATCAGGCACTTGTGTCCAGAAGACACAAGATGACTTTCATGTTACTGAAGAACATCTCCTTTTTTTTTTTTTTTTTTTTTCCCTGGTGTGTATTTGCTATTTAAAGGGCACTTTTTTTTTTTTTTTTTCTTAAAGCATTTTTGGGCAAAATGTGCTCCACTATATCACACTTTTCACAGTACTATTATCTTGAGTCTATTCTCTGCTCTTAATTTGTTTACATTGATGCTACAGAGAAGAGAGTAACAGGAATAAGCCAAATCCATTTCCAAGTACCTAAAAAGTCTGTTCTAAACTTGAGAGCTTGAATGCACCGTGGCAATTTAGAGTGAACCTCTGGTTTCTTATGCATTGCTCAGGGGTTGCGGGGTTTTATTTGGAGGGAATGGAAAGGTGGTGATAGTGTTTGTTTTAGGTCTGTCCTGCTTGCCCTGTTTTTTATTTCGGTAACCTCCATCAGAATTTATTATTTTGTACTTTTGTTTTCATTGATCTTCTTGAATAGACATACCACTTGGTGAACCCTTTTGAGCGTCATATTTACTTTCAGTTTGTTCTTCCAGGAATCAAAGTAACTTCCCAAAGACTTAGTTATTTTCCAGACACACAATTTATGAACTGATATCTATTTTATTGTGTACATTTGTAAGGTGTAAAAACCCCATTCTGTTATAAATAGGCTTGTTGCAAAAATTGTGGTTTTCCTCTTTGTATTTTTCGCGTTGTATTTGAGCTAGTGGCAAATAAAACTGATTCTATTAATCTAGTTATTCTTTGAAAACGGACAAGAAGGAAAAGAATACAGGGAGTATAAAATAAGAATCATTTAAATTGTTTACTTCTATGTGTTCTAAGTCACAGTAAGGATTGTCATGTTATCCAAAAACACTTTTTGTCCAGAATAAATTTCCAGAATGAACTTTCCAAAACCTGCATTAACAAATAAAGCAGCGAGGATGTGCCAACATAAATTTCTGAAGTTGAATTGGGGACTTAATGTGTATTTGGAAGTCTGTCAGCCAAGACCCGAAGGATTAAGGCAAATTGGGAAAGGAAGTCATGTTGCAACATACTTTGGGGGGGTGGAGGGAAGGCAAAATGATTAATTAGTAGAGAGGTGTAACTTCATATTCAAATAATTCTTTTAGGAAAGCATTGTAAAGTAAATGAAGTATTGACAAATGGTGAATTGAGTCAGAAAACAGCTAATAGGATAGGTTGTGGTCAGTTCATCACACATTATCTCTGGCACTTGTTCTTCCTCGGGAGAAGAACTCCTCACACTCTTCTTCCTGCTCCATTATGGGTCCCTCCCACACGGTGCAGTCCTTCAAGAACAGGCTGCTCCAATGTGGTTTCCCTGCAGGGGTGGCAAGTCCTTCCAGAAAACCTGCTCCAGCATGGGGAGGGCTCCTCTTTCCAAAGGTTCACACTTCCTGCCAGAAGCCTGCTCCAGTTTCCACAGGGCAATAGCCTCCTTTGGGCCCATCCACGTGCTTTGGTGTGAGGTCCTCTGCGGGCTGCCGGTGGATCTCTGCTCCCCTGTGGACTTCCACAGGCTGCAGGGGGAGAGCCTGCCTCACCATGGACTGCAGGGGAATCTCAGCTCCAGTGCTGGAGCACCTCCTACCTCTCCCTCTCCACTGACCTTGGTGTCTGCAGGGCTGTTTCTCTCACATATTCTCACTCTTCTCTGACAGCAGTAATTTTTCCCCTTCTTAACTATGTTATCGTCAAGGGGCTACCACTACCACAATTGCTGAGGGGCTTGGCCTTGGCCGGTGGTGGGTCTGTCTTGCAGCTGGCTGGCTCTGGCTCCATTGGACATAGGGGAAACTTCTAGCAGCTTCTACAGAAGCCACCCCAGTAGTCCCCTGCTACCAAAACGTTGCCATGCAAACCTGATGTTGTTATAGCAGCATCATGTTGTTTTAAAAATTATTTTGAAAACTCTAAGTGGCTTGTGATAGTTCCGTCCTCTCACTTTGGCTTATTGTAACATTTGCTAGAAATTACTTCCTTTGAAAACTCATGTAGGTATTCCAAACCACACCTTGTGTACTGAAATGCAACTTTTACAGAAATTAAGAGCTGAAGTTCAGAACATAATCCATTAGAATTACTTTTTTAAAAAATCTCTCAAAAAATTACTCCAATAAAAAATATACCCCAATTCTATTCTGCGTTTCTAACACTGCTATGTTTTTAGCAGAGTTCCCCATCTTGTCCTTCATCAGAATTTGGTTTCACAATTAACGTGTTCCTCTGGGTAATTAGTGATCTGGGAGATATGCTCAGACAGAACCAAGCAGAGCTTACACCTTACCAGATGAGAATGTTGGTGCCTCTCTTTATAGAGGAAGCAGTCGATGGAAAGCAGAAGAGCTGAGCTGGAAGCTTTTCCTTGCTTCTTCCCTTTCAGAGTATCTTAATCACCATATCAGGGACATCGCCAGCTGTGTGTGTGGTGCTTTTTGTGCTGTCTGTGAAAACTGTGGGTAGGAAATAGTAAAGAGTTCATAAGACCCATAGGATGAGCAACTGTGTAAAGAGAAAGCATGTGATTTATTAAATTTTGTGTGTGTATGCCCACTGATGAAGCTAGTTCCAATAGATACTGCCCCTTACATCAGATATTAAACAGCCTCAAATGGCTTTTTTTGTACAATACTTTTGATCATCAGTAACCATTTAAACTAGGCTGTTAAAAGCATTCACTTGCAATTTTCAGTCCTTGCAAATTAAAGAGTTGTGATCCTTCTACATGCTAATTATTTATTCTTTTTTTTATATGCATAAACTCTTGAGGCACATAAAATCGCTGGGCCAGAATTAACTAAAGTTGAGTATTAATGAGATCAAACAGAGAGTTAATGGGTTTAAAAAGTGAACTATGGTAGAATCCCTTATGTGCAGTCTTTTTTGGAGGTTATTTAAAATGAATAAGTTAGAGCTAAATTCTGTTCCAACTGAAGTGTTAGGAATTTTGTTATTCACTTTAGGGAGTCTGGATTTTAATTTGTTTTCCTTCAGTACAGTCCACCATCTGCCTCCTCAGGTGAGGGACACATGAGGAGCCTGTGAACAGTTTCCATAAACAGTTGGCTTGCACCTGGGAGGTCAAGAGGAAATTATCAGTTTTGTGAGAAGTTTTTGTTTGACAGTGGACAAATAGGGGAGGCAAAGAGCTGAGACTTTGTTACTGCTTTTCATTCTCCCATCACCCTTACTATGAACCTTTTTCGAGTCTCTTGTTCTCTGCAGCTTTGTTTCCATTTCTCTCTTTGGAGCATCAATAGGGAGAGCTTTGTTTTGAAGCTGTTGTGCAGCTCATCAGTCATTTGTGTTATTTATTGGGAAGTGCTTGGACCAAGGGATGGAGACATACTTTAAGACATTTTTCATGCCATAGCATCTCCACTGATATGCATAGTTTGGTTAAAAAAAAAAAAGTCCTCACAATTCTTCCTTCAGGAGAAATATTATTAAAACATTTGTAAGCAGTTATAACTGAAGTACCAGTCCACAGAAACAAACTCCTCCACTCCTTCTCATCCCTGAGGTTTCTCTGGTTTTTGAAACAGAGATGTGGAATCTTCAGATCAATATCCTCTTTTCAAAACATCTTCCTCCTCCTGTAGTGGTAGACCAAGGAAGTGGTTTTGAAAGATTTTGTAGTGGGAAAGAAGGTGATAGGAATCTACTCTGAGTTGTAGGTTATTTGTCAAGGGTCCAAATGTTTCTACCAGTAAGGATTAGGAATGATAAATTTATCCAATGGTAACCTGTTGGGTTTAGCTCTCCTTGCATCTATTTATCTTCACATAATCCTAATGTGGTCTGTAATTTGTCATTGTCCAGGACATCACAGAATCACAGAGTAGTTAGGGTTGGAAGGGACCTCTGTAGATCTTCTAGAATATGTTAGATGTTGCACAAAAACAAGACATGACACCTAAAGAGCTTAGTCTTGAACTTGTAAGATTGTTAGTTGTAGTAAGCTTTCATTATGTCTCTAAAGTATCCACCAGAGGAGTTATGCTAAAGTGGATGGAGCTCCTGAGAAGATTTGCATGGGGCAAGGCAATTTCTATTTTAAAATGTTGAGTTTTCAAAAGATGTTTCTATTTTGCAGTGGAAAAATAAAAGTTCATCAATGTAAACTTGTCAATCCTAATTCTTTAAGTAAGCCTGAATAAATTGTTTGCCATAAGATGCTGTAGAACCCAGTTTATGGTAAGTATCACAAACAGAATAAGAAAAGAATGAGTGAACTTACCTTTAGTTTATGTTAACTTAGAAACTGTAGGTCCAGAAAATACTGGAAATGGCAAAATGAAATACTGAAGGGTTTTTTTTCAAAGGGAAAAGGAATAGCCTGAGTAATGAGTAACCAATAGATTTGGTTTGGGTTTTTTTTGGTTTTTTTTTGGATCAAGACAAGATGGTTTCATATCCAGTCAAGGTAATAGGACATTTTGTGTTTCGCTGTCCTTGAACCTATTTTTGTGTAGATTTCTAACTGTAAACGTCCAAATTAATTTATAAACACAGCTGCTGAACTGGAGTACATTAGGGAATATTTGTGCTTTACTACTTAGTGTTCCTATTGAAGTTCCTTTGAAATAAGCTTTACTTTTGGTTTTATGTATGTACCTTTCTTGTTTTATAGTTGGTTTTGTTCTATAATAATTTAACTGATTATTTTCATATATCTCATTCACTGTAGCAAGTGAATTTTCCACATCGCATCTGTATTGCTTTAATTTACTGATTTTAATTTCCTCATTAGAAATTATGATTCAGTCAAGAAAAATTCTTTTCATCTGTTGTGATGAAAGTCTGGTCCCTTTGGAATAGGTTAGTTGAAGTTTTATGCTTTCCCAGGTTGGGTTTTTAAGCTAACATACCCTCTGCTTAAAAAAAAGAAAGATCTCAGCCTGTAAATCTTACTTCAGTGTAATACAATATTTTAGCACAGAGATGTTGTAAAGAGTGCTAAATATTTCCTTTGATTTTGTAAAAGATAACTTGTACCAGATTAATGTATTTCCATTTCCACTGATAATGTAATTGACTACTTAGGCAATATAAACCAGTAGATCTACTCTGTATTAGTCCGAGCAAACCATGTGTTGGATGAGAAATTACACAAAGGAAAGGCAGCAGTGGGTACTGTAAAATCATGAACAGGGAGTGTACAGCAGTGTTGTTTGGGAATCACTGATCCTCAAGATCAATGTTATTTGTATTCTGACTAGCGTGCTGAAAAACTAGTTTGAGAAATATTGTGACTGTTAGGAAGAACCTGGGAATTCTGCAAAAGAATATGGTAATATCATAGGAGATAGAAAGTGATTTTATGGTCTGGAATTACAGAAATGTTACTTAATAATGCAAAGCACAAAATCATTCATTTGCAGATGAAAAGCAAGAATGGGTGCTACAAATGAAGAACTGAAAGAGCAAGGATATTAGAGCAGGGTATCTTACGTTACCATTGGCCTAGGCTCTTCGACTTTTCATAGAATAGGATTTAATGAACAGGTTTATTAGATTTCTCAGGTTGCTGTTCATTCAAAATAGGTGTAAAACATCACTAACTTTTATGAATGTATTACTCTGTTGTGAGTGTGGTCAAATATTAAAACAGGCACCCAGAGATGATTTTATAGTCTCCATCCTTGGAGATACTCAAAACTTAACCAGACAAAGTGCTGAGCAACCTGATCTAAGCAGACCTGTTTTGAGCAAGTTAGACTAGATGACCTTCAGGGGTATCATCTAACCTGAATTATTTAATAATACTCTCTGCTGTTTTGTTTGCTGGAATGCTAGTTGGAGCTCCTTATTCCCTTCCACAGTGGTGCTCTTCCTTACAGTCATCTGATCTTTTTACGTCCACTTCTCAAAGGGGTGTCTACCTTCCCTGGGATTCAGTATGACACAGGGGATTCTGGCAATCACTTACCTGCTTGCTAAGTGTTAATCCTCGATCTTTCAGTAGAATTTCTTCGAATTTTTTTTCTGCAGATCCCACCATGCAATTTCTTATCAGAGCACCTAAAAATTGTTCTTTGCAGACATTCTCTATCTTCACCTTCTTTTTGTCGTCTCTGCTTAGCTATATTTCTCATGTTTCAGTTTTCATGGAGTTTATCGCTCCTAATATTCTGCAGTTAGTCTGATCTTGAATTAGTTGAAAGTAATAATAAAACATCCTCAGAAGCAACTTTGAGAGAAATAAAGCCACCTCAACTGTTGGCTGTTTTGTTGGAACATGTTGCTTAAAGTTTTAGAAAAGTGTTGTAAAAAGTTTTTTTTTCTTATGCCCATTACATGTTTTAGCAGTCATCTGGCTTTTAATTGGTCTGTTTCTTTAGCCTTGGTATCTGTTTACTGTTTTGCTCTTTAAATTTCACAAATTACAGTGATCATATGGAGGAGGGAATGACAGAGGTCTGGTTTAGTCAGTTTTCTGACAAATATGTGACAAAAATAACAGCTGACTGTAGAGCCTCCTAAAGGTACATTTCCCTACAGAGATCATTAGAATTAATTTCGAACAAGAAGATACATAATCTGAAGGCAGAAAATAGTTGAGTGATCAAAAAATGCCCTTTCCTCAGACTGAGAATGGAAAAACATTCTTTAAAATTTGTGAGGTTTAATGAATCTTAAATGTAACTTTTGGTTTCTCATGGGGATATAAGTACCATTTTGGTACCGGTTTGATTTTTATCACTCCTGGGCATTAGTCCAGATGCAATTTTGCTAGATTTTTCATCTTTATACTCTTTAAGGGAAACAATTCCTTAGGGAAACTGTAACAAAAGAAGACAGAATTGTTTAGAGATAGATGCAATGCTATTTACATCAGGCAAGATGTAACTAGAAGTGCCAAGTATTTAATGCCATCTTGAAGGCATTGATAAGTTTTAATCTGGAGTGATATGTATAACTGACCATCAGTAATCAAGAAGGTTGAACTCATGCCTAGTAGGAGAGGGTTTTAGGAATGAAAAGTCGCTATAATAAAAAAGACCCTCAAGGCACTTACTGTGCAGGGTGAAAGCTAAAAAGGGAAATTATTGTCATCTATGGAAATACAACAGGAGAGAGAAATTATAGGGTGGAATCTGGGTTATTGAGGATAAAGGATAGAGCAGGTAAAAGGATATCAAAAGAATCAGGTTTCTGCCTATGAAAGCAGCAGGATAAAAAGTATTCCAGTGTGACAAGTGGTGGTAAAATCCCTTCCTTGCCCTGCTATCTTTTCCTTATCTGGATAATGTAAGAATAAAAGCATATGAAACATTGTCTGAAGTAGCAAAAAGAGAGACTTGATCACCCAGGAAACCTTTTTCTTTTGAGTTTGGAAATTCTACTTAAAAAACTGTTCATGGCTTAGATTTTTAAAGCAATATATCTGTATTTCTATTTTCTATCTGAAGCTAAAGGTAAGCTGCAACAAGCTTTCAAAGAGTTATCATTAGAAATAGTACTTAGAAGTCTTAGTTGTCACTGTTGTGCCTCTTTTTATTAGGAAGCTGCCAAAATATCTGTAAACTCCCTTAAAAAACTAAACCAACCAACCAAAAAAGCACCAAAACAAACAAACAAAACAAAAACCACCAACCACCAAAAAACCCCATATACAAAAAAAGTCTTACCAAAAAAGTAAGCCAAATTAGATTTGCATGAGGCCTCTCATGTAAAAAGTTTGAATGATGACAATTTAGGTAGCAGTACTTAAAAGTATGTCCCTGGAAATTTTATACTGTCAGTGGGGTTTTTCAGAGCCCGTGCTGCTTCTGAAAAGCTTAATGCTGCTTAATGCAGTAATTTCTAGTAATTTACCAAAGATGAACCCTATTGTGTTTGTCACTACTGCTTGACTAACAAGAAGTGCCATAATTAAGAGCTTTCAGTCTACCTGGACAGAATCAACAGAATGCATAGAGCTGTGTCTTGAAGATTTAATAACAGTATACTATGCTTTCTGCCAATTAAGTAATTCTGCCAATCAATTTGGAAGAAATTTATTGAGAGGAAGACTAATCAGAAGGAGCAAAACAAAAGCAGTCACCTAAGATGTAATGCACAGAAGAGGGAGGCAAGGGAAGGAGAAGCTAGGGAAGTAGAAGAGTTCAAATTAGGGAATAGCTAGAGCAAAAGATGGTGGAAAAAAAGATGGCACATGATTGAAGCAAGCTTTTCTGATGTGCAAAATGCCCAGGGATAAAATTCAGGAGTAGACCTGTTGTCTTTAGAAAGCCCAATGACCCCCACAGAAGGATGCTGCTGATTCTACTCTGGCTTCTTCTTAGCATTTCTTTTCTCAAGAGCAAAAAGAAAGAAAATCTCAAACTGTTCATTCAAAATGTTTCATTTTGAGCACTTACCAGCACAGTTTAAATTTCATTATATAAAACATCATCATGGTGGAGGGTAACCGTGAGAGAAATTGTCTTTGTTCCCTATCACAAAGTGCTCACAATGAGCTGGAATGAATGAATAAACATCTGGGGAAAAAAAAAAAAAATTAGGGAAATGATGAGAAATTAGAGAACTGAAGAATGAAGTTGTGATGGTTGTAGAGAATGTTTTTATGCTACTGGAAGTTTGACAGAGCAGATATGAGCTCTTGCAGTGTTGTTGTGACTCCAAATAAATTTCAGTCGTCTGCAAATGTTGATACAACATTCTTCTTTGTCAATGTATTTTTTTAATAAGATCAAAATGCAAGCTGTTTTCCCTCTGTTTTTTAGCACTATTGTGAAATCACAGTCTAAAGGGAAGTTATTTTGGCGTGCGATAAGGTGCTGAAAAATTTTGTAGCATGTTTTAGACATGATGGGGACAGAGGTGTACCAGATAAATTTTAGAGCTTCTTGTCATGATTTGCCATATGCTAACAATAGCCTAATGGGAGCGTCTTACAGAAATATATAGGAGGAACAGATGGCAGTTTCTGTTCTTAGTCTGCGTCCATTAAATATATTTCACATATATCCCCAAAGCTTATGTATGTTGTGTGTAAAGACAGCCAGGAGCAGAACACTGCAACATTTAACCTCTGTATTGTGCCACCTTCTATGTGAAATTCAGCTACAGCATGCTCTGAAATGAATGATGATTAATGTCTAGAGATACTTTTGCTTTGTTTGGTATAAAAGTGCCTCAGCGTTTCATTTGAGAAAAACTCTTGAGTATTTCAATAAAGTGATTGTTCAGTGAAATAAAATTTACTTGAACCTTAAGAATTTTTTTTCTGATCAAAATATAAGAATTATTCCATTAAAAAAGGGTGCAAAACAGCTTTGACATCAATTGCAAGAATCTAGAAATGTGATAAATGATGCCTTTTCTGTTTATTATGAATTTTGAAATGTCAATTTCCATCAGAACATGGGGAGAAGCAGATGATGGATGTGTCAATTTAATTCAAATTTCATCTTTTTGACACCTTTAGTGACCTTATCAAACAATCCAGGCACATTTTTGCATTACGATGCAATGTAAATAAATGTATTTATCTCAGTGCTGAGCTTTTAGGTATAATGTGAAAGTTGTGGTATGTTTTTGTTCTAATTACTGATCAGACAGCACAGGGAGACTTCAAGAGCTTCTGACACAGGCTGGATTTAGATACTAATGACCAGATGCTCTTCAATCTTGCAAGATTTCACCTGAAATGAAACAGTTAAATAAGACCCCTGAGTGTTTCCTAAAATGAAACTCCATTCTGTCTCTTGGGAATTCAGATGTAGGTGCCACTATTGCAGCCCTTTCCTCTAGCAAATAATTCTTTCCTCATGGAATAGGGCACTAATTCTCATAGATAAAGATGGGAAAGCTGGGACCATAAAGCATAGGGTTTTCTTTGGAATAGCGTAGTGGTTTTCTGGTCAAAGTAGCCATTCTTAAGTTCGTGGTTAATATGTTGTTAATTTCAGGTATTAAGTTGGGTACTTTTTCCTTCATGGACTGAATTCATATACAAATTTGAAATTAAGAATAGCACAAGACCTCTATTGTAAAGATTTTAACTTTGTTATAGTTTTACACTTGCCTTTATTAAATGTAGGCATCCTTGTTTCTGGTTTGATGGCTTGGCTGCTCAGCTTCATAACGTACTGTTCCTCAGCCAGTGTCAAAAAAATTCTATCCCAATAATAAACAATGGGATATTTAGAATTACTCCTATGATTATTCTGTAAAGCATTTATGTGTTCTGACATACTAGGTCTTTATCTGTCTTGTCTGTATGTATATAAGTGGTTATAAAAGGTATAAAAAAGAGGATAAATTGTTCTGAGAATTTAGGAACTGTGGCTATTCTGGGATTTGTCATAGGATTGTGAAGCAGAAAGTTGCAGTAAATGTTTTCATTTTGTTTATACTCAGTGTTTGCATTTAAATCTGGAAGAATTAGATTTGTATGTTCGAAACCTGTGAAATATCTTCTTTGCTGAATTGCTGAGAAATGCCAGACTGAAGTCTAGAGGATGAAACTCCATATCCTATGTGTTTAATAAATTACAGTCAATTCAGTAAATTAAAGATTTCTTTGGTCTTTAGCCTTCTTATGATGATAATTCTACTAGATAGAGAGATTTCAGAGTCTCAGCTGATGGTCCCTGTTAGTGATTACTAGTTCTGAGCTTTATTTTGCTTATATATGTAAACTTTAACAATCAGTCAAATTAATTTTCTTTTGAAATAGTTTAAAAAAATCTAAATTATCTAAGTATTTTCAAATGTGTGCTAGTGTAATGATACAGTACATAACAAAGCTAGAAACCTAGAGCAAAGCACCTGAAGCAAAACCATACATTATATTATCTCAAAAATGTCTTTACATATATTTTGTCTGTCCCCTTCAATTAGATTCTAATTTTTTTTATTCTGTTATGAGAGATTTGTCATTGAGTCTTAATGACACTAAATAGTTTTATACAGTGGAAGCAACAGTCTTCATTGCAGTATCCAATTTAGGGAGCAAGGGCAGCTGATAAGGATTATTTTGGTATGCACCTGGATATGTAAAAGTGTAGGGAAAAGATCCTTATTGAGCTGGACTGACCTGCATAATTCATGAAAAATGCTAAGCCTGCGTAAAGCATATCAGAAGTCCTAAGAAAATCAATAAGGCTACTGAAAGGCTCAGTGCTCATTGCACTTTATTTATGTGTTTTTTAGAACTGAGGCAAATATCAGTCCTGTCAGTTAAAAAAATGAAGCTCTTTAGTGTTTGCTAATTATTCTTCCTTGTGCTCCTTCTTCATTTGATATTTTATATGACTGGTGTCTTGTTTCCAGTATTAAAATGATCCTGGCAGGCTAGATTGAATTTATGATTAAGGTTCAGATTTTCTTTGACACCAGGGAAATAGTGTCCCTGGTAGAGTGAAGTGACATTATGAAACATCTGGTCAGGTTTTTTTCCCTCTTTTGGATGCAGTTTTGCCTTTGAGAACTAAAAGCTGCATCTGAAATGTAACTATGAAAACTTCATTTTATCACCTAAAATATGTTTAATTAGAGGTTTAAATAAACCTTAGATGACTTGTGAATTTGTATTGTAGGTTCTTTTTTGACACTTATGTGCTTATGGTATGTTACAACACAAAGGTCTTTCTGAACGTGATGGTGTGAGACAGGGAGAGGGATCATATTTTTCTTACCTAAGAATCCATGGGGCAGTCCAAAGAGAAGAGGTAGTCCTGGAGTGCTTCTACCTATTTATTTTAAAGGCCTAGAGAATTGAGTCTAATCTTGAACGGGTAAAACCCAATATTGTTCCACTGACATTGGGGCTGACTGAAAATCTTAATTTTTTATATTGTACCAACCAGGAATCTGGCACATGAAATCTGCCAAACTAAATGGAGGCATTGTGCATGTCTGCATTCTGTATTTGGCTTGTAGACATCGTGATGAGTGGGCACAAAAACCATTATGTGGGCACAGTAATTTCCGAGTTCATTATGGAAAATATAAAAAGGCCTAAGTGGTGAGGAGTTAATATGTGTTGGAATACAGTTAGGAGACTTCCATTTTTTCTGTGGACTAATAAGAAAAAATGAAAGGAGACTAAGTCTAAAGAAGAGGCAGCCATAGAAGGGAGAGGTTGAAAGGCAATTTCTAGTTATAGGCATTAGCTGAAGAGCTTAAGGCTGGAGTTCAGTGAACACTTGAAGTTGTCAGGGCTTTCTGTTCTCCCTGCTGTGCCACAGCCACCTTCTGCATCTGCATATCAAACAGGATAAGACCACTCACTTGGCTCAAGGGGCCTGTCTTCTGAGTCCAGTCACAGATGGTATTCACAGAATTTAGGCCACTTTTTAGGAGATCTGTCAAAATGTTTGAAGTAGGTGCAGGCCAGCTTGAGTGGCTCTGGCTACATTTTACTTAGCAAAACATCTGCATCTCTTGCATTTGTAATGTAAACTGCTGTGACCCTTTCTTACGTCAGGGTGCCCTAGTGCCACACTGGCCCACATTAGCAGTGTGAGTGAGGAGTCACTGGCTGACTCCTGTGATGAAGAGCAGAATCCTAGGACCAGCGTGTCCTCCTTGGCTTAAGGAAGCACAGCTAGAAGCAATGCTGCCTTGCTGTACCCTCTAGCCATACCTCTGTTTCATTCTGTGCTCCAGCACAACAGTCTAGTAGTCCCATACACATTCATATTTATCAACCCTTTTACCCCACTACTTTGCAGTTCACATGTCCAGGAACAGGGAATTTAGGAAACTTGCTTTAGACTATCCAGCTGAGCTTCCTGCACCACAGGTTTTTACATTTTTACCATTCTATCTCATGACTGGTTACCAAATTCTGAATATATAGACAATCAAGAAATGAAGAAACTTCCTTCAAAACAGAGATTGGGGCTGTGTGTCTCTAAAATTCCAGCACAGATTGATTTCTCAAAATAATAAGTGTTAACATGCTCATTGCAATGTTTTATCATTGAGTGCATGGAACCATTTTGAAAATATGTATTCATTATGGAGGCACTGAGAGTGGCCTTTGATTTTAAACATGACACTACTCTGCTCTGTCACATATTTAGAAATATTCAAATAAAGCTTTGTACCTCACATGGCTGCAGAAAAATATATTTTAATACCAAAAAAATGAACTTATCTACATTTACTGCATATCTAATTCAAAGAATTATCTTGAACCAAGCATTATCATCCCAAGATTTTGTCTCTGGATGTGTCTGGACTAAAATTCAAAAAGCAGACAAGTAAATGTAATTGAAGAGCTTTTATAGTGTGCATATACTCAGGGATGTGTGCATGTATGAGCACACATACACGTGCCTCACTAGTTGAGACTGTCAGTGTTAGAGGACTGTTATAGAACTTGTGATACATTCTCAGGTGCTAATAATCCAGGTCCTTTTGATTACTAAATTTGAGCTTAGGGTCCATCTTAAGTTCAGTCTTAGCTGTTTTGCATTTCACTGTTAACTCCTGAGTTCTGTCTTGAATTTACTTTAATGGGTGACGCATATTTTGTTTAAAATTGAAATCCACAGCATAAGTATGTGATAGCTAGTAGATTTTATAACTTCTTATACTGGAAGAATTGGATATAATTAATTACAGAGTAAATATTACATGTAATGCACAGCTAGATTTTTCTTTACTGGATATGCCATGTAATTATCCAAATACACTTTATACCTTTATGCTCTGGAGTCTGATCTCAAGTAGAATTGTTGTGTTTGATCTTCCAAATCCTTACCCTTGACTTTAAGTAGAATATCCAAATATAGTTGTGCTGTACTTTCTTTTTCTTTTTCTTTTTCTTTTTTTTTTTTAGGACATTTTCACTCTTGCCCCAGAAAACCGTTTGTTCGGCATGTTTTTGAAATCATAATTATACACTGCCTAGAAGGGTATTTCTTAATCCCTTTCAGAAACAAGAGCTGGTGCTGTGGTTCTGTTGAGAACCTAAAGAGGTGTTCTTGGTCAGCATGACAGCTAATGAGTAGATCTGAGGAAGAAGAGTGGTAGGAGTGATGTAATGTAGAATGACGTGGAGAGTTTGAAGGTGAGATGGTGAAAGCCTTAATTGAAATTAAATGTCAAAGGCTTTGCTCATCTTTTGTTTCTTTATTTTCTCATACAAATCATTGTAGTGTTTTCTTACCACGTTTTTTTCCCTTTAACAGTGAGTAATTTCAGGTCATGTAGAGATGCTCAAGTACATATTACCTGGGTTTTCTTTAGTGGATAACTCTGGATTGAAACAAACTGGAGTGAATAGTGTTCTACAGTTTACCATTTTAATATGATGGGAAGTATGAACCATCAAAAAAACTTCCCTTTTATATGAGTATAATCATTACAGCTGAACTTTTCAACAGAGCTATAGATTTTTGCCAATAGCCCCAAGTTTGTTCAAGAGACACACATATAGCTTCTGCCTATTTTCACTGTTCTAATCCTTTTTCTACTCTAATTAACCCATATGCTAAGTTAAGAGTGTCTGTTTCCTTCAGAGAAAGGCCAAAGAACTGTCAAAGATGAAGAAGAACCCTTAACCGGGTACAGAATTCACTTGGAATTGCTAAATGCATGTCTAGTAGCTGAGCTCAGAAGAGTCTTATTATTGAGGTCGTGGTCTATTCTGTGGTAGGCATTAAATACCATTCCATTTGCCACATTTCTATTAGCTAAGAAGAGCTTGAATCTCAGCTCTGACCTTTGTCTCTCTCTAACTTCACAGGAATTGTGTGACATTACTTTCAGGTTTCTCAGTCTCTGTGAGGTAGTTTTGAGAATAATCAGCTATAAAACTGAAGAGATTAGCCTTTGTTGGCATTATCAGATGAAACGGAGCACGAGGAAATCGGAGAAGGAAATGACATCTCATTGAACAGGTGTAAGGTTATCTGCTAATGATTTTGAGGGTAGAGTAAGCCTGTTTTAATCACCATCATACATTTGTTCTGTTTTGCTTTGTTAATATGCCAGTTTTTGCAGAATAAGTTATGTCACCATGTCTAACCTTCCTCAAGGAGGAACGACCTTCTCTCCTGAAAGTTTTTATTATACTAAATTTGAAAAACCTCTTTGTGGGTCATATTGGAACAAAAACGAAAGCTAAATTTAGCTTTTATTGATGGATTTGGGGCTTGAAACCTCAAATTTATGTACAAAAGTTTTAACAAAACTCATTTTGATAAAGCACTGGAACTTTGGTGTTGTGCCAAAGAAAAAGGGAAGAGGATAAAGGCGAAATCACTTAGTGTAAAAACTTGGTGCTTGACTTTTTTTTATAACTTCTGAGCTTGGTGTTGAGTTTTGACTGGGTAAAGGAACATATTGGAAGGTTTTGGCAGAATCAGTTCATTTTTAAAGGTATGTTTAAGCTCTGAAAATAACTTTTTAACTAGTGCCTCAGCTAGATTAAATGTGGGTGAAGTTTTTTTTTGGTTTGATTGTGGGGGTTTTTTTGTTTGGTTGTTTTGTTTGGTTGTTTTTTGTTCTTTGTGGTTTTTTCTGCTAAAGAACAAAAAGTAGAATTGTGGAATATGCTGAGTTGAAAGGGACCCACGAGGATCCTCAAGTCCAACTCCTGCCCCTGCACAGGACACCCCAAGAATCTCACCATGTGCCTGAGAGCTGTTGTCCAAAGGCTTCTTGAATTTGGACAGGCTTTGTGTTGTGACCACTTCCCTTTGTTTACTATTTGGTTAAACAGAAGACTAGGAAATATATTACCAGATAATATCTGTTCTAAATTACAGTTTTGCTAACTGGAATGCATTTGGCATCTACGGGATAATCAAACCCAAATCATAAAATGGCAAGAGTTGTGTAGTCACATGCCTTATTTAGAGTTGCTGCTGTAGCCTACTGAATGCTGTGAAGATTTAAAAATTGGGAACTGTTCTCCTAGTGACGAGCAGGTTAATTCCAACAGTCAGGATAACCTTCCTTATCAAAGGGTCCTTGGCAAGGACCCTTTTAAGAGGGAATTGAATTCCTTTTTGCCCAGTAAATTTGCCATGCTACTTTCTTTGAATAAATAAATGGTTTTAACCCATGAAGCAGGAGGAAGAGCCCAACTTTTTTGTATATCTGGATGGTATCTGTACCAGAATGTACATATAGAGCCACAACCCACAACTACAGCTCCTTCTGTGTTACAGTTTAAGGTATAGATTCCAGTGACTTCTGGAATCAGTATTTGTAATATATAGATGCAGCGGTTTTCTCTGCTTCAGACCTAAATAGTGTGAAATCAGAAATGAACATGTATGTGTTTGGCTGGATCAGGTCCCTAATCTCAAATATAGTGGGGTTGGGACCTGGAGATATTGGAGATATGCAAAAACCTGACTGGACAGTGTCCTGATCAACCTGCTGTCATTGACCCTCCTTTGACAAGCAGGGTTGAGCTACATTGTCTCCAGATCATCTCAGCCTTTCTGTGATGGTGTTACTGTTTTGGCAGCTTTCAACCTGCCAAAGATAGATATAGGAAAAATGGAATTTAAGCTAATGCTTTCCAGTGAGACACCAGTTCAGTAGGAAACTGCCCACAGGAAACACTACTAAAAGCCACTGGAAATGACCGTGACAGATTCAGTCCTATCAATTATTTTGTGGGCTCCTGTGTATTCATTTGCTTAAGTTCCACTAGAAAATACTTTGCCATGTCAGACAGTATTCTAATGCTGAGAAATTTTGGTCAGACCTTGTGTCAAGGGAGGGATGTACACTTTTAAATTTTAGCTAAGTCAGAACTACATTTGACAGATTATTTTATTTTTGTATAATCATTTGATATGAAGAATGTCTTTGAAGAATATTCAGAACAGCTCTTTCCTGTATCTACACATGATTGGGTAGGGGATGGAAGATGTCAGAAAGATGTGGATTCATGTCTCATCTTTGCTATGGATTATTGAGGGTGTTTTTTATGTCCTTGTAGAGATCACTTTATCTTCTGAGCTTCAATTTCTTGCTCTTTGAAGGTGGCCATCCTACAACTCTTCATAAAATTCTTCTGGAAACACTGGACATGCTAAGAGCTGCAATATGATTAGTAAAGTTAACTACTGAAAAAGAACTAACCAGGCTCCCAAGGGATCTAAGTTTTATTAAGTTTTCTAACAGGATTATATTCAGCAGAAATAAACCTAAAACCTTGAGTGTTAGAGTAAAATAGTTTATTTTTTAAATGGCTTAATAAGGCACTAAATTTTTAGAGCACTAGTTATTTCAAAAAGTTTGTAAAAAACATGGGTAGGATGTTTTAGAATAAAATGTACTTTCAAGACGTTAAAAAGTCAAATAGTGGTTTTAACATTTTGCAGTTTATTTGCTTATGTTACATCTCCATTACTGTAATGTAGAGAAGTTTAATGTTAACAAATAGAATAGAGCGTTCCTAGTAAGCTGTGGAGAGTAATTGCAGCTTAGTGATATGTATGTTGTTTGACAGATTTTAGGAAATAAGAGAACATACTTGAATGTTTAATGCAAGGAAGAGCTGTGCCTGTTCTAGTTTGATGGGGGATTTTTTGCCAGGCCAGGAGATGAAGAGTACTATAATGACCACAGGTTCACTTACTCACAATTCTTGCTGGGTTTTCTTTACATTGTTTAAGAGTACTAATTTGCAGTCTTTTAATGGGTTCACTTTACAAACATGCTTGATAATCTGAAATAATTGTAAAAGTTCCCATGTAAACCCTTAGGGTCCACTGGGTTAATAGAAGATACTGCACTAATCTGTTTTTCTAAGAGTCAAAACATGTACAATTCTCTTTTACACTAGAATTTTGCAATAATGATTTACTTAAAGTTTACAAATTATATTCCTATTGATGGAGTTGATAATTAACACTATTAACAAGTACAAAAACAGTGTGAAAATGCTTGATGTGCTTGGATACAATGAAGAGGAATATTCTCCCAGTTCCTATTACAGCCTTCCTACATCTGGTTTGTATGATTCACAGTAAAAGTGGCAGATGTTGGGGACACTTATAGAAGTGCTGCTTGGATAAGCTGAAAATGCAATCTCTTTACCTAAAGACAGAACTGGGGAACTTGTCTGAATTGCATTTAATTTTAAAATTCTTCTATTGAGTGTAGAGAGAAGCTTTACCTGCTGCAATTTAAGGAAATCTGGTGGCGGGGCACTATGCTGAATGAAACACATCATTTTGCCAGAGCAGAGGAGCATATTTTGAACTGTCAGTTTACTACAATGTTTGTTTCACTTCTTGGATGTAATTGTATCCACATGAATGTATGTAGTCTCTTTTGAGCACAGTTAGATCAAAGAGCCTTCCAGAAAAAAACGGGAAATCAGAAGGGCATTGTTATTTTTTAACCATCCTTAGAGCCTTACACAGGTAAAAGCAGAAAAATTAGGTAGCTTAGAACAACTGGAAAGGGAGACTTCGTACCTAGAGACTGCAGAGTAATAAACATCAGCCAGAAAAGCAAACCTAAGAGAATGACAAGAAGGTTACATCTTGCCACATTCCTTAGAGAGAAGAAACTAAATGCAGAGATGAGAGGGTAAAGCAAGAAAAGAAAGAAACTAAATGCAGAGATGAGAGGGTAAAGCAAGAAAAGAATGTTTCATTCTTCCCATCCTCACTTTAAGGACTGATTCCCACTTACTGTGTTGAAAGAAGTAAGCTTTTCTATGTTTAAGCTAATTTTTCAGAGCTTCAAAAGCTTAACTGGCTTTGCTGCATTACCAGTAGGTCATTTCTGCATTTTATTGTTCTGGGAAATGTGGAGTATGACAGTCAGCAACTTCAGAGTGAGTTGTGGGTGACACACTGCTGAAAGCTTCTGGGAGCAGATGTTGAACCACAGGCCCAAAACCTGACATTCTTTAAAATTTAGAATTTTTTAATAAAGAAAAGTCGTTTTGTTAAGTGGTTGTTTTCTCCTTATCTATTCTCAGGGTTGCTCTTGTGGAAAATATTCCTGAAGGGATCAACTATTCAGACAGTGCACCATCCCATTTGTCTCTTTTCCAAGGCTGGATGAATTTGCTTAATATGGCTGAAAAGTCTGTTGACATAGTATCTTCCCAGTGGGACCTCAATCACAGTCATCCATCAGCATGCCAGGTATGTTCTAGCCTAACAAAAGAGTGGGACTTTAACAGTCTGTTCTTGTTGCTACACTATTAATTTTATAGAACTACAACCCTTCCCTGTAGCAGACCTATTGGTTTGGGTAGTCTAAGAAATCATTTTCTTATGGGGATTTTCCTGCCAATACAACAGTTTTCTGAGAGTGGTGGTATGCTTGGACTAGATAACATTCAACCTATACTCATAACACTTCCATCTTACGAAAGGATATAATTGTGTAATCTTAAGAAAGCTGCCAAATTGTACTTATATTAGCACATCCATAATTTAGGAATATTCATAAATCTATAGTTATTTTCTACTTGATGCAACTGATGAATTAAAGGAGCAAGCATGTGGATTAATTCTGCAGCCAAATAGATGGATAGAATTACACTTATAAAGAACAATAGAGTATCAGATGATTCATAGCATTTCAAAATAATCTTGGGAGGGACTAGTGTTCAGGATTCCTGCAATTAAGAACAATAGGAAAAATCATAAATCATAGTGAATAAGACAGACATGCATTAAAATGATGCTATGCCAACAAAAACTTAATTCTTGAGAGCAATCCTCTTAGAAATATGGTTAGGGCAGGTTTCCATTTAGTATCACTTGTGAAACTAAGATATCAAAGAATTGATAGGCTGTGAGAATATCTCTTTTCCACTAAATAGATTCTTAGATGACATGAAATGGGGTTAAAATGACAGCCAGGTAACTGTAAAGAATCAACTCTACTATACTATGTCATAAACTCTTGACTTGCCTCTATAGTTCTGTTGATGCTGTGCAGTAAAAAAATGCCTTTTTGGTAGATAATAGACAAAGCCTGGTATTTTGAGCAACTAAATTCTGCTTCTTTTGAAAGAGGCTGTAGCCTAGTTCCACAGCATACATTAACTTTTTTTCAGAATAAATTTGCTGCATGTCCATTTAAAATAGTGCAAATCCAAGGTGAGCAGACGAATAGAAAATTTAATGCAAACCCTTCCTTTTAGAATGTGTGTAAGTGTTGAAGTATGATTTGTGAATAAATTATGGAATATCAAAGTATTGACTTTTTCACAATGTAATTATGCAGCTAAACTTTATTTAAATTTATTGCCTAAGTAACTTCAAGAACCATGTACTGTCATTCAAGCAGATGTATTCAAAGAGACAGTGCCTCAGATGTTTCTAGGGTGTGCATGAATTGATATGTGCACGAATCTTTTAGAAGTGTTTTGTCTGAAAAAAAAATTCAACGTGTCGTTTGCTTCAAAACCAGAAGATCCTAACAAATCCCAAACAAAGGGCAAAAAAATAGGAAACTAGAAGTTGGGATTTCAATAGTTAAGTATCAAATCCATTCACTGTTCCACATTCGCATGCAAAGTAAAAATTGGAAGATATTATTCAGCAGGGAAAGAAAGAAGAGACATCTAAGAAGTGGATTTGTTCTTTCATCCTCAAATACACAGTTAAAGCCAGAAAAATAGAACATTTTTCATAATATTCTATTCCAGTTATCTATTTCTGTCTGCTAGTAGTCTTACAAAAGTGAGTAATTACTTCTGTTTAAAGGCAATTAATATTCCAGTCATCTCCTCATTTGTACAGCAGTGTGGGCTGAACAGCTGATAGATTTTTCTGTCAAGCTTGTCTATTCATGCTAAAACACTATATTGTTATTGGCTGGTCTGATTGCTAAAAAATTGCCAAGAGGCAGTGTTTCTTAGCAAGTTGCTGCCCCAGAGAAGGTACACAAAGCTTGGTCTGTGAAAGGGAAGGGAGAAAACTTGTATCGTTACATCTGCTTTCTCCACTTTTGAAATGACAGTGGAATTTCAGAGGAGCTTCAATAACTATAATCTAGTAATTGTCTGAATAATAGGTCGAATGTCCTCAAGTCTTTGCAATTTGATTTTGGGAAAATTTGCCCCAAAATAGCAGAAGCATTATGAAAGGTAAGGGTTTAGTACAGTGCTTAGTGACTAAGTTTTTTTTCCTTGAATTATTCTCGTTTTTTAAAAACTAAGGACATAACCATTTTCCATATGGACCCACACCCTGCTCTATAACTAGCAATTTTCATTTTATGAATATTCAAGACATATTGCAAAGCAAGGTTCTCCACAAGAGCACTTAAACAGACATGGGTTTTTGAAGGAGAAAAGCAGAGTAGGCTAGATTGTCTAAATGTATATTGGACATATGTATATATGTATACATGTGCATATATGAAATTTCAGAGTGTCCTGCTCTATTTTTTCTTCATTTTTGTGTATGGGTACATTACCTAGTGTCCTTGACTCTTGCCTGTCCATATTTTCTTGCTATAAATCTAAATAAACATCCATTGCTGATTGAGCTGTCCAGGTCACAACACCGTGCTCAATCATCTGAGATTATGAGTCTTGCTAAATTGGATTCCCTAAAAACAGATAGATGATGATACAGTATTTCTATGCTTCTACAGCTTAAGTGGTCAAGAAAAATATTTTTTGGCAAAAGAGTGCCTTTCTCATTCAAAAGAAAGCCACGTATTTTGGCAATTTTGTGTTGTCATATCTGTGTTTTCAAGATAACAAGGTAGTTGTCATGTAGAAGCATTGAGTTTTTTGAGGAATGTAAATTTGTGACTCCTCCTGTGGCAATCTGATGTTTAGAGATACTAGAGGATAACAGAAAGTTTTTTGAGGGTAGCTTTTAATTCATTTGCAATGAAAAGAGAGAAGTGAATGCAAGATCATGCTGGTTTCACGATTTTCACAGTTCATTTCCCCTGGCTCATCTCATGTTTAGAAACTTTAATTTAGAATGCCTTTTAGATTTCCAGCAAGTCCTTCACAAACTTTGGTTTATTTTTCATAAATAAAAATGAATGCCATTGTGGCTTATTGGTACTGCCACGAGTATCACACAGTTCTTCCTGGATGGCTATTTGGATGAACGTAAGATGATCGAAGTGTAGATCTGTGTCTGAGTTTTACAATTATCACATAAAAAGTAGATGTTTCTAACTTTATTTACCTACCTGCTGTGCATCTCCCAGAGAGTTTGATGGGAGAAGTCCTCCACTCCATCTGATACTATGTCTCATGTAAGCCAGCTTTGTAATGAATCCCCGATGACAAGTCATGTGTCACTCACACGTGCATTGGCCAAGGATCTTAAGTGATTTGTTTGGTAAAACAAATGTTAGTGCAAGAGCTTAAGTTCCCTTCCTTGACAATTATAAAAAAAATACAAATAAATACCAAGAAGGTCACATCTCCAAGCCTAGCAGCTACCAGCAGAACTTTGCTACCATCAGCTACAGAGATTGCAGTGTGTTTTCTTTTCCATAAGCTCATCTATACATAAACATCTCTCCTTTTCAGGTGGTGGCATTTCCCTGGTGCAGCTGGTACAGACTGAAGCAGAGAAAATAAATTCAAACAGAAGAGGTTTTTAAAATGAAAGCACATTCCCTCCTTTTGCATTAGCTGTTTCACTAGAAAAATTTGAGGATAGCATTTAATTTTCTCTGTTCTGTATTAAACAGAAGCATTTAAAGTTAGGATTTCTTAATTTATTTACTCTATTGGTTTCTGCCAGCATGCTATGATTTTTAGTGATCTTTTTAAATATACTCAGAGGCTTGATTATAGGAAAACTTTTTAAAAATATTAGTAAAACGATAGAGAAAAAACTGAGAAGAAAACTCTATGAAATAACTAGGTTTCTGTCTTTGGAAAGAAAAAGCTAGACATTGTTTAAACTGTAAGAATGTAAGTTATGGAAGAGCACAATAATTCAGTTTTAGAGTACTTCAATGAATACTGCATTTTCATGTCTGTATCTCCTCATTTTATTTCTAATAAGGAATACATGCTGATAGAGACAACAGCAGGCAAGGGAAATCAGCCAGGCTAGAATCAGCCTGTCTTGAGACTGCCAATAAATTGCTTTGGGGGCAATTTCAGGGTCTTTTGGTAATGACAACTTCCTCTTTTTTAAAGAGAGAGTTTGCTGTGGCAGGTACAGTTGGGATTGATGTTTGAAACATATAGTAATTTACAGCTACCTTGTGAATGTCAGTTTGTTCATGTTATAAATACATTTTACATCCTATTTTGTCACTTTTGGTAGGTTTTTTTAAAACAGCCCAGTGAAAAGCGTATGAGAATATTTGATCAGCAGAAGCAGATTTCTGGTGGTAATGTTTGTTAAAATGCAGATATGCTGTAAGGTAGCATGCCAGTTTCATAGCAGTTGGCTGCTACTATTTCTCAGTCCTCACAAGCTGGGTACATAGAAATGATTCTGATCACTGTCACGTAGTTGTGCAGCAGCCTGATATTGTCTTGCAAAGGGAATGTGGTCTGAATGACAGCATGAGGGTTTGTATTCAACAGAAGCATTTCAAATGTGCTGACAGCAGTGACAAAACTCTTTAGACCTTCCATCCCTTCTTTTTTCCTTTTCATGGAAAAAAACATTGCAAGTAAACATGTCAGAAAGTAGAGAAACTGAGTTTCAAATTAATATTAATAGGGACAGAGACCAGATCCTTCAGCAATGAAGGAAGAACCATAGTGTGTACAGATTTTTAAAAGCAAGTTGTGAATTTTTCATAGTTTAGAATGTCTAGATTAAACCTTGGTGAGGAAATGAAGGCTTGCTGAGAGATGATGCAGTAAGAGATCAGACGGAGGGAATTCTTTCCAATTCTGTCACTGGGTGGTGGTTTTTTTTGTGTACCTGTATAAACACAAATATTTATGGTGTGTGCACTCCTAGTCTTAACCATCACTACTTGGAGATATTTTGAATGTTGAATCAATTTTGAGGTTTTATCCCTTATGAACATAATTGGGAGAAAAAAAATACATAAATTAATAGCTTGTGGTGTCTGTGATGGGGAAATAGGTGTATTTGCAGAGAAAATGTCTTCATTGGAATGCAGGGCTGTACTCCAAGTGATAATATTCACCCATAGGATGGACTCTTCAGCAGGCAGCATGGCCTGTAAGAGGCAGCTATGTTGGTCACATCAGGGCATACTAAGATCAAGTAAAACTCAGGAAGAGGTGCCAGGAAGAGATACTTGTTTATCAAAGAAAGCCTTGTTTATCAAAGCTTTTGTAAATCATATGTAAATATATTCTTATGCAGGTAGAAGGGACAATAAGGTCCAAAAATAATTACCATAGGGAAAAAACAGTAAGAACCATCCCCTGAAGCAATTAATTTTATCAGCTTTAGATGTAAACTTTCTAAATACTTTTTCAGCAGAACAGTTAATGAAGTAATTTGTATTGGTAATGCTAATCACTTTCCCTCAAATTTATGAATGCTTTTTCAGTGGGTATTTTTATAGGCTAAAGCTTTCTACCATGCTTCTAGACAAAATCAGTTTTTACAGATAGCCTAAACAAAAATAGCGTTTATCTTTCTACTTAGTAAATTAAATAAACACAGAGTACCTTTCTGAGCAGCTGTTTCTACCTGTATGTATATTAATTAATTTCTACAATGCGAGACTTTTCATCCTTTTCCCAGCTCACTTTTGCAAAGATATAGCTAAGGAAAATCAAAACTGCTGGTTTCTCCAGTCAGAGGACCCATATGCATCTCCAAAGTCTGGCTGAGCTCTGCCATGGCAGGAGGCTCTCATTCTGGGTGATGGGGCATGGATTGGGAATTCAGCAGACAAGAGGGCAGTGGTTGCTGTTCCTGGATTTTGTTAGAGTCTAGCAGTGCCAGACTGCAGCAATTGCAGGAGAAGCACTCTTGGAGGGAGCAGAGCACCCAGAAATACTGGTCCATGCACCTCTGCTCCCCCAGAATCACGCTGGAGCTGCTGCATAACTCTATGTGCAGCATCCATCTCCTCCACACTGTTATCTCAGTAATTCTTACATTTTCTGTTAACATCTGTCCTTCTTTTTAAAAAGATCCAACACAATCTGTGGTGTGAGAATTAAGGATTCTTTTAGCTTAATGAGGTATGTGAGGGAGAGCCACTTGACTTGCACAACAACTCAGTACCGCCTTTTGGGTGTGTGAGTTAAAATCATGCATGTAATTTCTTACATATTGAACCACCTAGTCCCCTTAAGAAATGCTGAATCTGAGTATAAGAAACATTTGGAACTTCATGCAAATAATGTTTTTGTTTTCCTGATCTGTTAGCTATTCTCTAATGCTTTCATTATGGCAGCATTCTGTTAACTGCAAAGTTCCTGTGATCCCTGGGATGAGCAGGGAGCTATACTATGGATTTGAGTGAGCAAGCAGGCACACATTACAAAAGTAAAACATAAACAGTAGTTCTGTTTCCATTGCAGCCTCTGGCTGCTTAGTAATTTTGAGAAAGCTCTTTTTCAGGAGGATAGGTATTCTTATTTTGCCATGTACATTCAAAATATGTGAATATTAAAAAATAGGTCTGTACTGTAGACAGGGGAAGCACTGCTTTCTGAGTCTGCATAATGCTGAAGGCCCAACAAGGCTCAAAGTATTGATCTGTGCAGGCAATGACAAGTCTTTCTACTGTCTGCTGCTTATATTTTTTCAATGTGTGGAGAGAGCCTTTGTCTGGAGTTTTGTTGGCCCGTGCTATGTCACATTGTATCATCCCAAATGGCTTTGTTTTGGTCATTTTGTTAAATAGGTTCTGTGAAGAGCTTTGTCTTCTACCTGTTTGTTTGAAAGTTGATATACAACTATTGCTTTTTTTGGTTTTGCTTTACATTCGGGCCAACATTACATTGAATCTAAAGTGAATCTAAAGGCAGGGCAGGTACTTTGTCAGCTGCATAAACCTAAAGTCTTTGTGTTTTGGACTGCTAATTGAAAGTAGTGTCTGCTATAGTAAGCTAGAAGGGCAGCAAGGAAATGAGATCTGGCTGTGACTGTAGTAACAGCACAGTAGTAATACACTGGAGAGTTTATTTTTGACATTATCTATTTAGATATTTGTAACTTAAAATATTGACTCTAAACATTAAGCATTTATGGTGCGATCAGAAGTTCTACTTGTTCTTTGTTTCTTGGATCTTTAAATCTGACGATTTAAAATTTTATTTTTCATGTGAAACAAGCGTCTTGATTTCTATTTTGACATATATCTAGCTCAGAATAAGATTCTCTTTTTTGTTCTGTGTTAGAAATATGACTTAAATAGTAAAGTTTTATAGCAGTGTAAAAAGGAAAAGCTTATAAAATACCTGTAGATTATTGTTTTCCTTCCTGGTATAACTCATCTGAAGTTGAGCATGCAACCACTTGAAAATGTTGTGTGTACTATGGTTAGAACGACCTACAAAAATGTCACTCAATACAAAATAAGTGTAATAAACTATTTTCCTTGAACTTTTTGTCATAAGTCAACAGAATGTGATTCGTTAGAAAGAAGTTAATGTCAAAATGTGCTTATGCAGCATAAAAAACCTGGACACTTCCTTCCACCTGGCACCTGTCATGGATAGTGTTGGGCAAAGGAAGAAACCATTTTGGCCTACAGAACAATATTTTTCCAAGGAAAAGTATTTAAGTTGCTAACCTTTAGGGTAGGTTTAATCCTATCTAGGACCATATTTACTCAGCTGTTGTATACAATTATTTTGTTTTTACACGCCTCTTTAATTTGTTGATATGCAGTTTGAACGATTCTGCATCTTACAGTTTCTGCTTTCCATTAATGTTCTTCCCAGGGGCAGCGTCTTTTTGAAAAGTTGCTTGAACTGGCATCCCGAAATATTGAGATAAAGCTAGTGAGTGATATACTGCCCATGGAATCAAAGGTATTAAACGACTTGAAAACAAAGGGTAAGACCAAGGTCTTTATGTTGTTATGCTACAGGATGTTGCTTTTACTTAAAATGCATACTCAAATGATCTATTAAGTGTACCCCATTGATATTGCAGTATTACCCTTTAATCCATTAGCTTTCTCTGGTTCTTAGTTGTCTGAAACTCTGTTACTGTAGTTGATGTTTGCAGTTTGCAAGCAATTAAAAAGGAGTTTAAATTCACTATAGCCATTTTTAAAGGTAGGCAATATAACCTGAGAGACTGCCGTAACACCTTGTGGGACAAGATAGTTTTGTCCTTTGAGGAATATCAAAATAAATTAATAAAGCAACATGTCTATGGTATTGATGATTCTGAAGCACTGGAAAATAGACCATTGATCAGATTTAGCCAGCTGACAAGGTTTTCTGTGCTATGTGTGTTTCTTTGGTGTTTGTTTTCCTAATCATTGTTTTTAAGGCTCAAAAATCCCTATCAAAAGAGGGGTTGCACACTGGCACTACATGAATAAACTTGTTTTATGTAAAACTGTGTTGAAAAATAGTAAAGAGAATTTAAGAAATGCAGAAAGAAATTAAACTCACAAGTTTTAGCTATCTCATATACATTTCTCCTGAATATGTTAATTATCTATAAAATCTGATAAAAGCAAGATTTTAATGCTAGGATACACTTTTCAAAGGGCATAAAGAACTATATTTTTTGATAACTTTTGACACAGATAACTGTATGGATCACAAAGGAAACTCTTAAAAAATAGACTAAGCAAAGGAGTTGCCATGTGTAGTGGCACCCTAACATAACACCTCTGTTTATGGTAAAGAATAAAACCTCTTCAAAAAAATATCAATCTATATTTGTTTAAATTCCTTGTAACCTCCTCTATGACAGGCAATTTTACAATATTCAAATGAAATTATCAATATACTTGTGCTCTGAGCTATAAAGAATCAGAGAAAGTTGCTTTTATATTGTAATTCTTGTGAATTTTTCTGTCATCATCTTTGAACCCTGGAATTGTAGTTTTCATTGTGTACTAATTACCTTTTTCAAAGATTGATGTTATAACTTCTTGCTTTTCTCACTTTGATTTTATTTTCTTATTCCATGCTTTGGTTTTCTTATTTCTACAAATTCTGGTATTTTCATTAGAACATCTTGATTATGACGTGCTGATTACCAGCTCCGTTGCAAGTCTTTAGATTTGTTGTTTGTTTTTCATCTCCCTGAAAGCCAGATAATCTTTATTTGGCTCTGTATTCCTTAAAAGAAGCAAGTTAGTTTTAAATTCTATCAGATTTAGTTATCTTAGTATTATGTTGAAATGAGCAGACCTTGTATGAACAGTTCATGGTCTGACCTGCTCATGTCAAATAGAAGCTAAGTGGTAGGCTAGCTTAAAAAAAATAAATTAAAAAAAATTGTCGTCAAGCTTTTCTATGCTATCCTGGAAGACCCATCTACTAAAATTATTATTCTCTTTGTTTGTGAGGTGATGGCCACCTGCATCCTCAGAAATCAATCATAACTGATCCTTGAACTTATTCATGAAGATAACTTTTTTTCCTGCCACTGTCAGATTTGTCTGTAAAGAAAGCAGTAAATATATCAATAGTTCAGCCAAGCTGTGAAGCATCTCAAGATGGAGAACCAAAATGTATTTGTCTGAACAGGCTCAAACCTCACACTTGTGGTGTCTGTCAGAATTAGGCAGAGAGAGTCCTAGAGTGGTTCATCCACTTATTAAACTAAGCTGATTGATCCTAAGCAGCAAATATGCTTGGCACCTGAGCCATGGGCAGTAGTATGGACAGAAAGCACATACATAGCCAGTGGAGCTCTGGAAATGTCATGCATTCCTAAGTCTGCCTTCACCTTGCTAGGCGGGCAGGGGCTAGGTAGGCTCTTCTTTCCAAGGCAGATTGTATGCAGGAGTTCAACTGTCTCCAAGCAGTGGGCTGTGCTACTAAATACATGAAAGAGTTGCTATTGCACAGAAGGGGTGGAAGAGCCTTGCCTTTCTTTTCAGCAGACTGGAAGATCAGAACCCCTAAGCTATGCCCTCATGTGGTACAGACTGGTTCCTAGGGTCAGGATGAGGGATAATTTGGCTGTCAGACCCAGGAGGTACATGTTAACATACTGATCAGGAAACTTAAAAGGATGCTGCATTCCTCAGCCACTGATCACCTACCTCATGCTGCATTTTAAGGTAGCATGTCCTTTCTGACTTCAGTGGCCTCAACAAAACAGCATGGGTTTATCTTGGGGTCACTTGAAGTACTGTACTCAGGCATTCATATTGTCTCATGCAACATTGGTGTTTTTGGACAAGGAATCAAAAGGATACAAAGATAGGCTGCTGTACTGGTGCATCTCAGCACAGATGTTAGAAGAGCCTTCCCTATACATCCTTCCTCTCCAGATGATTAACTCTTTTCTTACTGATTAACAGAGGAAAAGGTTGAAATCTGACCTCAGATTTGAGCAGGGATAAGATAAAGCAGAACTCATGTAAAGTAAAATTAGTAATTTGGATTTGCAATGCTAGTACAGACATATGAGCTAGATGTGAACCTCCAGGTTTGTCATTACGCTGATGCCTTTTTTTGGCCTGTCTGTGCTATCCTGACCCTCTTGATCTGGCTGTAAAGCGAGGGAGCTTGATTGCAGAAGTCCAGCAACTGCAGTGTGAAAGATTGATTGATTTTCTGTACAAACACTTACCACACTTAGAGCTGTGGTGACAGGAGACTCGGAGTGCTCAGATAATGTACACTTTTTAATAATTGCCAACTGTGGGAGTGTTATTTAGTTGCAAAATTAAGCATGTGGAAATGAGGAAATACTAGTCCCAAAACTTACATTTATGATAAACTTTAATTACATTATCAGATTCTATATTTTGCATAGAATATCTGACTGGTACTTGTTACAACCTTACCGTATTAATCAGAGGTTTTTCCCTTGTGTTGAATGAGAATACATCAAACATTTAATGTCTGATGCAGTTGATGTTCATTCAGGGGATATTATTTCTGCTGGTAATGGCTAGAATCTTTTTTTATCTTCATATTTAATGTATGTCTCCAGGCTTTCTTCATTGCATATCTGCCAGATCCTGCACTGAATGCAAAATGATTAATTTCCTCATAGGCTTTTCCATGCTGCTTCTCACTGTGGTATCTGAGTGCCCTGCAAATACAGTATTAATGAATTTCTTTTTACAACATCACTGTTATGTGAGGTTGCTTGCTGTTTCTGTCTCTTGGGGACAACCAGGGATTATTAATGGCAGCACAGGCACCAGAAGCCAGACCTGAGCATTCGTTTTCTGTGGTCACAATGAATAACAAAAAGTATATAATAATTTTAAAAAATCAACCACATGTAAGTTCTCCCAACTCGTGTTGTCACAATCATTACTAAACAGACTATAAACGATGATGTTATTTTTATAGGAAATATGTATATGAGTCTCTTGTGAAAGGTAGGTTTGTCTGTAGGCAAAATTTGGCTCATTGTGTAAACAAACATGTTCTTCTTTATCCCCTTTGTGCTGTGACAGTAGATTATTAATGCTTGTTTTCAAGGTTATTGTTTTAGCCTTTTCTCAGCTGTGTCTCAGTCTACTAGACTGAAATATTTCTTGTAACTCTCCCTCTCCTTACACATAATTATGTACCAGTCTTTGTTCCTCAGTAACATTTGAATAGCATTGTCTCCAATTAGCAGGTTGTTGTATCATTTCTTACATATACAGAATCTAAATCCCTTACCAATTACAATCTTATTTTAGCTGACAGTGTTCATACATTTTAAGACATAACAATGGATTTTCCTCCTTTAATTTGCATTGCTTCCTTCCTTTTTTATTTGCTTTTTTCCCCAATGTTCTCTTTTCATGAAGCATTTTTGATATATTTGCAAGGAATGTTTTCTGTTTTGTCAGTGCTGGCTGAAGTAGATATAGAAAGAGGAGTCTGTCCATGTCACAATATGATTTAAAGAAAAAAAATAATTTGACTCAACTAATAGCTACTGAATGCTAGCAATGAAACTGGAAAATAATAGAAAGTCATTGTCACAGGGCAGGATCGAATAACTAGATCACATGGGCAGCTGTTACTCACTGAGTGGTTGGTGCACATTTGCCCAGGATTACATTCTCTCTTAACCAGATACAACCAAAACAGAGAAACTAAAAAGTTATATTGTTCCAGGGTGACAAATACATGAATAGAAAGTGGAGCTCTAGCAACTTTTTGTGCATTTAGTTGTGCGCTTTGGATTACAAACATTAACGGATACCATCTCATGACAAATTAAATCAGGTTACATCTGGGCAGCTGCACAATCCAAGCCTCCTCTTTGCTCTCCCCACTCTATGTTGTCCCTGCCTTCTTCTTTGCACCAGTGACCATCTGGTAAGACAAGTCAGGGGGCTGATTTGGCTACAGACTGCTTTCTCTTTTTTTTTTTTTTTTTGGCTAGTTTAATTGTCATTTGTGTTGCATTTCTGCATTACTCAGCATATATTCTCACAGACATAAAGGCTGGGGACAACACAGAGATAGGGAAAACATAGCTGGGGTTGACAAGGGAGGTAGGATCACTGGAACCTGGTTGAGGTAGATTTAATCTGCCATGGCACCAGAAAGTTCAGAATTCACATAATGCCAAGGAACTTTAGAGGTTTGGGGGTTTCCTGTTCTTTCCTGTGTTGTTTTAATGTAGGTATAGCACAATGGACAGCAGTAGTGAGTATGATTTATATTTCAGATGATTTATGTCCATATTCTGTCTGCTTCTGTTGGCACACTTAATGTGCCATATAGTGTCCGAGGTGTGATGCTTGTGGGACAAGTTTATACCTTTACCCACAATCTTGTTCCCTTTTCCTGTCTACCTGTAGGGAAATGAGAAAATTATGTCATTTTTAACATATTATAGAAGAACTGAAAAGGATTTGTTATGCCATAGAAAGGTGGAGATCACCTGGGAATATCAGAGCAGTTTCTCCTTATGAAACAAGCTGCGAGTTGAGCACATTTTTAACCTAGAGCCTTTGTAATACTGCAAACTCTGGGAATCTGGAGTTGACCATTTGGGAGAAACTGCCATTTTCTCTGGAAAAGATAAAGCTATAGCAGTAGGAGAGGGCATTTCATGGTAAGTTTAAGTTGGGACTGAAAAGGATTTGGGTTTTGGGAAACTTGGGTTTTCATGAAAGTGTTAGTAGGGTAAACCATGAGGGCATTGATTTACATTCAGCCCAGAATATTTGGTTTCAGTATTAGTGAAAATTAAAGTAGACTGTAAACATATTAGAAAAGAGCTGTCACTGGCAATTTTAAGAAGACAGTGGACAAGCCCCTGTGAAGAGTGGCCTCATAGCTCTGGTCCTTGGGAAAGGTCTGGATTAGTTTCAGAGTCGGATTTTATAGTTCGATAATGATTTGGAAGGAGAACATAAACTTTTGTGCTTGAAGACATTCCTCTCAACATAAGAAAAAAAGAAATTTTTTTACAGTAAGAACAATCACTCAATGGTACAACCACCCTCAGGTAGAGTCCTCATCGCTGGAGATTTCCAATATGTGACTAGACAGGGTGCTGAATAATCTCATATAGACTCCCTTTTCCACAAAATACTGGGCCAGATGATCTTCTGAGGATCAGATGATCTAACTTAGGTTTTTCCATGATTCTTACTAAGCCTTTAATTCCTCTTCATGAGAAGATAATGTTAAGAATCAATGTAAAAACACTGCAAAGGCTAAAGAGAAAATATACTCCATTCACAAAATGGGTAGCTAGACTCCTGACGCTGGATCTCGAAGAGATTTCTGCCTGTCCAGATGGCCAGTTTCTGCACAACATACCATAAAAATAATATTATCTGATGCACGTTCCACTGGAGTGTAAAGAGTGCTCTTGACAGCTGAAGTTCAGCTGTTGGTTTTATATAAGGCATTGAGTGGAGTTGTAGCTCCATTGCTTTCTTCATCACTTTCCTAGGCTGCATTTTCCAATACTGGAGAGGGAAGAGTGTTGAAGGTGGAATAAATTCCTGCAGCAGCACTAAAAGTAGACTATTTTTTCCCTATGGTTTTTCAGAAACAAGTAAGAGGGATACTTTGAGAGGACATATAGACTAAGGATGAGTCCTCCTAAAATAAATAATTTGGATCTGAGTTTCATAGAGTTAAAGGTGGATGTGGACAGAGGGGGAGGAACCTCTTCCATTCCTTTTAGATTTTAAGTGTTGGCATTTTTCAATTGACATTGACACTTAGGCATCAGCCAGTGAAAATTGCACTGGCAAGACTTTTGGCATCTGACTTTAAATCCATTTTTGTGTTTTGATTTATTATGCATCGGGCCTTGTTCCTTTTTTATTATTATTTTATATTCTTGGGTACCCATAACAGAGCAGATGCATAATTTGATTTAAGTTGCTGCTGAAGGGTATTTCCTGATATTTTCTCAACAACTTTAATTGTGACAAGCAATCTTAAAGCCAAATCCAGGATGGAAGATCTCATTATTTTCTTTACCTCTTAGAATGCATAGTAACTTTGTCAGAGTTCCGCATAATGAGAATTACTGAGCTGGATTTCCAAAACTAGTTATGTCTCATCTTAAAAGAGAGAAGTAGATACCAGCTTTGCATCGGAGATTCAAGCATTCATGTAGCTACCAATCATGCAGAAACTCCTCCTAGGTTTTTCTTTTGGAAAAACATCTTTCTGTTTAGGCACCTGAACTGTCTTTCCTCATTTTATGTTGCAGAGTGTGCATACATCCAGTAACGCCTTAATAGCAAGGAAATGTTCAGCATTGGTTTTATGCCTAACTCTCATGAGAACTTATATGGTGATAATCCAGTTGTTAATGTAGGTTCTACAGGAAACTAGATGCCTAAGCTGAGAACAAAATTTCCACTGGACACACAAATATCTCTGTATTAAACACCATAATCAATCACAGTGTAAACCAGTTTATTTTCTGAGTCTGAAGTGCACTAACTTTAATAAAGATTTAGGTATGGCCTGCCTTGCATGAGAGAATTAGCAGCATGAGGCTGTCACATCCACAGCCAATAGAGGGAAAAAAAAAAAACAAGCCAAAAAACCCCTCACTATAATTTAAATTCTGGAGGCATCCAGGGCTTTGGGTTGCACTGGCTTGTTTTGCAAAGAGGGAGAGAGAAAAAAGCTCACTTAAGCCAAAAATTCTGTACCTATTAGAGCCAGATATGCCAGCAATAAATTCTAATTCTAAGATCTACAACATCTGTGTCTGTAGATTTAGAAATTAATGCCTTTTCTGAGAGGACAATACCTTCCAGTTGATAACGTGTACTTTTGCATTATGAAATATTGGTCATGTGCTTTTCACTATCTGTAGTTACTCTTTCAAAGATGCATAGGTAAAAAATAAGACTTTTTTTTCCTGATGAATTAAGGCTAGAAGTACTGTGAGGCATGCTTAAAATGCTAGGTGTTTAGTAGAAACAATATCCTAATCCTTCAGCTTTGAAATTTGTAATAGAAAAGCTCTTTCATGGTAAATTGATCAGTATTTAAGTAGATAATTTCAGTTTGCAAATGTCATTTCACTCAAGTCTGTTACTAATGTGTGTGGATTCATGGATTTGGCAGAAATGGGTACTTTTGTATTTAATAAACTCCAGCACAATTAGAGGTGTTTGTAATCCAGCCATCTTGTGAACAGCCAAAGTGCTCTTGCCTGGTATTAACTAGTCAGGTCCAGCATAGCAGGTTAGTACCACAGGGATCATCTCCAAATCTTGCTTGACTGTTTACATGCTGGAATGGATTTTTCCTGTATGGCAGTAGTTGGTGTGAGCTGCTGACACTGTTTAGTACGGAGAAGCCAATAATGGATGGCATTAGCAGAAATTAGTTGTGACATTTTTAAAACATATGGGTAGTATGCAAGTTCCTACCTACAGTTACTGAAAGAGCTGGTAAGATCTGTTGGGGCCATCTGAGCTCAGAAAGCATTTGTTAGGTAGCTGTGCTCCCTTTGCAGAAATTTTGGCACCCTATGCTTTCTCCTGTATGCAAAAGCACTAACATTATCTTATCCTGAAAAGAGATGAATGGTCCTACAAAGGAGTCCAAGGAAAGCAGGTTAATTTATTTTAGGTCAATTTTGTTTTGTCAGTTCATGTGACTTCCACATATTTCATATCCACTTTAAGCCTGACTGTCTTCCTAGTGCTGAGCCTTGGTCAGTCACAGCAGTCTTGCTGGTATGATTTGGTATATTTTTCATTGCTACTGTTTTGCAAGCAGGCTTCAGCCTTCTCAGTGATGCTGAGCGTTTTGCCTCTCACCTTGTTTAAGTTTTTTGTGTCATCTAGACTGAAGTGTAACTTCAAACCTGGGCAGCTCTGAGAACACCATTATCTGAAATGACATGACATGGACAGTCGGATTACATTCTTTTAGCTTCTTCACTGCTTAGGTCAATCAATATAACATTTCTGCTTCAAACTATGTTTAAATTACCGTGGGCTCAAAGTTATATAAGCATTTAAGGGCATTAATAAACGTCCAAACCAAATTGGCACTGTTTGAATGACACCATTTGGTTTTCATTTGATGAACATTTTGGAAAGGCTACTCAGCTGTGCCTTCTCTTGGGTTGTTGCATACAACACAATTATAGCATTTAGTAAACTCATGATCAAATCTTGCTGGTTTATGCAACATCAGTTACCAAAGCGTGATCTTTCTAACAAGGATTTGCCACCACTGTGGTGCTAAATACTGATCTTTCTGGTAATCACTTATAGCAGTTTCCCAATTAACCTTAGGCTTGTACAGCACTTTGATGTGCTAAGAATTTTTACACAGCCTAGTGGTTGGAAAGCTTAATTTAAGCTTCTTCTAAAGAAATTCAACTGAAAGCAAAGTTCCTAGATTGGTATCTCTGTGTTACTCTCCATCATTTCCATCTCTTACTGTATGCCCTTACAGAGTCATTCTTTCTAATGCTTATGCCTGAGAACAGTGTGCATTCAGCCTTTTTTCCTTGCTTTGGACAGAATATTAACTATATACAGTGTGTAAGTATTAGTAATTATGTAGTGCAGAAATTGACAGTGATTTCAGTGACTCAAAACAAAACAGATCCCTGCTCTTGATGCTTTTAATCTCAGTAATCTTGTTTGTATAAAGTGATAGAGAAAAGTTCCAGCAGTTATAGGACCATGTAATACCTATACTAAGCTTGAGAATCATGTCAAAAGAAGACTATGATGGTTGTAATTAGAAGATTTAAAAATTACAGTTCCTAAGCAAAGGATCACAGAGCAGCTGTTCTCATCCAAAAGACAAGGAATTGTCACAAAGTTCATGATGTGATTACTGGGACTCGAAGTGCACATGCTGCCTTCTCGTCTCACTTTCGTTGAGATCTCAGTGGGCAACTGCAAGCAGTCCAGTTACACAGCCCCTGTCCTGTACCTGCTGTCCTCCCAGATGGCTCTGAACTGATCTGTCGCCATCTCTTATTATCCTTGAGATGATTTTGCCTGTCCTGTGCGGTTTGGAGATGACAAAGAAGTCCTACAGACCTGGTTCTCCAGCAGTTTGAAATGTCACAGTAATATACCTATATTCCTGTCCTTCACAGATAGTTACTGATATTTACTCTGAAGAAAGGAGATTATACTTGTGGTCTAGTCCCTCTGGAACACTAAAATCCTCTGTTATTTCAGTGTGCTGTCACTTTTATTGACTGTATATTGTGTGTCCCCTTCACCTAGCTAATAACATAGCATCCATAGAGTTGTGGCTTCCTTTTATTTTGCTTTCTATATTTCAAATAGGCTGTTTGGAGGAAAGTCAGTCTGTGTTAAAAACCTGCTAATAGACAAGGTACTTTTTTGTATCCCCTATTTCCTCAAAATAAAGCATTTTTTCCTCACGTACTTTTTATTTTTTCTCAAAAAATCCACTATATGGATTTTTCTGCTTTTGACATCAGGCTATGTCCATCTGTCCCTTTAAAATGCCTCCATTTTAATATATGAAGTATCTGGGTGACCAAGCCAGAATGCTGAAGCCCTCAAAAATGCATCTGACAGGCTGGTCAGAAAAATAGTGAATCAAGCATGAGACTTTTCAGTGTGTCACAGCAGAGCTGTAGTGTCTATTCTACATGCTTACTTTGATAAGAGGCTGTAGAAGTGTCTTGTTCTTTCAAGAACCTTAGACCCATGGTAACAAAGAAAAAGCTCAGCTTCATTTGTTGTTTGGACTGGGAAAGCAAGAAGAAATTCCCAGAGTCCCAATCTGCAACAACTCTCAGCAATCTTTGTCTGCTTTTGGTATGTATATCATGAATTAATACCTGCAGAAGTTCTAGCACGTGCTACATAAAATTAAATTAGGACAAATCTGGGAATCCCAAAGCTGTGGTTAGCCTTACAATTCTTAAGAAAATACATTTTTCCTTCACACAAATCAATTTGTAAAGGCTTGGAGAATATATCATAATGCTTATGTAGTTAGAAAATAAAATATGTTCCTCAAGTAAATGGAGAATGGGGGAGTGAATGAATAACTGAATAAATTTATATAATAAATGAAATAATGAATGAGTAGGCAAGGGCAAGAGTAAAATTATGAAGTGAGTATGAAGTGAAAGAGAATGAAAGAGAAGGAAGAAGAATGACGCCAAAGGAAAGTAGTGGGGAAAGTGAAATAGAAGGGAGTAATGAATCAGATGAAAGAGAAGGGCAGAAACTGAAAACTGAGTAATTTAGGTAAAGATCAGAACAGTGTGTTGTCAAAAGGTGAAGCATATTCTTGGTGGGCTTGTGACAACATAGACAGAGAGAAAAATAATTGGAATTGAGATAGGAATGAGCTGGAAAAAAAAATAGAAAAGTCAAAGGCCAACTTGTCAGGATAACAGGATAGAATCAAAGGAAAAAGGTAAGAAAAGATGCTGGAGGGAAGGCAGAATAAATAGTAAAAGGAAATGGCTGCTCCATAGGCAGACCTGGGTTACTTCTGGCTGTGCCTCTGTTTTTCTTGTATGGTCATGGCCAGGTCAGCCAGTGCTCTTGGCTTTTGGTAGCCTGCCAGATATAGCAGTCTAGGGCTGCTCGGAGAATTAGCTAATAAAAAATGCAGAAAAAAATGTATTCTATTATGAAGATATTGTAAAAATTAAAAGTAGTAGCTATCTGAGGAGGTATACGCCATCCTCACATCTTTCTCTGCCCTGCAGTATGCTTTCTTACCTTCTAGAATTGAGATTTCTCCTTCAGGGGAAGGAAACCAACAGCACCCAAAGCACAGCTCCAAATGTCTGAGGACCACATTTAGAGAATGATGCACAAGTGTTGTTATTGCTAGTCAGCACATTTAAAAATTACTATTGCCAATACTGATGATTTTAGGATATATAAATATCAGAATGAAATCATATTGGTAAGTTAAAAAGAGAGATTGGGATAAATAGTCACTGCATTTTTCTTGGTAGGGATTTAGCCTTGTCCATTCACAGAAGAATTACTCCTATGTTAGGATGAAAAAAATGTCCCTGAATTATTGGATGTTTCATCTAAAAAGTATATAAATAAATGTAGTGTTTCAAAATGCTAATCCAAGTGAAGAAGAGGGTCTTTGAAGGGAGGTGGAGTAAGCCATGTGCAAGTTTACAGATCTCTCTGTTATATTTAAAATAGCTTTCTTTTATAGTACAAAGCATATGCAATTAAAATTAGGCAAAGAAAGAAGGCCACAACCCAGCTTTATTAATGTTTTTCCTGACTGCATTATAGTCTTCCTTTAAGCAGTAATATCCTTTGTCGCCTGAATCAACTAAGTCAGAAAATTACTTTTCCCCATCTCTGAAGCAATCACTTGGATAGCTTTGTCTAGTATATGAGCAGCCTACTCTCCAATAATGAAGGGCAAAAAAAAGACGGGGAAAATTTTTTTTAATATTCCAGCAAACTTTGTTGTATATTAGTTCTCTTACAGACTGTACCGAATCATCAGACTCTCAAAACAGATTTGTACTCAGAAAAGGCTATTTAGAGGAATGCTGAGTTCTGCTAACGGGAAAGAATTGAACTGATCATCAGTGCTCTCATTATTCAAAATTTTATTCAAAATGATCTATGACTATTGATATGAAATACCTCAAATAGCTCAAAAAGAAGTAAAAATTTTATTGAAAAGTACTGATATCAGAGTCAAGGCAGTATAAAATGAAGATTTTTCAAAGGTTTGCAATACTTGCTAAAAGAGGAAGGAAATGTTTGCTACTTTCAGTAAAATGATTAGAAGGAAAGGAAAAGCTGTTTGGAACTTTTAAATTTCCACTAAATTCTTGTGTGCAGACTCAATTGTTTTGTTTTTAAAGACAGGCTAAGATGGTAGTCCTAGACTTTGGCCTGAAGTAAGCAAACGTATTACAGAAATCACTGACTTCAGAGGCCAAATCTAGGTGGGAAAGTGTAGAGTTGAAGCATGTCTGCTTTCCAGTCTTGTTCTGTGTAGTCAGCTGTACTGTTGGCTGCTTGCATTTTCTACTGGTGTCAGCATGTGCCTCTCAAGGACATTGTGATGCCCTGGATTTTCATCTTTGGAAGGACCAGAGATCTGTAGTCATATGAGTTTATTCCTTGTTTGCAGTCTAAAATTCTGTCCAGATGAAAAAACATACCCACACAGGTATGAGGGTGGTGAGGCACTGGGACAGGTTGCCCAGAGAAGTTGTGGATGCTCCAGCACTGGAATTGTTCACAGCCAGGTGGGATGAAGCTTTGAGCAACTTGGTTTACCAGAAGGTGTCCCTGCCCACAGCAGGGGGATTGAAACTAGATGACCTTTAACTTCTCTTTCAACCCAAACTATTCTGCGATTCCATTCACAGGGAAGCTCAAGTTGAGTGTGCCTGTGCTGTATCTGTTCTGTGAGTAAAGAGGACACTTTTTATCTCTATGGTGTTGAATTTAGGACTGACCCTTGGCGTTTTGCCAGGGAACCAATTGAGTGGGTAAGTATTACAAAGAAACATTGTCAGACCTCTCTTTTGTCTCACCTCTGAGATGGGGTGGGAAGTACTTTGGTTATATTTCTGGGGTTTTTCTCTGCAAAGTAAATGAAAAGGGCCCAGCAGGCAGCACAAAATGCATTCACGTGGGTGAGAGCTCTAACAGTTCCTATGCTGAACTCCAGCTACAGCTGGGTACTTAGCTGAGAAATCAGGGTTTTCATTACTTGGACTAGCAACAAAGGCCAGCATTTGACACCTTCAAAGCCCTGTAAGAGAGTATTTAGATAAATGTTACTTTGGGAACTAATTAGCTCCCAAGATGTCACTGAAGTTAAACAAGCAACTGGAAGAAATTAATTCCAACCTTTCCTTTGTTCTTAAAAATTTGCCATTCTACATCCAGTGAGCAAACTCTGCACACACGAGGGTCCTCTGATGGGTCTTTTCCGGATTTTCTGTGTCAGTGTGGACCACTGTTTAAGCACATGGGAAATGTCATCCCAAGCAAATGCCAGCATTGCCCTCCTATCCACTATGTTTGCACGAGGCAAATGGTTATACAAGATAAAAGACGAACAAATACTGGAGCTTGCCACCTGGAATTTCTGAGACGATCTTGCCACCTGATCTGAGACGAATGGAGACTGAGAGTACGTGGGTGTACCTTTAAATGGCAGCACTGGCATAGGCAGATCCTGCATCTCGTTACACCCCGCCACAGCCACTCATTCCCACACGCTGTACCTTCGGTTGTGTGGGAAAAATTGTTTATTGCCACATGGGGAGTGGGACTAGTGAATTGTTCTACATTTGAAACAACTTAGTTATTTTTATTGATTTTTAATATGTGTCGATGTTCTGATCTAGCTCATTCCCTGGACCCTGAAAAAGCTACTTTGGCACAGCTGAGGAGGTGGTGGAGGGAAGGAAAAAGGGTTTCTGAAGATGAGATCTGTTCATCTGATCACTCGGGGGGAGGGGTTCATGTTGTGTTTTTGGTTTTGTGATTTGTTTGTTTGTTTTCCCTTTTTTAAACATACCAGTTCTAATTCTGTAATACTTCAGTTTCAATCAGAGAGCTGGGTTTTTTAATGTTTATTTTATACTATTTCTTTTTCTTTCTGCTCTTTTCTGTCCCCATATTCAGCTCTTGTCTTTCACAGCTGCGTGGATAGAGCAGTTTCTGGCGCTGTACTGCCTCACAGAAATTATTTTAATCCACTGAATGAGTTAAAAACAGCAAAAAAACAATAGTTGAGTGCAGAGGGTGTTTGTTCCCCCGGATCACGCAGGGCAGAGCCGAGCCCAACAGTGTGTTTACAGTCTGCTGGGGAGGGAAGGGAGCCAGGCAAGAAGCTGGCTCGGTGCCTGGAGAGGGGGCTGGGAAGTCAGCCGGCAGTGATGGAGACCTCTCTCTTCTCACATCCTCAGCTCCACGGGGAGATCCTTGACTGCAGCCTGTCTGCTTAGGGGAGCTCTCTTGTAGCAGTCTTTCTTCCAAGCTCCAGCCAGACATGGACACGTGAGCTGGCTGGGGAGCGTGCCAGTGGAGATGAGCAGTGGCAGCACGTAGGAGGCAGAGACTGACTGCTTGTTGTCCCTGAACCACCCACGCCACAGCCCCAAGCATGTGAGCCCATCGATTGCAATTCCACTGGGTGCTGCAGGCACCTGTGTCTTTACAGGGAGACGACCAGAAGGGCTCATGGAGATTCAGATTCCTCTCCTGGGTATTGATTTCCTCAAAATTATCTTTGTGTCAGTGACCTCAAAGGCTGTAAAATAAAACAATAAACATTACAGTAAATTTTAATGGAAAATAATTACATCAGAAACAGCCCAGTTTTCCTAAAGACAGCATTGACTTTTGGGGGCCAGTGCTATTTTGAGAAGCTGCATGTGCACATAGCTAATGGCTGATTGTACATTGGGAGTGAGTGCTTGTCATTCAGGTAGCTTGAAATCAATAGTCTAAGGTCTGAATGTAAATTGTATTGCAAAAGCTTTTTGGGGATTCTTTGGACTTGTGCTAGAATGTAATCTCTTTGAGTAAGTATGATTTCATTTTTTGCATGTGTGACAGTTGAATATAGAGCTGCTAAAGAAAAAGCAGCAAGGTTTTTATTCCATACTGGGGGTTTTTTTAAATTACTGTGGGCTTAAACTGATGAATAGCACATAATCCCAGAGTGGCAGGATTCAGTCCTGGTAGTTTTTAAAAAGGACAGGGGTCTGTGTGTGTGAGAAGCAGAGGGCAATGTAAAGAAAACAGCTGATTCAAAGTTAAGGTATTACCATCAAAGATTTCCCTAAAAGTCCTCGAGTGTTCTCTCTTTAAAAGAAGTCTGAATCATTAATCTTTCTGGGGCCAGGCAGACTTCTAAATTGCATTTCAGACCCAATATTCCATAAAGAGCACTGAAATAATAAATAGTCTAGTTTGTCTTTTAATCATTCAGAGACTTAGTAAAAATAACTTTGTTGTCAAGCTGTGCATTCCTCTGTTTTGTACTTGTCCTTCTCTGAGTGCTGACAGGTCACACTAATGGGGCTTCTGGAACAACTCCATGCTTTTTCCAATCAGTTGAGAAAAAAGAATGAAAAGTCATGGGGAGATATCCTCTGCCTGGGTCACTCGTGTCTGCCCCAAATGAAACAGCTCCTCTGCTGCTTGTGACCACTTCTGTTGAAAACTCTGGATCACTGTTTCAGTGGAATAAAAATTATTTTTATTCATGGGTGTACTTTGTGCTAAGGCTTGTTATCAAAGCCAATGAATAAAATGAAAGTGTATATTGCAAAATGTAAGGAAGGAGCCATTCACTTTTTGTATCCATAAGTGGATACATATATATCCTAATGAGCAAATTGTATCTTCAAAAATAAGCTTGGGACCTAAGGGCAATAAAGGATCTTTTGTTGAACTTGCTGAGTAAGCACATGGTGATTAATTGCATCTATACTGATCTGAAAATGCAGTTTAGCTGAAAGAATACAGAAGGTCTATGGCACAATGGCAAGTGCTGCACATGCTGCTTCCCACCCATGTGGTAGCCCCCCAGAGAGGCCATGAAAGGTTTCATGCAGGCTGCTCAAGCAGTCGCTGTTCTCAAGTGGGCACGAGGTTGGTATGGACTAGTTAAGTCTGCTCTTGACTCTGACTTCAGGGCTGCCCTCCAAAGTATAGATAAAAATATGTATCTGTGTGTGCCAAGTGACTGTCACCAGTGCGGTGAAACAAAGAGGCCACGGCTCACATTCTCAGACTCTTGTTACTTAGAGTATTTGCTTGGGAACACACGGAATTAGGAGAGGGGGGAAAAAGTGTGCTGTAAGCAAAGTGTACAGACATGGTGTTGAGAAGCATGAAGGGATGACAAGAATGGGGTAAGCAGGGGAGGGCAGTTGTTTCTACTGTGGCCAGTTTTGTGGTGACATGGGGAACAATGTCTGGAAGATGTACAGTGGATTGGATGGGCAGGGGCATTTGTTAGGTTCAAACTGCAAATATATGAGAGCTGGAAGCAGTGGTGCTTTCACTGGCCAGACTCACTTCATATGAGACTTTCCTTGTACCCTGCTGTCCCTTCTCCTTTGTGATTCCTCTGCAACCTTCCCACTTCCCTGTCCTAGTTCCCTCTGCTCCAATGTGTTCACCTCCCTTATCTGCTGTACTTCTGAAGCCTGTACTTGACAAGCTCTGTTTTCCCAAAACAAGGAAGGAGAGGCATTCAAAAGCCCTTGTTCTTGTCCTCCACCTTTACAACTTTCCTGTTCCTAGCAGGAGGTAGCAGAGCCTTGCCTGGCTCCATGACCTTTCTCCTAGGGCTCTGCACAATACACTCCCAACATGTGCCATCAGATGATGTATCTCCAGCTCTCTCTACCCTCTTTTCTGCTGCAGCACTGTTTCCTACTGTCAGGGCTAATGAGGTCAGGGCTCTCAATGCTTTTTTCCTCCTTGCTCTGGCTCTTGTGTATTGCCCATCACTGTTGCTGAAACTTCCCAGATAACTCTAGCTCTTCTGTCACTCCTTGAGTTCTTCCCCTTATTTTTCTTTCTCTCTGGTTTTAAAAACACTATAGTGAAAGTAAGAAAGTTGTGAAGACAGAAGACCAATTTTAGCCATGGTAAAAGCAAATGCAGCTTCTGTTTCTTGGGCGTTATGTTTGCTAACTCCAGAGTGAGTTTAGCCTGTAACTGGTGCTGTTTAAAACTGTGGCAGGCAGAATTTGCATGTTTGCTTTCAAGGCAGCTGTGATAATAGCAGCCTAAACAGTTGCTCTTTCTGGGTCTCTTTTGCAAAAATGCTTTATTGTATCTACTAGAGAGGTGATCTGGCACAATGATGTTGCCCCTGTATAAGGGCAATATCCTAGGCTGCTCACAGGCATTGGATTCAAAGTCTGATGGTGCACCTTCTACAGACTGTTGGAAAAACTCAGATGTGGAGGCCAAGGGGCAGCCCTGTGCATTCCAGCCTCCTGCAGTCTCCCATGAAGAAGAGTCTCCCAGTTGGTGTAGCTGCCTGGTAACTTTGCTTGAGTAGCAGTAAAATCCACAGCTAGGATATGCCACAACACAAGTGTGCCAAGAATGTGTCTTGATGACAAACAGTTTTTCATGACAGTGTGTATGTAATGAGCTCTTAATTAAAGGCTCCTGCTAACAGCTTAGTGCTTAGACTCAAATATGTAAAAATAGTCCTAGCCTTAGATTCACAGAATCATAGAATGTCTTGGGTCTCAAGGGATCTTAAAGATCATCTAGTTCCAATCTCCCTGCTGTGGGCAGGGACACCTTTCACTCGAACATGTTGCTCAGAGGCCCATCCAACCTGGCCTCGAACACTTTCAGGGATGGGGCAACCTGTTTCAGTGTGTCATCACCCTCCCAGTAAAGAGTTTCTCCTAATATCTAATCTAAACCTACTCTCTTTCAGGCTGAAGCCATTCCCCCTTGTCCTTCCCCCTTTCCAACATGCCCTTGGAAAAAGTCATTCTCCATGTTTCTTGTAGGCTCCCTTCAAGCACTGGAAGGCCACAACTGGGTCATCCTGAAGCCTTCTCTTCTCCAGGCCGAACGATCCCAATTCTCTCCAAGCTCCTATTCTTGAAGTCAAGCTTGCCCTGTAGCTTTCATGACACTGTTAGTGAAGTATCTGAGAGCAGGCAGCTAGACCGAACAGGCTAGAAATAGTAAATAGCATTTGCTTGTGCCATCCTTCTTCTTTGGGATTACTTTGGGAATTGGATTTTTTTTTTTTTTTGGAAATGGATGAAAAGTCTTTTTTGCAATACTACTGGTATCTTGTTTTCTTCCTCCATTATGACACAAAGCAAGAGCCTAAGTGGTAGCCTGGCACTTCCTAGGGGCTGTGTTCACATTACATGGAAAAGATCCAGGTTGTCAGTGGCAGGGTCCTCTCTGTGCATCCCAGACTGCATCAGTCGTCTCCCTTATACAGTGTGCAAAACCTCCCCATCTAGAAGAAAAAGTACTCAGATAAATGTCTGTAACTTAAAACATCCCTACAGTGGCCTTTTTTTTTTTTTTCCTCACTGCAGAAAATGTATAATCTGTCCAAACTTTAGAATGCACAATTTTATGGGATAGACAAATCTACTTGAGTTTTAAGTGACAGCACTGGTTTTCTCTAAGTTTTCACCCTGCATTTTAATCTTCAGTGAAACAAAATAGGTAGCTTTATTTGGCATGTTTATAAGCAATCTAGCCTACCAATGTGCCTTCTGGTTGAACTCAGTAAACCCCCAGCTTTGTGTAATTGGGACTGCAGCATGATAGAGAGTTCTGTTATGGCTTCACATATTGATCAGTCCAATTTAATTTCCTCATGGGACCTGGACCACGCTAGGGAGGGGGGATTGTGTTGAGGGCTTGATAAGCCTGTTTTAACAAAGCATCTCAAGGGTTTCTTGAGCAGAACAATTATCAATACTGATACGTGTTTTCCTTTCATCAAAAGGTAAGGGCGCATCAATAGGCTGCACAACAGCTGCTGTTTGCAACACATGACTTTTTTTTTTAATTAACTTGGAGATACTGCTTCCTCAGCTTTACCAGTTTCGAGAAAGAAAAGAAATTGGGTTGCAGGTTTTAATTTTAGTGGTATATGTGATAGCAGTATCTTCTGCATTTCTATATTCACTATTTTGGTAATTGAAGCCTAGATTATATTTTAGAGAGATGGTTCCATTCCACTGCTTATGCCCATGTCTGAATGAACCACGCCAACAAATTCTGGTGTTTTGCAACTTTTGAATTGTGTGTCAAGTTCTTGATGATGTCTGCTATTTTTAATGTTAGTATTATTGGTTAAATAGTCTCCTGTTACAATTCTGGAAATCAGCATTCTTGTTTGTCATTGGATATTTCAAAAATGTTTTTCAATTGTGTTTATTTTAGCCTCTCAGTTATGAGAAGGAAGTTCGTTGCTGCTTCCCACTGTTTTATCTTTCCTATGCAAAAATCTTAACATTTAATTTATAACCTATTTGATGTAGGTGTGTTGTGGGTGTTAACTCATATTGCTATTTAATGTTGCAAATTGGATGTATGGAAAGAAAACATCATCAAGGCAAACTGCTATGTTAAACTTGATTTTAAGCACAGTTTTTGGATAAGTAGCTGGAAGTTTAGTGCCTTACAGAATGTCTATCCTTAGCTAAGAGCAGTTGCTTTTGTTTTGTTTATTCACCAGAAAACAATCTTAACCATTTAACACCTGCTGTAGTGTTTTCAGGTTTCTTTTTCATTTCACACACATTATCTCAATAATTAGCACGGTTCTGCTCATTAATGCATGGATTGAAAGTAGCAGCAATACATTCCAAGGAAATGGGAAAATAACCTTTGTTTCTAAGCATGGATGAATGTGGATGTGTGAGACAGAAAAAAAGGGAAAGGTAGATGGATTACACCAAGTGTAATTGACCAATGAAGCAAATTCTGTACTGTGCTCAAAATCCTGTGTTTCTTGTTTGGTGAGTCAAAAGAAGTGGCACCTTACCTGATTTTTTTTTTCTTTTCTTGATGTCTAAACTTCTAGAATCATTTGGTTGAGGGAAAATTAGAGTTTTCATGATAAAATAGAACTATTAGGCACTGGTAACTGTAGCCTAAAATTGCACGTGTTTCTTAGGAGGTCGGAAATAGGAAGTTAGATGAAAAGAAATACATTTTGGTTCTTTACGTATTCCAGAATTCTTTTGAAGTCGTGACTCAACCATTACTGGAATTCATAATACTGAAGATCCCATGAATGTTTAATGGGAAATGGCTGGAACCATTACTGGCCCCTAGGCTACTGTTTAGTGTCACTTCTCTTCCCCAGTTAGTCATAACTGAAGTGTGAAGATGAGTGGGTAAATTACCTTCAGCAATGATTAATTCAGATTAATTACCTAATTTTGCAAATACTGGAGCACTGAAAGAACAATAATGGTGTGACAAGTATCCTAAACTTACCTAATATGAGGTATATTCTGGATTTAGTTCTTCAAACATACTGATGGGACCAATTCAGACACTCTTAGTAATGTGATGGAGCCAACATGCCAACAAGTAGTTCCTTTAGTTTCAGTGGCCTATAATCCTTATTAAAACTGTGCAGTTCAAAGTGATAGGTCAGTGTCCCAGATTAGTGGGATTAAGAGCAGTTTCATCATACTTTAGGCCTTTGCTTACTTTCTTGCTCCTTAATTCCCCAGCCACGTTCCTGTTGTCGAGGTCTATTCCATGCAACAGCCCCTGTAGCTACCTGCTCAAACCACTGCACAGGGCAAATGAGCAGAGGCTGCTTTTTAGGAAGGGGCTTTACTTACATTCGTATCTTAAAGGTCATTAATGCAATATTTAGTTGGTTTGTGCTACAGATATTTTAAAATGAACTATTTTTAGGAACATACAGTGCTGGGAAAGTATGGAAAAAATGATGGGAAAAATCAATTATTAGATTCTAAAATGGAAGAAAGATAAATATTATAATTCATGGGGAGGTTACCTATACATGGAACATGTGTCAATTAAATTTTTTTTGTGTAACTGGAATATATGTTAATTAAATTCTTAAATAGTGGGACAGTAACATTTTTTATCATTGATTTTATACCTTAATGGTATGTTTAATTACATCCCTCACTAGTTTTGGAAACTGAGGCCATGAAATGTAAAGTTGTTTCTTTTTGTAATAATGTAACCTTGTATTAAGTAATGTTATTTATTATTTTATCCTTAAATCTCTAGGTGCTGAAGTGTTGTATATGAACATGTCAGCATATAACGAAGGTCGGCTTCAGTCATCTTTCTGGATAGTTGATAAACAGCACGTATACATTGGAAGTGCCAGCCTAGATTGGAGATCGTTGGGACAGGTAATTTAATTGAAAACGTAATTCTATACCCTTGGAGGGTATAATGAGGAAAAAAAAAGAAGTAATGTCTGGAAGCCACTTGGATAGCTCTGTTTTCTGAGAGTTTGCTGGCAAAGGTGCCAGCATCAAAAACTGTATTGCCACACTGTTCTGTGTTGGCTAAAGTATATTACTATATTACTATACATTTTGCTTCTCTTCATTGTGACAGCTATCTTCCATGGTTATACTTAGATTTTAAAAATTTGATTGCGTTTATCAATTTCTGTGATGGTTTTTGTAAGTTCCAGTTTACTTATTTTATTAAAAAAAAAAAAAAATTGAGCAAACCTTCTGGTAAACAACCTACTATGGAAACTCTGTGGTCACATCGTATGAATGACCTCATCACTCTGATCTGCCACTTAAAAAAAGCTAAAGAAATGTTTGGTAAGAATTCCTCATAGGTAGTGGATATTGTCCTGGAATACCCACTACCTTTGGAGAGGGAGAGATTTATGGCTACAGAAAGTCAAACAGTGTAATGTTTTTCAAGGCTGTATATGTTAGAAAGAAATCCATATTTTTATTCTTGATAAACATGAAAGTTGAAGATCTCTGCCAACAACCAGTGCTGAGAACTGTCTCTAATTTGCAACCATTTTGAAGAAGGAGTTCATCAGTAGTGCAGCTTATTTGGCTTTTTGCCATGTGTTTTTTCTTTCTGCACCAGTCAGGGTCGTTAACGGCTGTCATGTTCATTTTTGCTATACCACTGACTGTGTGAGGCTGCTGTCAGTCACATTTATGGAGTGAAACCTGTGCCTTTAGGTCTCAGTAACTGAAATGCACAACAGAGGGGGGAAAGAAGCAGTCCTAGGTAGTTATCAGTTGCAGTAAAAATGCTTACTTTCTAAATATGAGCAGACTCTCAGAATCATAGGACTCACTGTGAACATAGATTCTAATGACTTCGTAAAGAAGAATATGTGTGTTGGTTGTGTTGAATTTGTTTCGAGCTAAGAGACTGAAAGTTTGAATAAAAACAAATCCACCATTTTAGTGAAGAAAGTGGATAAATGCATATTTGCTGTTCTTATGATATCAATTTATTTAAAAGGTAACCTTTTGAATGTTTACAAAGGAATCTGGAATACTGATAGAAAAGATGATATTGTTAGCAAACCAGAGAAAGTCTTGGCTGAGAGGATGTTGTATTTTCAGTCAGTGTAAGAACATACAGTTTGGGCTTTTGGACAGTTTAGAAAATGTTTGTAAATTGTCTGTGCCTCATGAGCTAACCTGTCCTTATGTCATAACAAAATAGCTTGTCACGGGGTTTATTTAGCTTATAAATATTTTAGCTTTAAAGCCTCTTCTAATTGAGGGCTTGAGTACTGGTGAAAATAATAAATGTGAACAAAAGAAACACATCTAACAGATTATTATTTATGTACTTATGATCTTTATCAGGGATGCTACAATTCCATATAGGATTGGTCTTCTCATGCTGAAGTAAATCTTAAACCTTGTAATATACCTGTGTTAAACTTTGATGCCAGTTACTTGTGGGACAGTGTTTCAAATGTGGTTCCTCACTGTTAATTTTATCACACTTTTCTGCATGCATCTTTTTTAATCTTGTCATATAACAGTATATTTTTAATAAGATGAAGCCCAGAAGAATAATTGGTAAGAGCAAAAAAAATATCTCTGAATTACAGTAAAAGAGAATTTGGTTTCAATTAGTTGAGAAATGTATGCTGGGGCTTCAGAAGAGCCTAAGGAAATTAGATGCTTGGCTCCTGTTGACGTTAGATATGAGTATCCAATTGCCTTACTCCAGCGTTACAAGTTAACCTGTCAAAGAGATCTGATATGCTTTCCTAAAATAATAATCTGTCTTGAACTTTTCGCATAAGAAGGAAAATAAGCTTAGAACTGTTGCCATTTTATTCTGAGTGCTTTCCTTAAGCAAAATGCTTCGCACTTGCGTGGGACCTGATCTTGAAACCCACGTTGAGCTGAGCCCTCACTGGGGAAACATATCTCCCAAGGGTTCTCATTACCAGAATCCCAGTGCAGCTGCAAGTGAGGGATCCAGATCCCTCTTTTCTTCTCTCAAAGCAGCCTAAATGAGTAAGGAGTGAGTACCAGGTAAATGGCAGAGCAGATAGGGCCTGGTCCTGGCCCATGTCCTTGCACTTGCCCTGCCTGCAGGAGTGGGATAGGGCTTCTGCAGTTTTGCAGCAAGAGGTAGGGGACTCACTGCAGATGCCACTGCATGTTTGCCATTACATCCTGTTTTGCCTATGGTCTCTTCATCGGACTTGCAGAGTATCAGAACTGGTGATTATTAAAACAGCAAGCCACTTTGGCCAGTATTACCAGATCTTGACAGAAAATCACAGAACAAAGTAAGTCTCTCTTATTCTAGAAACATATGGTACTTTGGCCTGTCAAGCACAGCAGTTATCTTCTCACTCAACAAAATATCCAATGTGAGTCAGTCACCTTGTAGCTAACAGTGTCTCATTATTTAGCAGCACAGTTCCAATGTAAATTATGTGAGTGCATCCATTTTCACATCTAATAATATATAAAGTGTAATGAAAAGCTTCAGATTTTAACTGTGCATGGTTGTCATATCTTTTCACATGCCTTCTCCTGTATTTTCTGCATGTACTGCTTCCTCTGTGCTGAAGCTTTGCATAATTCAGGCCAGTACACTGCATAATTCATACGGGAGCACCTATCTGCTTTGCTGGTGTGGCAGCCACACTAAAGATGCAGCAGGTCTCTATGGTACCTCACCCTAGGCTATAGTTCCAGAGTAGACCTACGTCTTCCTTGTTACGGGCCTAAGATGTAGAAATGCTTCTGTGATGTGGCAGTACAGAGCATTTGACATATGAGCATGCTTGATAATATTTACACAGAGTTACTGCAGGAGATATGACTGGGGTTTATTGCTATTTTGTCCCTTTGCCTGGGGCTAAAAAAAAAATAAATCTGTTAGCATAATTTTTCTCTTTTGAGGCTAGATCTAAAGCTCAAACAGTGATTTAACTTTTAACAGCTCCTTGGAAAAAACATCAGGACTTACATGCTTTGGTTTTGCAATATTTGTGGAGAATTCTTCTGTGTGTTTATAAGCTGGACACTAGAAATCAATCTCATATGAAGCTCACTGAGTTTTGTTGCCATTTTCTTTACTTGCCAGCACTGACAAGTAATACGAGTATTTTCTTTAAAAATAAATTTTCCACATCAAGGAGAGATTTTCACATGCTGCATATATTACTTAGGAAGAACCTTTAAAGTTGCATTCTTGTGCCTCCACTGTCAAAGTTTTAATACTTGCCAGACTCTCGGCTTTGAAATTGTGGACAAGGCTGAGAACACATCCTTACGTTTCAAGTAAAACTGTGTTTCAGTTAGATTGCCAGTTCGTCAAAGCTAATAATTCTGGCTGAAATCATGTATGCCAGCTATCTGCTTCAGTTTGAAATCAAACCCCACAGGCTATGGGGTTTAGAGTCCCTGAAAACAGGATTTTACGACAAGTGGATGTTTTTTCATTCATAGTGAAATATTTTGTTCTTTTCTTCAAACAGGTCTAAATTTTGTGTCAGGGAGGCATCTTTATCTGTTGTTATCAATGTAGCCAAATATTGCCCAATTACATAATCAGTTGAAAATTGACGATTATGAACAACCAGAGTTTTTACCCCTTTCTTAGGTCTAGTAAGCTATGTAAGATTTTGCCAGTGAAATAATCTAGTTTCTTGCTGGTAAATTTTTATAAACTGATAAAATGGTGCAAAATTTGTATAAACAAAGTGTCTTACAAGTTTAACAGTTTAATGAAGGACATCTGGAGAGATGGTCTCTTGGTATTTGCAGTGCCATTCTGACTTCAAAATGTCATTTATGGGGGGCACTAGAAGATGAAAATTATTAAGATAACATTTTAAATTATATTTTGAACTTTTTATTTCCTATAGGAGATGTATGTGATCAACTGTACAACTTCAATCTTGCATTTCACTGACATGCATTTGGTAATGGATGCAATTGATAAAGTATTTTCCCAGAGTTCCCAGACTCTCACCTACTAAGAAGTTGTTCTTATGACCATTGAACAAGCCAAAGAACATCTTTGGGCCATAGCTGTGCAACCTACTTAAGTATATATTTAAGATAACAATGTGTTGAAGTCTTTGCGGTTTTTTTCTGCAAAATACATGCATCTATGTTAAAGATATGTTATAGCTATGGTGCTATATTGTAGTTATTAGTTCCTTGACCAGGTATCTTATTAATATACTTATTAAAAGAAAATTGTTATATAACAATTTTTATAATCCATAATATTAATGCAACACAATAGTTAACAAAATTTTTCATATATTTCTTTTGTTCCATGACTCCCTCCAATAGTTCAAGCAAAGCTTGAAAATGCATTTCGCTCCTTAATTCGGTTAATGAGCATGAGGTTTGTAACACACACCCGGTTTTAATCAGCTCAAGAAACACTTATGGAGCTCTTTATACTAACAACATTTTTGGAAAAGTTTTATTCACACATGAATAATCGAATCCAGTGGGCAAAAAACTGTAATGGATTAGTTGAACCACTTCAGAAAAATGCATTTATGTGCAACAAATAATCAGCTCTTGGAAAATTCTACTACTGAAAATTACTGAAACAAGTAAAAGTAATCCGATTGTCTTCACCTGAAGTGAAATCAGGCTAATATTAACTTGTCTTGTAGGCAAAAAATAAAAAAAAAGGCTTAAATCATGAATACTAACAGGTACCAGGTAGTTGAGTGTACGTGTGGAGGTTAGTGATCAAATTTGAATGTTCAAGGTCTTGAATAGAAGCTTGCTGATTGCTCCTTGGAATTGTGGAGTCTGACTGTAAACACATGGACTGAATGGGAGTGTCATATCAGGAGTCCTCCAGTTCCTGAAGAGACATGAGAGCAGATTTAGGAAACTGCTCAGGCCATGTGCTCATGCATGGAAGTGTTTAGGCTGGGGGATGAGTCCTGGGATACCAGAAAGAGATGGTCTTGAAGCAAAGAAGGGGACACAAACAGAAGAAGGTGAAGTTCTTGGCTGCAGGAAAAGCCCTTGAAATGGGAAAGATCCTGGAGATTAGAGAACTATGGGGAAGATGGAAGCCTGGGAATGCAAAAAAAGCACTGGCTGGTGATGACTGAGACAGATAACAGTGAGCAGGTGTGCAACAGGGACAGACCTAACTTTCTGCTCAGTATCAGGGGCCAGCAGCCACCTCCCTGCAGGAATGGAAGGTATGGATGGAAAGTGTGATATAAAATCAAGTAGTTGCAAAAGCTTGCATCTTTTTGGTTCTTAAACAACCTCAATATGCAGATCCACTGCAGGTAGTCATTTACTCTATCTTGCCTGGGACATCTTAAAGCATTTTCTCAAAAATTTCTGCTTAAATTTTGGCTTATCTGATATTGAGGAAAAGTTCCTAAGCAGACCCGTGTTTGGGTTTTTTTTTTCTCTTAGCTGTGTAAAAACTGCTAGCAGAGGATTTTTCTTTTTAAGATGCTTATAAAGTCCATAAATTTTCTGGATTGTTCATTCTTCTGATTGGTTTAAATTCAGATCAGTTTAAGCTGAATGGCTGTAAGATGTAATTTTTTTATGGCCAAAAAAGACAACCAGGTTGTAAAAATTATGATTTTTAAAGGATAGAAAAACAACCAGGCTGGAAAACATATATTTCTAAGGAAAAAAAAAATAACCATGGGCACTTGTTCGCATATTCTGATTAATTTTATGTCTCTCTTGGATTCTTTGTGTGATTTGTTTCACCAATAAAAACTAAGGCTTCAAAAAGGCATTTGATTTCTCTTTGTCTTAAAAAATCTGTCAGAAAAATAATACCTGATGTCTTCACCTATGTATTTATTTATGAAGACATGTTAATTCTTGGTAAATTAGTCTTGGTCTTATGAGTAGAATTTTTTGACCTTTCATGAAATGAATTAGTAGAAGTTTATCTAATCATCTCTGTTGCAAAGGATCAATGATTTGTTCCTGCTGACGCTCAGCAGTGCCTTGGAGCACTTTCTAAAGTGTCCCGTGTGACAGTTGGGTATCTGACAGGACTACTAAACAACAGTATTTCCTTTTCAGGGAGTTTCCTCTCCATCCTTCTCTGACTCTCTTGTTGTTACAAGTTAGAAAAACTACCGATTCTATCTACATAATTTAAGGCAATTAGAAAACTAGATAAACTGTCCCAACACTTTTTATCAGGTTGGAAACAGAGACCTGTTTTGTCGGAGGTGATAGGCTTTTACTTGAGGGACCTAAGATGTCAAATAAATTCACAAAAGGGTCAAAATACTGTAGAAGGTGAGACACATGACAGTGCATGAATAAGAATGTGAACTATTTGTTTGTTATGGTTGTTACTATGTAAAACGTACTTTTCTCTTTAGGATTTACTCCTACAGCATATGAAAGTTGTAGCAATTATGAATGATCAGTTACACTTGAAGAATAAGGAATAAGTTGCGCAATTCATTTATTCTGTTAACAATTCAGTTTAATAAACAGTCAAATTAGCTGAGATGGAGAGTTATGAGAATTATTCAAAAAGATTTATTAAGCCTCTGTAGATACAATAGATAAACGAAGTTATGCTTTTATGATAAATATTAATAATCTAGTACATATTTCCAGTGAAATTATATTGGATGCTGAATAATTTTCTGGAATTAATAACCCCATAGTCATGGGGGGGGGAGAGGGAGGAAGAAAAGGAAAAAAAAATCCCAAACCTTAGTCAGTCAAAAGACACACTTTTTGTGTATGTCAATTTTAAGTAAAAACTGATGAGCCAATATTTTATTTGTTCAGTATGAATTAGTTTTTTGAACTTAGCTGTAGGAAAGCTTGCAGCAGGATATCTCCACGAGTGCTTGAAATGTTGCTGCGTGTCTTGCCTGTTATCTCCAGGCAGGACAGAACTGGCTTGAGAAATAACGTGTCTTTCAGTCTAGCTGTTCAGGCTCTCCTCCTTTTAACACAGAAAAAAGAAGACAAAAGCAAATGTCTGAATTCATCTGTCTCACCTTCTCCTCCCCTTGTCTTTTGTGACAAAAGGGCTGATAAAACCTAAACTCCTTGTCTTCCTACTCTGAGATGACAAGAGTTGCTAGATGATGGTATCTCAAGTATTAAGAGGTCAAGCATCTAAAAGGTTATGTTTGGGGCAATTTAGGATTGAGGGAATGTTGGAGGAGCAACCCTTTGATTGCTTGTGGTGGATAAAATCAATTGGAAGCAATCCATGTGGTTCTTGACTCAAAAGTCTCATCCCACTTATGTTGAGGAGACTCATGTGAAGGAGACATAGCTCCTTCAGGCACACTTATGAGTGACAAAACTCATCCCAGAATTATCCCTTCTTCTCTTGGTCTTCATTTTTGGGGATAAAGATCCTAATAAGAACTTCCCCAAAATTCAAGTGTTTCTGGAAGGCTGACAGGAGCAAATGCAACCTGTGTTTCTTTTTACATATCTCTCAGGGAAAGGGGAATGATGATTTGCTCAAATTACATCCTTGAACGCTGTATTTTTTATTTATTTGTGTGATCAAAATTGTCCTCCTATAAAACCAATATGTAATAAATACTGGATTTCTATATGTCTCACACTACATCATGATTATCTTATTTGTTTCCAGTTTCCCCAAAATCTTGCTATAGTGGAACCACTTCTCAAAACTGATCACTGAGACAGAATCTGCACATTTGCAATTTCTGTTGATGACAGTTGAATCTCCTCTTTACAGAACTGCATAGAGCAAAAGCACACTATAATCAGTCTTTTTTTTAACTTTTATCTAAATGAGTCTCTTGAAGTTATGTAATGGCGCATCTGGTCCTTTTGAGATAAGATGCTTTGTCTGACAGTGGAATTACATCTTTTCAGTCAAGCAAAACTTATATTGAGAGTTTCCATTTCATACAATGTTGTTCTAGTTTGATTTGTCCCAACTGTGCACTTTGTCAGTCTTTGCTATCTTCTTCTAATAATGTGCTTAATTGTCTTACTGTCCCAGTGGTGTTCAGTATCAGATCACTATCAGTAAATTGAGCAGAGGCCTATAACATGACACAAGGCTCTTTCAGCTTCATTGTCCACCAAGGTTCAATCAATCTCAGATGGGTTAATGCTAGACCGAAAGTACAGGCAACATAATACTGGTGTATTCTATCTAAATTTGTATTTCTGGGTTAATAATTCTCTCTGATATAAGACAGAGAATATCTGCTTCTAAAAAGCTTTGATATGCTGTTATCCATGTGATCCAATTCTTAA
>JAWWES010000115.1:37805954-37824505 GCA_035583135.1 Lophotriccus pileatus
TCTCTCTGATATAAGACAGAGAATATCTGCTTCTAAAAAGCTTTGATATGCTGTTATCCATGTGATCCAATTCTTAACAAGACCCAGACTTCATGTGATGTATTTTTATGGCATTATTTCCAGAACTACCTAATATTGTGAAGATAACATAAAAGTGCAACCAGATCTTCAAGCATAGGTGAATGAAGTCAATATCTGAAGAAAACACATATAAGAAGATGTTACAGGGCTGTATTGACAGTTAATTACTTTTTTAGTAATCTATTACTTGGAAAATTTATTACTTTTTTTATATTTCATGCTGCATAGAAAGCTAGTTGTATTTTCAGAACTCTTCTGTGATGCTATTACAGCTTGTCCTTCAAAGGACAGGCTGAAAATACATTTATTATTTTCACTAAGAGCTTTTGGCTAGGGTTTCTATCTTTGACCAAATCTAGAACAGTTTAGTGGCTGATATGTATCTCTAGAACTGCAGATTTTCTATTTTCTTTCCTCCTTTTTTTTTTTTCTTTGGGGGGGGGTGGCGGGGGAAGATATGTTGCTCTTGGAAATGTGCAGAACTCACAGCATGCATTTATCACGGTGTAAAGTTTGTATTTTTGGAAGTATGATGTTTTGTTTGATTCTTTAACTGAGACAGACTGCTTTTTCCCTGTTACATCCAGTACATCAGGACAGTCAGTGATGCCCATTAGGCTTGCTCTGCTTGAAATTTATTATCTGTGCATCCAGTATTTGCAACTAATATCAGTGAAGCAAATAGACTATTTGTCTCTGCACTGCTAACAGAGGGCTGGCTAAAGCTGGACAGGAACATGGGAAATGTGGCTGCTCCACTTGTGTCTTGTGTGTGCTTCATTACTGCCTGGTAGTGCCCTTGACTTCACTTTACTCCTGTGGGCTTCTGGTTTTGTGATTTAGCTACTGAAAACAGCATGAGACTATATATTCACCTTGCACTTGGAGCCATAAAGTCTCCTCATGCCTCCTCAGTATCTCTGGTTTCTCGATGCAGAGCTGATTCCCAGCTCTGAGGTGCTAGGAAGCTATTCCTGTTTGTCATACTTCTCCCACTGTTGTGCTCCATTCTCACATGCATCATCTGCATTATGTGTTTGTATTTAGTGTAAGAGAGGGCAAAATACATCAACAGCTTGCTGCATATTTTTATTTGATTTCTGTTGACTGTAGGAGTATGTTCATCACTCTTTTTATGACCTCTGAAATTACAGATCTTCTCCCATCTTTTTTTTTTTCAGTTCCTTTGAAACTTCTGTAGAACAGGTTTACCTGCCATTGGAGTAATCAGTAATAAATTTTAAGTCAATTAGTAATGAATCTTCCCAGAAAAATGATGGAATATCCAGTTTGAACAGATAAACTCACTTCTTTCCAAAGCAGTATGGCATATTCAGGTAGTTGGATACCTGAATACTCTGCTGAAAAAAGGTAGATATTAGGTGGATATTAGAAAGAAACTGTTTACTGTGAGGGTCTGGAACAGGTTGCCCAGAGAAGTTGTGGATGCCCCATCCTGGAAGTGTTCAAGGCCAGGTTGAATGGGGCTCTGAGCAATCTGATCTAGTCAATGGTATTCCTGCCCATGGCAGAGGGGTTGGAACTAGATGATCTTTATAGTGGTTTCCAACCCAAAGTATTCCATGATCCTATTTTCTAATCATCTTTTTTTTTTAGTTGCCATGGAAGTTCTGTGGAATAGGTTTACCTGCCATTGGAGTAATCAATAATAAATTGTGAATCAATAATAAGGCTGCACAGCAAAATGATGGAATATCCAGTATGAATAGATAAACTCACTTCTTTCCAAAGTAGCATGTGATATTCAAGTAGTTGAATCTCCAAAACCCAGAGGAAAAGAGAAAGTTTTTTCTCCAGTAAAAGTAACCTCATAATCATTTGCTTGCTTTTAATACTTTCCACACCATCACTATGTCTTAATTGAGAGTCATAGATGTTGCAAAGAGAGTGTTACCAGCGGTTCTGCTTTATGACTGGTCCCTCAGGTACTTGACAAATAGTATCAGTATATTAGGATTATCAGATTCAAGAGTTTTGAATGGGCTCTAGAAGTATTTATGGAACTGGAAGCATGCAGGAATTTGCTGCCAGAACACACACTGTACACCATGCACACAAGATAGAAAGTCATCCATACAACTGTGTGCAAAATGAGACAGCTTTAAAGACATCTTCCTCTATCTCGAAGCAAACAGGCAGGCAGTGTGGTGAATAGACAGCACTGGTGAGGTGTGCTTGCCTGAGTCCTTGGTCTAGAGATAGGACTAAGTAGTGTAAAAGTTAACCTGTTGAACTTGCAAAATCTGTTTGGGAGGATCTCCCAGAGACTGCATCACAAATAGCTCATCCAGCGACTGTGTTGTCTTAAAAAAAAAAAAAATTAAAAAAAGGCATTGGTCACAGTGATGAGAATGGTTTCCAGGCACACCTCTATAAGGCCTGTCTGCAGTGACCAGTAAAGCAGAATGTACTGCTTTACATTTATAATGTAAGTCAACGCAGATGCTGCACTAGAATGTTTTCTTTATTTCTTTACCAGAGCTGGCTTGCAGACAGCCTGCACAAAGTGAGGGCAGCAGAACTTGACCTGTTTGCACCTATCTGTCCTGCCCACTGCTGTTCTCAAGACCAAGCCAGACTGCATTGGACAGGGCTAAAGTTTGTGCTGCACGTCTGTACCAGAGCCCAATGCTGGCATTCAGGAGCATAGAGGTAGGCATGCCTTTCCTTAAGAGTCAGAGCTCTTAAGGCTAGTTGTGGCCTTTTAGAATTATAGAATCATTTAGAGTCCAATTGTTAATCATTTTGTTTTTCCCAGATAACAATACAGGCCACACAGTCTGATCCACGATTCCAGCATCTGGCTCAACAACTGGTGGTAGAGTCTGAAATAACCAGGAAACTTACATGGATATAAGAAAAGCAGTAAATCCACCACTTTTCCAAAAAATGTGATTTATGTTATGCTGGAAGTGAAACTGTTCATTAAAACCCAGCTGAATCTCTAAAGGGGAGCTAATGCACCACAGTCTATTCTGACATCTTCCACAAGAACTTGCTGGCAACTAATCTTGGTCAGTGATGTTAATGGATGGAGGCAGATTCCCCTCAGAGGGATTTAGTGATTAGCATACCCCATCAGATTAATCTTATTCAACTAAACAATTAAAATAACGTCATTAAAATAATCATGAAAGTTATGCGCACACACTTTGATATTGCACAGATGACAGTTCCCCTCTAAAAAAATGTCTTCATTCAGAAGTGCCTCAACTCCAAAATGTTCCCAAATGGAGCCTGGTCATCTCCTACTTTAACAGTTGAATCCTTTCATGGAAAACTGGATTTAGTATTGTCCTGTGGAAAAAAAAACCACAGTAAATCAGGCTGAAATACCATGCCATAAATCTCCATGAGTCAGGGTAAGGAAAGACAATCATTTCAGTCATTCTATCAAAGAAAAATGCTTCTGCAGTTCAGAATAAAATCTCATCTTTCTATACCCATAAGTCATCAAGCAGAACAAAACAGGTTTTGACAAATCATTCCTTCCATATGAATGTGTAGCATTAATGTCATCACTAACCTTTTCAGATTTTGATATTGTCGTCATAAGCAGCAAGGTCTGGTTTGGAAGTTATCACGCAGTCACCTTTCTTAACTTTTCTAAGTAAAGAGTAGTCATCAAAACAGTGAAATCATTGATGTTTCCCTGGAACTGCTCAGTGGCAAACTATTAATCCTTGCTTGAGGGAGGTGTATTGCGCAGGCAGCGCTTACAAACAGAATTGTTAAGTGTATCTTCAGAAAACTGCAGAAGTCATGAAAATCATGGTATTGGACAGGCCAATGTTGCCAATCAGGTTGATGACTTATTAGACATTTTTTTCAAATTTAATGCTGGAGCACCTCACCTCACAAGAAAAAGCTGAGGAAACTAGGCCTGTTTAGCCTGCAGAAGAGATGACTGAGAGAAGACCTCATCAATGTCAATAAGTATCTGAAGGGAGCGTGTCAAGAAGATGGAACCAGGTACTTCTTGGTGATGCCAAGCAATTGGACAAGAGGGAAAAGGCAGAAACAGAGGCACAGGAAGTCCCACTTGAACATAAGAAAGCACTTATTTACTGTGCAGGTGTCCACACTTGGGAACAGATTGCCCAGAGGGGTTGTGTCCTCACTGGAGTTATTCCAGAACTGTCTGGATGCAGTCCTGTGCCATGTGCTCTAGGATGACCCTGCTTGCACAGGGAAGCTGAATTAGATGACCTCCAGTGGTCCCTTCCAGCCTTACCTATCCTGTGATTCTGTTATGTGTTCCCAATTTTACTGCTAGAGTCAGGAGGCACAAATATGATGTATTAATTTAATTAAAAGTTTTCTTCCTTGGAGCATATACCAGGATGATATACTTACAGGAGATGTTGCTTCCATGTTGAAGCAGCCAGAAACCCCACAAACATCTACGATAGCTACTCATACAAAAAGGACACAGAGCAACAGTGGATTTCTGAAACAGATTTTCATATCAGTTAGCCATTGTCTTGCGGCTGTCTGCGTGCTGTTTTTCTAAATTGAGTTACCTATCTAAACTGCTTGGATTCCTAGCTTACTCAAGGTCTGGTACACGGAATTTAATCAAGGCTCAGTCAAAAGTTGATTAGCACCTTTGGCCCTCAGCTTACATGCGTGAAAAAAGGGTTTAAATTCTGATCAGGTAGTCTGGCAAAGCTCAACAGTTATAGCAATAATTCATATGCAATGTCATAGTCCCAGCTTCTGTCCCCAGCATGCCTGCCACCAATCTCTATTCAGTTTGCAAAAGGAAAACCCGCTGTGTGTGTCAGCAGTGTTATAAATAATGCATCCAATTAGTCAACTACGTGCTGTTGCATTTCCCTGAAGGCCAGGGATCTGAAGGCCCCGAAGAAACTGTGCTTCTAGAGAAATGTTTAGACATAAATATTGCCCTTATTCCGAGGTCAGACCTTTGCACTCTCCTCTCTCTGTTGTACAGCAGGAGACATATGGAGGCTGCCCTTTGCAGCATTACATAGGATGAGAACAAATGCTAAGAGCTCGTGCTGTGATTTCCAGCTGCGTGAAGAGAATGCAAGATAAGGGCTGACAGGACAGGTTCCAATGCAGGGAAGATGCAAAGAGGCTGTGGGAGGTAGGCACGTGTGTGGTGAAGGAGAGGCTCCTTCAGAAGCTAGCAGGATCCTTCCCTTCACCTTTTAGGTTTTTTATGGTAGTGAATTTTTTAATGTCATATGAATGACATCAGGACTGAAATGTGATGCAGCTTGCCAGCAGCGAGATGGAGGCCAGCACAACGTGGCTCTTTTCTTCCCAGCCTGCACTTTTCTTTGATACAAGGAACAAAAACTGTGTTTCAAAAGAGGAACAGAATCAAATTAGAATTCACATTAATTAGATTTCCTGCAGTAAAGCAAGAAATAAATCAAATATGATTCTAGAAAAATGTTTTCTTGCAGTTGCAAGCTTGCATTTCCCCTAAATACTTGTGCTTGCTTTGAGGGGGTAATGAAACTGTAAACTGAAAAGTCATTTGAAAATGATAAATTAGGCTGTGATTATGCCAAGTGATATTAATTATGCTGATAGATTACATAGCAAGGAATTTTTAACTGATTCAGCTCTACCTTCTGGCTTACTCTGACACTTAGCAATGTGTCAGGCTTGATTTGTTAGTGAGCTTCATCAAGAGCAGTAAGAAAGAATTTGCACTCAATTCTTTGGTGGATTCTATGTGAACATCATCACAGACTGGTTCATGGTTTAAAGAAATTATATTTGAATTGTTTGTACAAATAGATTGATTTTTGTTGAGTTTTTCATATCAATGGAGCAGAAGGAAAAAGAAAAAATGTAATGGGGCTTTTTTCTAATGTGACAAGGACATGGGTGATTTCTGTATTTCTGCTTTGAAGATGCATTGCTACCTCTTCGTCACAAAATTCTTTTTAAACCACACCATTTTAAAACAAGCCCTCCTTCTGCCTGGATGTCTAGCTTGCTTTTCATCTCAGCAGCCGTACCTTCCAGCAGAAATGAAATGCTGAACCTAGTTTTTTTTCTCAGCATGGTTTTCTTAAGATCAAGATGCTATGCAAAATAATGGTGGGACTGAAATGAAATGGAAATTAGTAAAGCATCACTGTGCAGTTTTGTGTTCTTGACCTGTAGAGCAGCAGAAAAAGGAAGAGGACACAAAAATTAGCAGCTCCTAAAAGTTCTCCTCTGTCATATTGTGGGAGCTTTTTGCCATTAGGTAATATTAGTAAAAATAATGTATGAAGTTGTAACTTCATGGGACTTTTATTCTGCAAGAACTACAGACAAAAGTCTATCAAATGTTTTTTCTAGAGGTGTGAATTAAAGACCAGTGGACTGCCAGTGGCTGCCAATTCAGTTGTGCTTTATCAGCTCCAGTGGGGTACAGTCAGTCCACTTATGTCCCTTCCTTTCCTTTAGTGAAAACATGTCATGGCTTTACACTGCCATTCAGTGCCAATGTTGGATGCACTCTCTATCAAATGCATCACCTCTTCTTGGTCACGTGCTTAGAGTTATTTCCAGCATGATGGTGACTTGAGTGACAGTTTTCCACTTTCAGTGATGAGATTGAGTTCCCAGCTCAGGTTAAGACTGCATTATTTTCTCAAGTGGAAGGGACTTTTTTTCATGTTCATTAGAAATTCAAATCACTTAAGACTAAGATGATAGAAAATTAACCTTTGGCCTTAGATGAAAGAAATGTAAAATGCACACAACTGTGGGACATAGGCCAGGCACAAGAGAGATCCAAGTGCAAGACTCACTAAGTGATTAATTGGAGAATGGTTAAGAGTTGAATGTAGAATTTTCAAAATACCATTTATTCAACAAAAGTGTCAATAGAAAAAAGGAAGAGTTATACAATTAAACAATGAGACAGTTAATCTCAAAATTTAATCTGTTTGAATTCTCTAAGTAATCTCTAAAAGCAGTTTGTGGTTGTCAAAATATGCCCTTGATGATTTCTGACAGCCAAAAATGCAGTTAATTTTGATTTATTCACTCTCTGATAGTTTAAGCTAGACGGGGTTTTGCTAACTTTCTGAGAAAACAGTGCTTTCCCATTTGTATTAACCTTTCTATTTAGTATTTCCCAATATCAGTGTAGCCCCCATGTTCTTAGCAATATGGAAGGAAAAAGTGGAAGTCAGAGCAGAAGCAGGACTTTGCTGGATTTGGATTTTACTGGATTACTTTTTATTTCAACCTAACAAAATGTGAAGTCTCTGCACTGTTTTACTGTCCAAGTACTGAGAGAGGATTTGGGCTCAGGAACACAAGGGTAGGTTGCAGTTTCTAGTGAAATGTTAGCTGAGGTACATGCATGTGGTGGACTGTAGTATCTGCACAGGTTTTGTGAGAGGGAGCCAGGCAGTGCTACAGCCTTCTCAGCCTCTTCAGCATCAGGCTTCATTTTTGGTTTACATCAAAAATGATGTATGAATGGGGCCGTTACACTGGATGCATTTTTGACAAGCACTACCCCTGTCATCCCGTTACAGCAAACTGTGCTGCAATAGTCACAGCAAACAATAGTGCAAAAAGAAACACTTTTATCTGCCTCAAATCTCTTCATCTCTCTCCCTCCACTGATGATTGTCGCTCTCATCAGAAGGCCCTTCTCCTCCTGCACTGCTGCCACAGGCCACCCCTTGGCTGTTACCTGTGCCTGGCATGGGGTGGGCATGCATATCTGTCCAGCAGGTTTTGGTGAGCAATAAAGAGTAGCTGCACAGGGGCAGCCTTAAGATGTTGCTATTTATGACTGGAAAATATTCACTCAGTATCACATCATACCAGATGAAAACATAAGGGAAGTCTGCAGTAGAGATCAGGTAAGACTCATAATGAAAAAGAATGTATGTTTGGAGTACAGGCTAACTGGATAATTAGAACATATTTTACGAAAAGATGATGTAGCCCTGTAAATAACTGTGAATTGCTTTAGGGTGGTAATGAATATATTGTGTATCATTTTTCTTTAGAAGCTATTGGAATCTTAGGTCCTTTCAGGCCTTACAAATTGATTTATCAGTATTATATGCTTTTTATTACTCTATTACTCTACCCTGTTGTGTTTCTGGCTTTACTCAGTCATTCATTTGGAAATTGGTCATTAAAAAAATCAGAGGCTTGAAAGCAAAATTAAATACATTTTCAAACACAAGCAAATGGCAGATGCACACAGTCCTGTATACAAAAAGTCTGCTTGGTAAATTTAGTGTGCAATAGGCTAGCTGTAATTAATCCAGTCTCTGTAGCATAGGCAATGGACTCTGGCATCTGCCAGTGGCCCGAGCTTTTGGGCAAGTGGCAGTTAATGTCTGAGGAGAGCTGCCTGTTGTTTGAAGGATCAAATTCCAGTGCAAACAACTACTAAAAACTTTTTCTTTAAACAAGAGGTTTTCTAAAGCTTCCTGGTACATTTGCCACAATTCAGATACTGCAAGCTGTGAACCAGATTGTGCCACTCTTATGTAGGTCAAATAGTACCTTGCCTACGCAGTGGGGTTGTCTCTTAGACTAGCTCAAGGTAAATATAAAATGTGCTGTCTAGTCTGCACGGTGCAGGGTAAGGACACATCGTACACCTTGTCTGACTCCTGATCCAGACGTACTTGAAAAGTTTTGCTAACACTGTTTCTCAGATTAAGAAGCTTACAGTGTTATGTGTCCACAACCTGGGTTGTTCAGGTTCATTTTCTGTGTTTTTTCTTCATTTTGCAAATGATGCCTGCAAATGTCCACAGGAAAAGAATAAGCAAAATTCTTGTCTGTGAAATTCTGCTTTTTGCCCAGTCTAGTAAGGAATTCCTCCTCTTCTCATGAAAATTACTATTTTTCTAGCTAGGCCACATTTATTACTTTTTGTAGCTTAACTGTTTTCTGTGCATCATTGTACAAGGGGTTGAAGCTACATTTCTGGAGTCCAGTGTAGTTATTCACTTTTCTGTTGCTTTAAGAAAACCCTTACTGACAAGAAAGACAAACAGTAATTTGGTAGTCTTTAAAAGTTGCTCTGCAGAAATGTAAACAGCACAGGGAACAACAAGGAAAACCATATTTTTTGTTCTTTGAGAAAAGCATGCATGGTGGTTCTTAAGAAAGAGGGGAAGAAACCTGCTCATGAGAGGACACAAAAGTCTCTGTGCAAATAAGCATTCCTGTCCCCAGTCCCTAGCACATGCCCTGGAAATGTCACTCACAAGCAACTTTAACATCCAAATATTTCTGTTCCATTCTGAGATAATCAAATTTGTGACTCTTCATTTCAGATTTATTTTCCTTAGTTTTATTAAGATTTTGATTTCTTGAGATCTTCTTCACTTTAATTTTCCAGTGATGTTTTCATTACTGTATTAATTGCTCTTAAAACTCAGGATGCAGAAATACTTTGCCTTAAGAGCTCCTGCCCTGAAGGATTTTACCTTAACAGATACCTGAGATGATGCTTAGCTGCCGTTTTCCGTCATGACAAGATGAAGAGCAACACTCGGATTTTGATTCTTTCAGTATAGTTGGTTTTTCTTCTTTTCATCTAAGATTACTTTTTAAGAAAAGTCGGTAATGACAGCAGCTCTCAAGCTGAAGAGAAAGTCTTTTTCCTTATCTAGATGTCATACCACTTCGTACTAAATCTGTCACCAGCACATCCTTGCTGCCCCCTATGCCTCCAGGATGATAGGCTTTGTGATTAATAGGAAAAAGAGCAGTCTCTCCTCACCTCACAGTATGGGAGCAAAAATAGTCTCAGTGTGGAAGACACTTCTCAAACAGAGGGGGTTTTTTTTGTCTTCAAACCTATTGGGGCTGTTGTACAAGAAAGGAGATGGTGGGGTTTTTCTGCATACATGTATTGTTTGCATTTCAAAGTAATGTATCATACCCAAATGGTCACAAAGGCTAACATATAATCTGGTTTCTTGAGAAAATTCAGTCTCCACAACAAGCCTTGGAGTCGCTCTCTGCCTTCTTCCTATAAGCTTTGAATCTGCTTTTCAGGTTCAATCAAATTTGAACTTAAGTTCATAAAAACTTAATGAAACCGGGCAGCTGGGTAAAGAGAATAACTTTTCCCGGAGAGGGAAAGGAGGAGCTCTGTGTTATCATGTACTAGGGAAACCCTATGGGAGAGAGCTCTTATCATGGCTTCAGAAGCAGGAAAAGCTTTGATCAGTGCTTGCTGCCTGAGAAGCCAACTGCAAGATGCAACACCTTGGGAAGGCAGGGTTCATTACTGTGCCATAAATACATCTCTTGGAAAAGCTTTGTTCCAGCCTGCAGTTTCAGTGTAGCCACTGCAAATGGCAGCGGGGCCTCAGCCAGGGCACCACCTCGGCTCCCACTCCCACTCCCACAGGAGGGTCAGGTTCCTGTGCAAAATGGGCTGCTCCCCGTGTGCTGCTTGTTCATGGGGATAGGCTGGCAGTAAGGCATGGCTAATGCTTTGTTTTGCAGTCAGACTAGGTGGTGATCTGTAAAAACTGCATTTAGCAAAACCCATTAGTGCCCCTGGCTTCCTCCCTATCTCTGTACATGAGGAAGCACTTAGGCAGAAGGGCAATCCGTTAATTCACAGGGAGAGGACACACTGCAAGCACTCCTGCTCAGAGAAGAGCTGCTCATGCAGATGCAATCCTGGCAGCTTCTGGTGTGCTGTGGGGACACTATTTTATATTTACTTTTAATAGAAGGGATAAAGTAGAATACTAATAATGGGACCGATAAATGAAAGAAAAACTGTAACCACATAATTATGTCAGAATCAACTAACAGCCGTGAAAAGCGGATTAAACCACATTATGCAGATAGATGTAACAGAATACTATTAGTAAGTCGTTTGCAATGGCATGCCTGGCAATTAAGAGAGCCGTATTGGCAGCACACAGTGAAAACAGTGATAATGTATAGTTAAAAATGTTTGGAGACAAACAGTGCACAGAGTACGGGGACAGCCTAGAAGTGAATACTGAGGAGCGTCCTCAAAGATACCAGCCCCCAGGGGAAAAACCAAAGATGTTATTCCTAATAGACTTTCTGACGAGGATGTTGGTCATATTTATATTTATCATCTAAATTAATTTGATGTCTTATCTATAAATGAAAGGCTGCAGTGCAGCAAGTAGTCTGTCTTCTCCAACTATCCACAAATTTCAGGTTATGCAAGCTAAAAGAGGAAATCCATTTTTTCTTTTGAATTAAGGAACCTTACAGAAATATTCTGATTTAGGAAGTAAAAATATTAGGTAACGTTCCTGTGATTGCAACTATTAAGAAAATATTTGGGAATGAGATACCTCAGTGTTGTGCATTCTTATGTATGTGGTATTTGCAGGTTGGGGACCTGAAGAATGTGTCACCCATGAGTTTCTTTCTTGCTGGAGTATTGGTATTTGTTCTTTCCTCTCATCCACCACAGAAAGAGTCAAGGTTCAATTCTATCCTTCGCTTTCCCTCTGCCCACTCTTGCAGAGCAGTTTTCATCTGCAGTCAGGGAGAATTGCGCAGGAACAAGCTCTGAGATAACGTCAGTGCAGGGTTCAGAGTTCTCACAGGCTTTAGGGAAAGATATGCTTCTACCAGAAACTAGCCCATGTGACTGTGGAGATCTCATCGAAGGAAATAAAACCTGTGGGAATATTTTGGTGTCAAAGGGTGAGCATGCTGGAGAGCTCCTACTCCCTTTATTTTCTTCATCATGCCAGGCAGACTTCACAGACATGTACCAAGAGGGTTTGCTTGCAGAAAACCAGCATGGATCCTTTACCTATTTATTCTACCTGTTGTTTTCCAACAGGTTTGTGCAGATTTTCTTCTTGCTTTGTATTAGGAGATGGCTGAACTAGTGTGAAATGCAGGTAATGAGAGGTCAGTAGCATCCGGGCCCGCAGCAGTGCTTTCCTGAGCTGTTCTAAAGCAAAGAAAGGGAGAGAGTGTGCATGTGGTTACACTTTGATTACAGAAGCCAGGCAATATGTTCATAAATAAAATTTGGTCAAAAACTTAAGTACTAGGGATATACAATTAAAGAAATCTCTGCCAAACCAAGATTTATGATGACTTATGACCAGGAGAAATCCCTTTACCTAAATGAAGAAGTGAGACTGTAGGAGAAGAAGAATGTCTGTGGAAGGCTAAAATATTTAATTGTACTCTGATGTCTACATTTACTTGAACTATTTTTCCTCCTAATTTATGTGTGAGAATGTTGATGCTTAGAGAGTACTTTTCATGAGAGATGAGTGTCATTATCTCCCTTTTAACACATGAAGAAACTGACACCCAGAAATTTGGGGTACCCTAGGTGAGGTACTATATCATAGCAATGGGGGAGGCAAGAACCCAACCTCTTGGTGTCTGGACTGTGTATACTATTACTGGATCACACTGGATTTAATAGCAAAGTAAATTTAGCTACTGATAGTATTAAACACCTGTTATTTCATCCTTTTATTTGAAGCTGGAGCATCATTCCTTCTCCAGCAGCAAAACAACTTCAATCTGTTTCCTTTACCTTTTTGCAGAACTCACAGAAAACAAATTTTTCCTGAAGTAAGAAGCTATCACTGATAGTGCGTGCTCCTACATAATCCAGAAGAAAGGCTGCCTTTCCTCTAAATAAAATATAAAAAGAGTAAATAAAAACCACTCTAGCCCAGAGTAAAACCTTGAGCAACACCTATAACAAACATGGTGTCACTTCAAAATTGTGTCCATCCATGAAGTGTGTTATATTCTATTATGATATACAGCTCAGTCATACACTGAATGTGTAAATCCTGTTACAGCTTTTGCCTCCTCTTTGCTTTGAAGATAGAGCTTGTGCGTTTGCCTTTAGAGGACTGTTGGTAGGAACATTCTTGCCCTTGACAGTAATGGTGATGAGCTCAAGGCCCACTTCTGGAAGAGTACCCCTCAGGGACTCTTACATTCTTGCTGCATCCTTCCACAGATCCATCAGCCAAAATATCACTAACGATATAACTTTTAATTTCACAGATGAAGGAACTTGGCGTCATCGTATACAACTGCAGCTGCCTGGTCCTGGATTTACAGAGGATATTTGCCCTGTATAGCTCATTAAGATACAAGAATAAAATACCTCCAAGTTGGTCTAAGAGACTATATGGAGTGTACGATACTCAAAATAAACTGACACTGCAGCTGAACGAGACAAAATCAGAAGCTTTTGTGTCGGTAAGTTCTGAAATGAGTTGCAGAGAGAGAGGGAAGGGAAGAAACTTATTTAACCCAGCAGAGTTTTGGAAGATCTGGAAATTTGACAAATCAGAGTATTATTTTTTTATTATTCTGATTTCTGTGACATTTTTCATACATGCAGTTTACCAGGACTGAAGATGCTGCAGGATTTCATTTCAGTGTTATTCTTTTTCCTTTTCTCTGTAATGTTCACCACTTTTCCACTTGTATTCAAAACTGATAGGGAAGCACTTCAAATGAGATTCTTTTATTTACACTAGTAGATAGAACATGAATTACTTAGGAGTAAATGAACCATTAATCAGACATAGAAAATAATACAGAATAAGCTTGATATCAGAGCCTGCATTTTTATCGATGTAATTTACAAGGATTCACCCTGTTCAATTGAAAGCATTTGTACTTCTGTACAACATCATCTACTTCAGCTTTATTTTTAAATGACATTTTAAACCTTCAAGTAGTGATCCCCATGGAAGCACTGTCTGTGCATGTACTTTTAATGGAAAGAAATTAAGCAGTTCTCCATCTCAGCAGCAATGTAGCAAAACTGGAAAAAAGTACACACTGAGATAGAGATGATGAAAGACGTGGAGTGTCTTTCATCTTGGAGGTAATTACATGAGTATAAACAACTCCTTCAAAATCAGAAAGTTAATGAAGTTGCTAAGAGTTACTTTCCAAAACAAGGGGCAAAACCCTCATTGCTTTGTAGCTAGTTATGTCTAAAAGAACACAAGGCATGTAGCACACTATTAAGTTGTACAGCCACTAGCACAGGACATTGGTGCAGATGAGTGGTTAATACAGGGCAGGGTTTACCTTCATCTGCTGGGAGCCAGGCAATTTTCCATTGTCCAGGATTTTTCATACTCCTACAATCAGTGGAGAGACAGAGAACTATTTTGAAGTGAAAACCTGGAAGTGCCTAAGACAGCCAGAAGTAATAGCTGTTTGAAAATATGGACATTCCATTGATTCTGGAGAACTTTAAGGACTAGCTTAAATGAGAGACTGACTTTTGGACAGTTAGCAAATGCGCTGTGAAATTAAATCCTACTCTTTTCTAAGCAATCTGTAAGAAATGGAGAAATCCTGCTGAAAGTCAGTCCTGGAGCAGCATACAGAATGGAAAGCTGGTTAAGGCCAAGTTTAAAGAATCCAGGATCCTAGACAAAGACAGGTGGAGAAAGACTCTACAAATTTTGCAGTTGCAGAGTGTTCACTTCCTCCCTGTGATTTGTATTTTCTTTTTCCTTTCCCTTCTGTTCCTGTGGGTAATAGAAGCTTCTTCTCTTGAAATTTCACTTCACAAAACAAAAGGATGGACTCGCTGGTACTCAGAAGCTCAGATCATTGAAGTCCAACTCCAAGAGCTGCCTGAATTTGTAACCACAGCCCATTTGGGCTGGTTCTTCCTTCCTGAAAACAGGCTACTATATTTATACATTTAACTATATTTAAATCGCTTTACACTTTATTCTTGAATCAAAATTCATTCTTTGAAAATATATTTCACTTTCAATGTTTGTGCTGTATAAAAGAACCACGACACACAGTCATTGAATCTTTTTGTTAGACTTTAGGAATCATCGCTTAGTGTTGCTTAGCAACAAAATCGTCTTCCAGACTGGCTGATAAAGTGCAAGAGGTTTTGGTCGTTTCTTTTAGTGTTCAGGAATGGATCTGGAATATTGGTCTTGAAATCTTGCTACAGTTAATTTGCTAGTTATTTTCTCTGCTTAGGTGTTGTAAATCCTTAAGAACACCAGTCAGTTATTAAGAAACCACTGTGACAGGCAGTGTATTGAAATAAAGTAAGACTAATAAAAAAACCTGGATCTGTCCCTAAAGGAAACATACCAGTCTGGGTGTCATCTGGGATCCAAGCAAGTAACAAAGGTGAGAAGGTGATACAGCAGTAGGAAGGCAGCGATCTGCCAGCATTTAAGGAAAAGACAAGTGGCACCTGCTCCAGCTGCATAAAGTGCCTTCAGCAACCTCTCTCCCAGGAACGGTGTTGCCTGTGAACAACTTGACAGGTGGCTCCACTTTCCTCTACCTGCTTGTGCAGAAGAGTAGAAAGTCCTGGGCCTGTCTGTCATAGATGGGCAATTTCTGGTGGCTTTACCTTGCTGCCTGACATCTTTGACAGCCCTTGATATAAGGCAGAAAAGCTGAAATACGGGCTTACCACTTACTGGCTCAGTACTGGGTAATTTATACCTGAAGCTAGGTTTTAAAGATAAGTTTCTTGCAAAACTGCAGCATCTCCCTGCAACAGTGCCTGAGTAAATGGTGACTTTGTGTGGAACTTTAAATAGAACTAACATAATAGACTTAATTCCTGCTCACAAGTGAAGCATCAGGCCCATGTGGCAAGAACATATGGACACTCCAGACAACAGTAACCAGTCCTGGGGCTATTTGGAACAAAATTCTCTGAAATGTGGTTATGCCCTGGTCCACTTGGTGGGTTTAGGGGAAGGTTGGTTGATTTATTCTGGGCAGTGTGTGGGACAAACAACAAAATTCTCAGGAGGTTAATAAACTTTTTCTTGCAAACTTTAGAACATTAAGGTAGAATAAGGTACTTGGAAAATTTTAAAATGTAGCCATTTTGGTTGGAAATGTAATAGCATAAAAAAAAAAAAACATTTAAGAAAATCTATAAGGGAAAAGAAAGAAAAAGAAAGGATAAGGGTAGAAAGATATATAGACACCACCCATGGGTACAGTGATGAGACTTGATGGTTGGACTTGACTGGTCACGAAGTTCAGTGGGTTAATATTACACCCAAGATCGGTGGGAAAGCCCAGATATCTCCCCTGGGGCAGTGAGTTTTACACTGGATGATGTAATACTGTGGAGTGGGGCGCTTTAGGAGTCTTTGATGGTTCGTGATCCCTTCTAAGATGTTACAGCTGCCTCGTACATCAGCATAATGGAGTCAATTATGGCCTATTGGACAGGATGAATACCTTCAGGCTTATGGGAGAATGCCCCGGTAGTTCCCTGAAAGCAAGTTTTCACAGTTGAGCCACTTGTGTAGGGACACTGGCATTATGAAAACCAGTATCCCACCTTGCAGGATCGGCTTCTTACTGGTCTCTTCCCTTATCTGGCTCAAAACCCAGCTGGTGGCCTCTGACAATGGGTGTCCACTCTCTCTGCACCTGGGCAGTTACTTTGTGAATTGTCAGCAAAGCACTCTGCTGCTTTCACATTTGACTCATTAACCATTAACATTCCAGTTTCTCACAAATGTGTGCTGCAACTAGAGCTGCTCTGATGACAGTTGATGTTTTGAAGTTGTGTCTTCTGCGTTTTACCCACAGTAACATCTAATTGGTGAGGCTTTCGAGGGGCAAGTAAGCAAATACCTCTCCTTTGTAGCTTTGAGTATTCTAGCAGGACAGTTGAAGTTCTCATTTAATAGTAACTTTTCCTTTCACAGAATTCACCTAAACTCTTCTGCCCAAAGGACAGAGTGCTGGATATTGAAGCTATATACAGTGTTATTGATGATGCCAAGCAGTTTGTATACATAGCTGTCATGGACTACTTGCCAATCGTCATTGACACCAACGCTAAACGGTGAGTGTCCATGTCCAGGACCAGCTGGCTGTCACAATGCAGATAAAGTCTGCTGGAGAAAATGAACCCACAGGAGATTAGTTACTACTGTGGACCAATTTCTTGGGGCCCAATTCTGCTCTTATTGAAATCAGTGAGAGTTCTGCCATTGACTTAAATGGGAGCAGAATTGGGACCTAAGAAGACAATTCCAGTTCTGGGTCCTGAGCTTTGGATCTGCCTGTTGAAGGAGATCAGAAATTGTCTAGTCTGACCATCTGGACTGGGACCCAGGAATACAACAGTCTGCTTATACATGAATCCTATTTCTTACACTATTATACTGCCTATCTTGAGACCACAGCTACTGTCATTTTATGAGTATCATAGATATTCAACATGAGGGAGAGAGAAAGAGAGATTGTGTGTGTTAAGAGAGAAATAATGTATTCTGAGTTCTTGTATACAGTGTGGGGGATGTCATCATTTTATTGATATACACATATAAGTGAAAATTCCAAATTCAGCACAGATTACATTTGAATTATATCACTTTTTGGTTAACTGAGAGTTGCTCAAACAAACAAATAAAAAACACCATGTAATTTTTAAACAGCCTGTTTGTATGGACCATTAAAAAGCACTGATTGCCCAAAACAATCCAAACAACAAAACCATCCAACTCAGAAGGACAGTATCCACTGGTCCCTCCAACTCTTGAAAACACTCACAATGAATTGAGAATCTAGCAAAGCTTGCCATTTCATCTATGCTCTTTATTTAAACACAGTTGAGACAAAATAAGCATGTGATTATGTGGATTTCTTTCCAGTTTTGCATATTTAGAGATGTTTTGTTCAAATTAAAAAAAATCAGTGGTTTGACTGATATCAAGCATAACCTGTTTCAAGTCTGTGAGAGAGTTTTTCCAATAAACTCATTATGTACAGTCTCCATCACAGTGAAAGAATCATGGGCAGTGCTGTAGGAACCTCAGTTCCTATTGAGAAGCGGATATCCCTCATGCTTCTATGTTAGAAAGGATCTTAATATGTAGAACCATTACAAGTGTTACAGTTGATGTTATCTCCTTATTTTATTCTCATACTGGAAGAATTCAGAAATCTACTGGATTAGGGAGATCCAGGGAAATCACCTGTGTGAATTCCTCAGTGTTTTTCCTACAGCATGGCTTTGTTTGAGGCACTGCCACAGCTTCTACCTTGCCAGCTCCCAGTTCTCATTGTAAGTTATCTTCTGGCATTGTAGAGCTCAGATTCATTAGCCCCCATGACTTGATGCTGCTGGAATGAAGACAACATGCATTTTCTGTCTAATTCTCCCTTTCCTCACCTGCTCCCACCAAAAGTCAGGAACACAAAGCTAACTTTCAATTGTGAGAATAGTGTCATGGAAGCCAGAATCCCACTCATGGCAGAATTTCTGCAATTCTGATCAGGAAAAAAATGTAGCATCTTCCTTAAGCGCCTATCTCATCTGCTACTGAAGGACGCAGACACCCCGCATAGCAGCTCTCAGTTTTTCAAGGAAGAAATTACAGAAGGCATTCCAGTCCCCAGCCTGTACGGTCCCAGTTCATGGGGGGGGGGGGGGGGGGGGGGGGGGGGGG
>JAWWES010000115.1:37824515-37856722 GCA_035583135.1 Lophotriccus pileatus
CGCCCCCCCCCCCCCAAAGGCGGCATTCAGGAAGAGATGCGGTGATCGAGTTCCCTTGCAAATCCTTGTGTCTCCGTGCCTGGGCTGGTCAGCAGCGCCCTCTAGTAGTGGCTCTTTGTGCTGCTGCTCCGGCCGCGGGCAGGGAGGGACACGGGAGCAACTCCCAAATAGCGGTGGACAAAGCACCGGTATTTTGTGAAAGTGTCTTGGCACATACACAGGTGGAAGATGTACTCACCCATCCACAATCTCGCTGTCTCCACTATGACAGTGATAGTTTTCGTACAGGGCTGAACGACAGAAAAAGGAATGCTGGAAGATCTGTTTACTGAAAATCCTTTTAAATAAGAACAGTGTTCCTTCAGTGGATAGAAAATGAAATTCACATGTGGATTTGTTTTCTATATAGTGTCTAGACTTAGCTGCATAAAAATCCATTTTTAAAAAAATTTCTCTGATATACTGTATTCTTTCTCCACAGGTACTGGCCATATTTAGATGGGAAGATAAGAGAAGCGTTAGTATTACGAAGTATTAAAGTACGACTTCTCATAAGTTTCTCAAGAGACACAGATCCCCTTACTTTTAACTTTGTTTCATCTCTCAAAGCTATTTGCACCGAAGTTCCAAGCTGTAGTTTGAAAGTTGTAAGTATAATTCATATTGCTTTGAAATATAAGATGTTCCCCACGCCCCCAAAAAAAGGATCAAGAAAACTTAACAACTGAGAAGCATTTTCTGTTAGTATCAAAGTCTTTGAATTTAACTAAATAACATTAGAAATGTAATATAATTAACTCAATTTACTCCTAGTAGTAACAGAAACAGAAATTAAGACAGAAAAATAGATTGACGTCAAAAGGTAGTCTGTGTGGTGGCAGCCCACGTAAAACCTACATCTGGTCTTTCACAGCAAAACAGAGTCATAGGTCATGTTTATACTGTCTGATAAGAGTAAATCTGACAGTACGAAAATAAGTTCTAGTTTGGATTCATGTAACCTTACTGTTCAGCTGTGTAAGCATCTACTTTTCCTTCAGTCAAGTGCAAAGTATGGGAAAAAATAATGAAGATTTGACATTAAATTCAGACTTGTGAAGACAACCATTATGTGGCCACATTAGACATGCAGTACAGGAAGGTGAGAAATACCATACATGTTACATTTGTATTAGAGAACAGAGTATATGGTAAATACTACTTTCAGTTTGCTACAGTTTGTTTTTATGAAATTGAGGCACACTGGAAATCAGCCATCTTGGATTAATTTTTTTTTTTGTCTTTTTTTGGTGTGTGTTTTTTTGGGGTTTTGGTGTTTTTTTCAGGTAACTCTCTCAAACAGTCTGAATTATTTGGATTTCTTAAACTGATAATCCACTTAATCATTCTGGATTTTTTTTGAAACTGACAACTGTAAAAAACAAGTACTATGTGTTATACACACTAGGAGGCATTTATGCATATCTAGAATTTTTCTTATAATGTATGTTGTTATTACAAGTTTCCTAAGTAGAAAAGCAGCATAAAGTGTGATTTTAAGTAAAAAAAAACCATACATGGCTGACACCGCTTAAGCTGCTTCAATTTTGAGTAACTTCTAGCTTGTTTCATATTTATCACCAAAATTCTATTTATGGATTCAAACTTATTTTTTATTTAAGTGGTACCTAATGCTCAACATTTCAGCAGGTAAAATCCTTTCTACAGAATTTATCTTGTCAAGAGCTATATGCTAAAAGGAAAAAAAAAATACTTCTAGACATCTATTCTGGGTAGATAGTCTAGCTAGAGTATCTGCAGTTAGAAAATACAAATACAACTTCCAGTAATAAAAAAATAAGACCACCCCAGGTATAGGTAGTTGTAAAGGTACAACACACTGCAGTTACCTCTGCTGGGCATCACGTGTTCCCCCCTCTGGGTAAGTCACTGCCTTAAATAAACCTTGGTATGAGTAATAGGCCAAGGCTTGGAGTTTGCTGGTATCTATTTAATTTTGGCTGAAAACTGTGCCATAGACTCCATCTCAATATTCTTTTAATTCAAAAAACATGTCAGATGAGCAATGGTTTTTTTTAAAGCTGTGTTTCATTCATATTCATCTGTTATAGCCAAGATAAAAGGGAAACAAAACTCTGTGTGTGTATGGAGGAGGAGGATTAGGCTAACAAGGTAAAACTAAACTTAAATCTTTTGAATTAGTGGAAAATTTTGCTTTTCCCTTTTGGTTCTGCCTTGGCTATGAGAAAACATAAAGTCAAACTAAACTCTGTACAGAAAACACTGTCATTCAGACATGCAATCTATGTGTTTATATGCAAGATCACTGAAATTTTAAGATAAACTTGTTACAAATTCTGATTGAAATTATAATTAAAATTGCTAAACTGTCCCAATACCTCTGTCCCAATACCAAAATGTCACACACACATGCACCACATGACCTCCTATATCCCTGTTGTAATGTTCTTTTGGGAATAATACATCCAAGTTCTAAAAAGCATACTCAGTAACTTTCATTTAGCTTTTGATCCCTGTGGTATCCCTTGTTGTGACCATTTTAATTTTTTTTTTTTTTTTTTTTAATCTCTATGGAAAAACAAGTTTGGTTTTAAAGTTTCCAGTGAGTGCCAATGGCTGGCTGCAGCTACAGGGTACACTGGTTTGCCAGTGGCAGCAGCCTGAGGTACACAGTCGTCTTAGAGAAGGCAATGCAGATGTAATTTCTGTTAGATGGGAGTCTTTTCCTAATTTCCCGTGGTCTCTGACCAGGCCAATGGAAGTTTGGGTATGGCCTAACTGCAAGTACATAGTTATAAAATAGGGCACTGCAACCCTATTACACTTAGCAGTGTCCTGATCAAAGCCAGCCACCATCCGCTGTGTATGAATTTTCCAGTCTGCCGTGGGGGTCAGGGATGACAGGGACTGCAAGGCATGCTTTCCTGGTTGTAACACTGAGTTGTAACAATGTGCTCTATCCAGAAGCAGCGATTTTTTTTTCTTTTCCCTTCCAAAGCCACAAAACTTTGATAATACCGGCCAACAGTGTCAATGCAGTTAGAAAACGCTTAGTCCCTCATGCATTTCTCAGTATCTCATAGTCCAATTCACATAAGCATTAATAACTACTGGGGTTAACTGAAACTGTTTTTAGAGTGCAAACTCAATGGAAGTACTCTGAAGAAAATGATCGCTGGGAAGAACTTGCACGGAGAAAGCTATGTTTGAGAACTAAAAAAACACTATAAGCACAAAGCCAAATGGCAAGGAATAAACTGCACACCAAACTGCTGCTCAGTCAGGGAGCACTGTCCTATGCACTGAACCACTGTGGTCATGAAATTAAAGCTTGAATCATAAAGGGCAAGCTCAAGGTGAAGAGCTCACCGTTGTACTTCTTGGGACCATAATTCCTGTACTCCTTAAGTTTTGTGCACTTGACCCCATAAATGCATCTTCTGTGCACGAATGCCTAGTCTAAGTCTCAAAGGAGCAGTAGAAAGGGGCCAGCTCTGTTGGATGCAATTCTGAACAGAGTGTGTTTTTGAAGCGCCCGCAGAAAGTAGGACCTAGAACAAAATGTCTTTAGGCAACTGGAAACCACAATGGAGTAGCATGGAACAGATGTGCATGTACAGCACAAGTTATTCTTGAGCCTCCACATGAATCTATTTTTGAGTTGTGCAGGTGTATTCCTGCTCAGGTAAAACTGAACCTTTCACTAATTCTCAGAAAGACAGAAATGCTCTATGAGTAAACAGAGTGTTATGAATTAACTATGAGGCCTTTGCTCCTAAGCACTAATTTAATCTTAAAGCTCAGAACTCCTAAAATAAGAATGGAAAGACTAATGAAGTGTTAGGAGTAGATAGTGTATTATTAACATGGTATTTTTGCTGAAGGCGTGTCAGAGAACATTACACTGTGCTGCTTAATGCCAGTGCTGGTTCACTTGCTCATCTAAGTGACATTTGTGTGTTCTGTTTGTGAAGGCAGATGAGTTTCCCTGCTGGTGTCCATATTCCCAAGGAGTCAATGCCTTCTCTGCTATTGCTGGAGAACACATTACATTTCCAAGCCTTCTATCCTTTCCTGCCTGAAATTTTCTCTCTTACAAAGTTATTATACAAACAAGCACACTAATGTATGATATCTCAACTCAGCACATCAGCTCAATCTATCTCAATTTGACACCTCTAAGCTTATGTTATTATTGTGCTTGACTATTTTTACATCAAGGTATGTCACTTTTTGCTAAGTCTCCCAACACTGGCAAGAAGACAGCTTGTTATGTGTTGTTTCCTAGCATTAAATACTTGCCTATTTGCCTGTTTTAGACTATTCCCTGTGATGTTAGTATTGGTCACACTGTATCATCTGCATCCGTGTGAAGAGGTACTGCAAGTACCCTGATGGATACCCTATCGCTGCTGGCTGTTTCCATTCCAATTTTGTTGTGCTGGAAAAAACATGACCATTTTCTTCTGGCTTTATCCAAAAATTTAAGACCCTTTCAGAAAGATTCAGACCCATTTCTTGCCAAATACATACTTTCAGTGTGGGCGCATGTTTGTAGAGCAGTTCCTCAGGCACACAGTTGCAGTCTGGATGTTGTCAAAGAACATAATATCTAGCAAACTCTCCTTTATGGCTGCTAAGGTGGTTTGTTTTAAGAAGTGTGATGCTGTAATTATTATTGATTATAAAAATCTGTAATTAAAGGTATGATTTCTCCATGCAGCTGCATTAGCGGTGAATATACAATATAAATCTAATTTAAAGAAAAGATAATAAACTTTTACATAGAATAATCTTTTTTTTTAATGGCCTTTATAAAGCACTGACTCAAACAGTTTGCACTGCTGTGCTTGTTTTTAAATTCAAAATACTATCTTCGGAATTTCGCTAGTATTTGAACTCATTAGAGAAATTAAGTGTGGAACATAACAATGCCATATACAGGTAAGTAAGCATGGAGTGGCAGACAAAATTCAGAAACTTCAAGGTAACAACTTTGTGACAGCTATCAGTCACAAAACTGCATCCCACTGCTATCCAGTATTTCTGCATTGAAAAAATACTGAATTTATTTCTCATGCACTAAAAGCCTGCTTCAGTGCTGTTAAACAAATTTCTTTGCCCTGTGTTTCCCTCAGTAAAGTCTCACATAACATCTGATTCCAGGAAAAAATAATTTAATAATTGAGTGGTACAGCAATAGGAACACCTCAGGCTGGGTGACTCCAGAGGAAACCAAACCAAGGGAATCCCTGGGCTTTGATATCCTTACAGTCTATCTACCCGTTCACAAGCCTGGCACGCACCTCATGGTCCAATGGTTATTTTTGGTCTGGGGTCTTCCAATGCCTTAGTGGATTCTTCCTCTGTGCCCAAGCAAGCAGGCTGTTAACTCATCTTATGGAACTGCAGCTTCTGCTGATGACTGCAGCCTCCTTATCTTCTAGTTTATATTTCTTGTGCACCAGCTTAGCTGGAAGAGCACAGGAAACTAAAAAGTCCTTGATTTAAAGTAGGCTCTGCTTAGCAATAACTAAAATATCAGTGTTATCAGCATTATTCTCCTGCTAAATTCAAAACACAGCACTCTACCAGCTACTAGGAAAATTACTAAGAAAATTAACTCTATTCCAGACAAAAGCATGTATCTAGGTGAAAGTTTACAGCTTGTGACTCAAGGCTTCAGCAGATCTTAGCTAAGCTGCTCATGCTAAACAAGTAAAGCTAAGCAAACAGCATACTGAATCACACAATATTATAACTGACTTAGTTAAAACTTACCTATTAAGCAAAACAACTAATATTTCTCAACAAGCCCTAATAAACTTTCATCATGGCAGTAGGGGGGATGTGTGTCAGTCCAAGCACAGAGACTCTACTTAGTGCTGAAATGAGCAGGAGCCTGGATTGGTCTTGGTATTTTAGACAGAGTCTTTCTAAGCAGTTTTGGTACAATCTCTGACAACATAAAATTTACTCCAGTATATTTTCCAGTGGGAAGAGAGAGATTCCGATGGAGTCCATGGCACAAAGTGTTAGATAAACAGCAGCCTCTGGGCTACTCTACCTTTTGTCTGCAACTAAACCATTTTAATTAGCTTTGGTAGTACTAACTGCAGATAAGTCTGGTCAAAGCTTAAAACAGAGTTCTCCAAGGAAAACCAAACTGTAATGACCTTGACTCATGATGAAGAAGATTTTCTGAATGAGTATTTATATGCAGTTCTGAAGCAACCAGTGGTATAAAACCTAAACGTGGTATTGCTCTTAATTGGTAACAACACATTTTGCAATAGTCAAGCAGTTCACTGCAAACAAGCTTGAAACTCACCTACATTATCAGCGGGGTAAAGAATGCTTTGTAAAACTGAGCACCCGTGTGCTGTGCGTACACCTGCATTTGGGTTAATGCAACTGATGATGTCATGTACTGCAGAGACCACCACATTGCAATCATGAGTTTGGTGCTGGGCAGCTGTTTTCCAAATTAGTAAGACTATTCTGAAAGACATCTCCGTAACCTAAAAGGATTTGTTCAAAGTTTATATCAAACCCAGCACTGGTTTAAGAGATGAATTGTGGAAAACAGACCCCTAAGAATGATTAAGGAGTTTTGGGATGGCTTCTTTTCCGCCCCAAAGTGTGTCCACTTTATAGCCAGTTACTTTCACCAGTAATCTATTGTGAATTAGGTTTGTTCTGAGGATCTCACCATCACTTCAGTCAAAGTTTTCCAGTCAGGCAGTAAATATTTCACTTCACCTTCATCATGTTATTCTCTACTTCGGGTTTTGGAATCTATGTTTAGCTATTAGTTTTGTTGCTGAAATAAACATTGCTTATATTGGTACTGATCAGAAAAGGAGTGCATATAGCGCCAAAATGAAAAATAAATAAATAAAAAACAGCTAAATAAATATTGCTCAGACTTCACCCTTCAGTGTAAAACAGATGTATTTTCCTCTTGTTACCTGGTAAATTTGATCTCTTCATATCAAATTTAATCCTGAGAAGCTTCTAAGTTTCTGAAATGGGCAAATTTCCTGTTGGAAACTATCCAATGTGTGATGTAGAGGTATTAACTCAGCTACTGCTGTGCCTGCCAATCCGGATCCTTTGTCCCAGTCCTCCCCAATGTCCTTTGACAAATGAGGAAGAGAGATAAAGAAAAGTTCCTGGCTCCATGCAGAACACAAAGATGGGGGTTTTTTGTTCACTTCACAGCCTTTACTACCTGGCACTGCATTTCTTTTGGCATGCAGTAGCCATATACTTTGTATAGTTCAGAATGCCAAGGCAAGAGTATCATAACCTGTGAGAATTTACTAAGCAATACAGTGTGCAGTGTTTTATTAAAATTAACAGTTGGCTAGAAAAACGCAAGCTGTTCTGTAGCACTAACTCATTTTCAATAACGATTAGAGAACAAACCATACCTTTTCTGTCTCCTACAGAGCAGTGCTCATTAACCTGTGCTCCATTCTATTTTATGGCAGAAATTCTTTGACCTTGAGGAAGAGAGTGCATGCTTTCTTAAAGAACAGAAGAACACTTCCCTTCCCAAATTAAATCGTAACAAATACATGGTGACCGATGGAGCTGCATATATCGGTATGTAACCACATCTCAAGAAATTCTAGTTAGTATCCTAAAGCCTGAAAAAACACCCCTTTGTAGATGAGCAATCCACAGCTTATATGTTTGTTAATAGTTTATTTCTTTGGGAACTCGGATGAAGATTGAGCTTTGGGCCTCTTCCCATTTAAAAACTTTTCTTCCCTTATGAATCAGTTTGTCAAAACCCACATTCTGCTTTCAGTATTTTAAAACAGACCAAAACCACAAATTTATGAGGCAGGAACAACTTGGATTATTATTAGCATGTTCTCTTGTTTCTGCAATCCAGTGAAGATGAACTGTTCTCCAATTTCCCATGTTATTAATATGGTTAATCCTGGTAAATACTGTACAGATGCCTTTTATCCTCATCTTCTGAAGTCTTATTCCATTTCCTATAATGACATTTCAGACATCCTCCTAACATTAGGTACACGTGTAACTGGTATTTTGGGCTAAAGGTGTATTTAAGGAAAGTTGCTGTATGGCAGCCAGCAAAAGTTTGTTACCACTGAAATGCTCACTGAATGCAGGCTGAAAACTACCTTTTAAAAAATCTGAGTTGTACATCAGCTTACAGGATCAGAAAACCATTACTGAATTAAAAAGCAACTCATAACATTTTAAAAAGCCAGCAGAGAAAACATGCATTCTGATATGCTTCAGCTTGATGCTTTAGGGATCTTACTTACTGACTCGTTGCAAAGCGCTCACAGCCCAGGGTGGCAGAGGCAGTGGGGAAAGGCAAAGAGGAAAGGCAAAGTGGGGAAAGGCAAAGTGGGAAAAGGCTGTAACCCAGAAGCTAAAACTTACTCTGAAATGCCCACCTTGAGGGGCTCTAAACACACACACCTATCTTAACCTATCCAAATCTTAATTTTGACTGCAAATACTGCAACTCATTCCTTTCTCATCTCCCAAAGGTTTTATGGCCCCCCCCAACATTATTTTTCCACTCCATTTTAAATCCCTTCACACAGATAGATTAAATCTCAGTACCTTGGAACTCGTCTACACAGCATAGATTCTTAGCCAAGTTGGGTTTTTTCTTTCCTGTTGGTCTTGCATTCTTAGCTGCAGATAAATTTAAAGAAAAAAAAAGAATTAATAAAGCTTTGTGAAAGTAGTACAAATACATGCTAAGGACCTTATATATCTTTTACTTGAAATCACAGGAAAAAATGTCCCTTAGAATGAGGCTTCAATTTACCATCCTTGACAACTTCAGAATTCTTAGCATTTTCTGCTGAAGTAGCTGAAATGATGCTGAAAAAAGGGTATAAGTTTCTCAGATACCTTCATGTTTTAGGTACTGTTGTAAAGTATGATCTCTAGTTGACGTCATTGTTTTTCCAAAATACTGCACGTGTTTTGCATATATAATTTAAAATACTTACAGTTCTAGTGAAATAAAAAGAAATAACAGCAACAGTTAGTTTTCCATTAGTCCAATTATGCTCTTTGCCTTGCTATCACCAGGATTTGAAGTGCTCTTTTGTTACCTTAGATTTCAACACAGGTGGTAATAACTGGCATAAAAAAAATAACACCTATTTTTCTTTCCTGAAATAGTATCTATCAGTGGGTAACCTGTAAAAGATCTATTGGTTTGGAACTTTAAATTGTTTATACAGCAAAAACAAATTTCATTCTTGGCACTGAAAAGGTCGATGAGGAAAGTAAATGGAGTAATAATACAATATATGCAAAAAGAAGAGCAAAATATTTTTGAATAAATAGAAGAACCTGTTTTCACTTATGAAGGCTTAGAGCTGTTAAACTTCCAGAAACGACCTTCACTATGCAAGGTATTGTAATGGAGTTTTTTCTTTCCTATTAATATAAAAAGCTCTTTTCTGTCCCTGCACTGGGGGAACTGATAGTGTTTCATGCTGGATTGCCTTTAGGGAGATTGGTTTTTTTGTTTAGTTCTTTGGTTTTACTGTTAGAAACTCACTGTATATTCCTGCCTTTACTTGTAGGTAATTTTGACTGGGTAGGAAATGCTTTTACGCAGAATGCTGGAGCTGGCCTTGTTATCAACCAAGCAGACGCGGGGAACAGCACAAGCATCATTAAGCAACTCAAGGCTGTTTTTGAAAGGGACTGGTATTCACATTATGCCAAAAGTTTACAACCAACAAAAATCCCAAACTGCTTTAATCACAAACTTAATAAAGGAACTTCAAATAAGACTGCCATGAGCAATGTGAATTAGAAAGACTATTTTACTGTTTAGTATGGCAATGAAGAATTATGTTGGGGTGTAGCCTTCTTTCATATTTACAGACAAAAGACTTAAAAAGCAAAAAAAAAGTTTGGTTGGGGGGGGTGTTTTTAGGAAAAAGCACACTTATATTAAAACTGTCTAAACTATATTCTCTATATTGAATTATTTAAGACGTTCAAATTTGTTACTTCTGACACTGAATGTCATTTCCGCTTCCATGTTAATTTTAATGTTCCGCATTTGAATTTAACAGCATGTATCAATGTTTCTGTTTTAGGACCTTCCTTAATTGCCAACCTGGCTAGAACAAATCTTGAGGCAAAACGAAGATTCAAGCTATGAAATGGCATTCTAAGATCAGTTATTATTGACATACAAATAGATGGTAGGTTTACTGTGTTAGAAAATATAAAGGAATAAGCAAATTTTCACCCATATAAATCATTCCCTTTAAATAACTACCTAGTCATACAAATACTTCCTAGTTTCAAGCATTTAGCTTTGAGTATCACTATTCCATGTCTTCTAACTAGCCTTAAAATACATTAGAGTTAGGACTGGTAATTCATTCATCTCCTAACAAAATGAGAAGGTTTTGAGGGATTGGGGTTGGCCTCATTGAATTTGTTATATTCCCTAAAGCCTCTCAGATAAATGGATTTTGTATTAAAAGAATGTGGATTCCTTTCAGCATAATAGTTATTTCCAATTACATGCATTTCATCTAACAATGAAAATCTCTGGACTAATAGCAAAGACCCAGGACTATTTTTCTTTTTTCTTTTTTTTTTTTTTTGTAATCTCAAGAAAATTTCTTCCCTAAATTAAATATTTATCAAATGTGAGTCAGCAGTTGTGTGATGACTCATTATCAAACCAATGCACATCTAAAAATCAAATACTGCTTTTTTTAGAAAGGTCAAGGCTTATGCAAAATCATGCAATAATTGTTGTTAAATGCTCATATAGAAATTGTGTTTGATTTTTACACCTGGAAGTGTTTTCTTTTCTAACTTTAAAAAAAATAAAACGTGTGAAGTGGTATTTTTTTTGTTAAAATATCATCCATATAGGTAAGTACATCTGCATGGACAGAAAAGTGATGCCTTCATTTAGGCCACAGTTTCAATTGATGTCAATAGTGTGCCTCTACAATCACAACTCACTTGCACCAAAAAGCAATTGAGAAGTTCTGTAAAAGTGTGACTTTGCTCTTTAAAGAAATATACACAAATGTTTGACAACAGATTTTTCTACACTCAAAGATGTAATATCACAGTTTCAGAATAAAAATGTTTCATTACATATCCCTCTGCTTCCATTGAAAAAATACAGCTATGAAAGCAAACTGCATTCTGCATTTTGTTAAATATTCACAGAACCTTTTCCAAAATGACAACTTTTCTGTCTCACCTACTGAAAGCACACTTTGAAAGCAATGGGCAGAAAGAGAAGGAAAACCAACCATGTTCCAATGTATTATTTTAACCTTAAGAAGAAGTTAAAAATCTACCTTGATTTTCAAAATATAGGTTTTACTTACAAGGTAAAAAAAATTCAAATTTATTTTATAGCGAGCGCAGCTTAGGAAATTCTAATAAGACAACATATGTGTATTCAAATTGTAAGCTGGAGACACCCCACAAAACTAATTATGACCTCAAAAGGCACACTTTTGACAAAGAACGTTTGTTGCTTTTGCAATTGCAAAGATTTACATCATCTTACTGAAAATAATGATAAAAGAAAAAATTTTGAAAGTTGTCAACTTTTACAGACAATATTTTGCACGACTCTAATACACAATAACATTTTCTGGTATTCAGATAAACACATGCCGTGTATTAGTCTCACACACCTAGAAAAGTGTATATTCTGGCATTCGTATAAGAAAAAAATATTTAAAATGAAAAAGTTCTCCCGAGTTGTTAAGAGAAATTTCTGGATTTTCTTCCTTCTGTATATAACTGAAGAGTATGCATAGCAAGTGTGGGAGAGAGATCCTCAGCACTTAACTTACTTGTTCTGGGGTTTTTTATTTGTTGAAGGAATTAATATTAGTCCAGATTAATTTATGGTGAAAATTTCAGCCAAGTTATACCATCAGTAAATTTAGTCTTATGAGTCAAAGGTGAAAAAAACCAAACCAAACAATCAAAAAGCCCACCACATTTTTAAAATCCCGTTGAGATAGTTGTACAGTTTCTGAGATGCCCATGGATCGGTGATTTTAAAGCTTCAGATAAACTTAATACAACATTCTTACATAAAACAGAAAATAATTCAAGCAAACAAAAAACCCCAGCGTCTGGATTTGTTAATTGTAGCACCTAATGGCAATAATATACAGGAATGAATCAATGTCCCTTTTTTTTCCCTCTTGCATTATGAATACTGGAAATGTGTTAAGTTTTTTAAATGACATCTTGTATAAATAATGGAGGATCCTGGTGGAACAGAAATTTGTCATGATAAAGCTAAGCTATATGTATACAAAGCAGGATTTAGTAATGAAATCAGACTGTGGACTTAACCCTGATTGATTTAATATACCAAATGAATGGTTCAGATACAGTAGTTTTACTGGATCGATCCTACGGAAATACAATCATGAATATAATCGCGAATCCATTAATTTACAAATGCATTCTTATTGGCTTGATAAACAAATTCTTGGTGCTTCAATGACCCCCCTCAAAGAGATGATACATAAAAGTAGTAGTATGTTTTGTGTTTAGTAATGGAAAAGTTTGGGTGTTTTGGAACAACTTTTAATGAGAAATACCCATTAGCCATCCTACAAATAGACTGGCAGACTCAAATTTCATTTGGTATAAAATATGGATTGATACTTTACTAACTGTTTAGAATGGCATCAGCTCCAAAATAGTAAAGTTTTGTTCTATTACATTAGCCAAAAGACAAAGTGCATCCTTGGACTTCAGCAAATATGAAATTTAAAATATGAGATTCTTTTTTTTGAAACTGTTTAAAGGGATTATAGCCAATTATTTGGTTTCTGTCAGTGCTGTTACTGCTTAACTAGATTTGCCACAACAGCCTCAATTCTGGCTTCAGATCCTTCTACCACTGTAATAAATCTGGAGCAAATCCATTACAGTGATTTCACACTAGTTTAGCAGGGATCCAAAGCTAAACTAGTTTCCTCTTGCTTCAGCTCTCCTGAGTATCACCATTGCACAGGCTATTTCCAAACTGGATGGAGATTTGCATTCAGTGTTTTCTCACAGATCTCACAGGCATAATCCAAACGATGCACTTTCTCTAGTCCCCTTCTAACTGGCATTGGTAACTCTGTCATATTAAAGGCATTTCCTAAACAGAACGGTTTTATTCTTAAAGAATATAGACTGTAATTGTTGTTTGCTGCAAACATTTACTAGTGCCTTATTCATACAAGCTTTTGTTTAACTGTTCCTCACATGAAGTCCTGCTAAAGATCTTGTATCTAGTACTGAGGCATACAGTGAACTTCTGAAGTAGGAAGACTACATATTGTGATGTTTACAGTTTAGTACCTAAAACTAGAGTCACAAAAATACAAAAACTGTCTGTGAGATGTTAGTCCAAACCACAAGCACATCTAAACCAGAGCATTTTTATCCAATCCCAGTTCTAGAACTGAATTTCACAAATTACTCCTGGCTTCATTATCAACTAATATACAACACACTTGAATTATTATGTCCTGCCGAGGTATAAAACTAAAATCTGAATTCCCCCAACAGCTGGCTGAAATTAAAAACCATAGCGACAGAAATTCCTGTAAGCACAGGTTGAAGTACAAATACCACATAGTGGCTACTTTACACATCTTGCATGTTAAGTCTCAAGTTGCTTTGTGCCAGCCACCACTTTTTTCTGCCTGAAGCATGAACTAGTATCCACAACTACTTTCACCTTCTCTTCGAAGACCAGAAAGGCATAGATTTTGTGCTACAGCATAATGGCTGTAGCTGTACCCTAACAGGAACAGATTTCAGTTTTACACCATACAGGGCCAGGTGTTCCTCCCAGTAAATTCAGGCTCTGCCGGTAGTTCAGGAGAGAACTTGAGAAACAAGTAGAAAAGCCTCAGAATATTACTTTTAAGACCTACCCATTATTTGCTATACTACTAGATACCTAAATTCTGCTACTTTGTTGAGACTTGCATACATAAAAATTGAACAACTAAGATCTGTGTTACATGCCATTTAACCCATTCTCCATCTATGGAGAAATCCACACAAAGAAATTATAGGGGTTTTTTTGTAACTTTGGGGTGAACTTGGTGAAAATAGTGTAAGCTTTCTTGTCATGATGGTAAAGACATCAGCTGGCTATTCCAGTTCTTCAAACTGAAGTCCTAAATATCCCTATCTTGCATTATCATTATTCCAATGCAATCTATGTAAAAAAACACAGAATGAATCCTTAGTATGTTTCAAATTTACAGTGATACCTCCTGAGTTCAAGGCACCAGTAAGCATACTCCACTTTGAACACTGCAGGGTATAGTAGCTCAGTTGATTCTGTAGGATGATTGCTTTTCTTAGCTGTAGTTTTTCAGTTTAATTACTGCTGGATGTTATTTATGAATTTCTCAGTATTGAATCAGGTTGCTCTTGCATCATCACTTTGCACAAATGCCTTAGAAGCTTGCCAAACTAGCATGTAAAAGAGACCTCGTTCAAAATAGTTTAGACAAGAAAAAAAGAACTCATGTGCTTTACGCTCTGCAGATGCTGAAGTCAATAGATAAACTCCAGTCTTATAATAAAGTGGAGCTTTCTATTGCACCTCCTGTTTAGATTAGTCCTGCAAGGGCTTCAAAGAAAATGTCTGTGAGAATTGTGTGTTTAAGTTATCTTGTGATCACAAATTTACAGAGAATCTGAACAAAGAATCCAGCTGTGCTGAATGGTTCAACACAGTAACTTAAATTGGGCTTTCATGAAAACACATTTATATTCCGTGTCCATATGATACAACTGCATTAATATGCTAAAGTTAGGTTTTTCCTAAAATCAAAATAACATGTAGGACAAAAGTGAAGCTACTGCAGCCTATTTCTGAATTAAAATCATATTTTAAGAGCATAATTGAACTCTGGCTGCAAATTAGTCTGCTATAGTAATGGAGTCAGCTCTGTTTTGTTCACAACAAATTCTACACTGCAATTTTACAGGAAGACTCCATAATTCTTTTAAGTTCTGTAAAATGAACATGATCATTTTCCCTTTAAAAACATAAAATATATTAAAATGGCTGGCAACCGCAGCATTCCGGAGAATCATTTTCTGTTCTTTTATGTTGCATGGCCACAGACGTGAACAACACAAATGACATGTATTGCAATGATGTTGTGTGAATTCATGGTGGACATTGCATCTCACATAGTGATATCCATCCCTCCTGCAGCAGCATAAAATGTAGTAAGGATAGAGAGGAAGGGGCAAAAAGAGCTAGAGGCAAACTATCTTGGATCAGCCTGAGTTAATGGACTAGAAGCTCTGGGCTGCATTCTTATGTTGTTCTTTTCCCTGCAAAATCCTCTATTTCTTAGGCATCCGCCTTGCTGGTCCTTGTATGAGTGAACTCCCATGATTGTTTTCAGACTGAGGAGAGAACCTTTAACAACTACTAACCTATGCTTAACAGAATAAAAGAAGCATGAATAAAAGCCCATCGATTTCTATGTATCAGGTACTAAGTACTAAAGCAGTATTTGAGATGGGACTCTTCCTTGTACATTACAAATTTCTAGTGTAATATAAGCAAGGATTTACAACACAGCACATGCCTGCAAACTGCACATCACATGAAGCCTTTGCATATGTTCTCTCAATGTACAAATATTGTACATTGTACAATATTGTACAAATGTCAGACACCATTCTCAAGTACTAATAAAATCGTGCATACTAAGCACCAGTATCAGGCAATCAAACTTTACAAATTAATCACACTCAAATGAGGAAAGGAATTTCCCCCAAAAGTGATAACTATTTAAATTTTATAAGTGACAGAACCTGGAATTATTTTCAAATGTAACTTTGAGGGACTTAATGGGGAAATTAATGCGGAAGGAATCCTTCTGTTAAAGATTAAAGGCATGCACCAATATACATAGTGTTGTTTAAGCAAGACAGCGTATAAAACATGCAATGAGAAGCTCTTCAAATGGAAGTGTGTGGACCAACATTTTATTGACTGACTTGTATTTGAAAACTACTGAAAACTATTGAAAACTAGTATTTTCAAGTGGATGTGCTCAATATTCAATTACTTCAAAACATTCTCTTAAATTACTACACAAGCATTCCTTATTTGTATTTCCTCAAATGAAAAACTCAGTATTCAGTGTTTTTTCTTGAAACTTGACAGAAAAGCAGGATGCTTCTGGAAGTGACAGCTGTATCTTTCTAAAGATCAAAGGGCTGTTCTCTTCATCTAACTTGTCCTCTTACTGTCTCCTACTTCTTCAGCAACTCAGTCCTGGTTTACACTTGTCATTGCCTGAGGAAAAACGAAAATGAAGTATTTTTAGCTACCTGATGGTTCTGAAAACTGCTGGCTGCTCAACATGTTTTTGCCCTATGAGACATCCCTCATCTAATGAGATACCAAAAATTATAAATGGAGGTTAAACACATAATTCCAGGTGACTCACATAATTTTTTACCTGGAAAGACACATATGAAAAATCTGGAAAAAAAGATGGGGGGCGGGGGGGAGAATGCTTGGCAACCTTTAAATGAGGTAGAAGTTCTTCTGTTGATATAAATACCTCTTCTGGTGAACTCATTCTGGAGTAAACCATTTTGCTACCACACAACCAGATTTGCAATGACTAAAATGTGTGGCTGACTTTACCATGAAAAGGTAAGAAGTCAAATGCCCCTTGTCTTTATGAATTGAACTAATGGCTTTACTATGTAAGAGAGGTGGAAGAAGCAGGTGAAAAAAGAAGATGCATTGTCTCCTCTTTTGAAGGAATAGGCCAGGTTTCTACTAGAAACAGAGCTAATAGGGTTTCTAAAAAAACAAAGATCTTATGCATCCAAATTCTATTAATTCTCACAAGATGGTGCACACCTGTGGGAATTTTGGACTCAACTTAGTACCAACTTCTTTTGTGGCAAACTATCAGACTTCTCAGGAGAGCTCCTTTTCCTCCTTCTCACTATACTCAAGACAGCTGTGACATCTGCTTTTAACAATCTCCAGATTCTTCAAGGCAATTCTAAACTAGAAAATAAGAATGATCCCTGTGGAAAGAAAATGAATGGCAGGTTCACTGAGGACCTTCTTCACCAAAGAACCTAGTACAAGAATTAAATTACATAAGAAATCAGAATCAAAACCACAAGACATTCTCATTTTTGTCAACATTTAAAAAAAAAAAAGAAGAAAGAAAATTGGAAAAATAATAAGAGGCTAATACAGCACCTCAGATGAATGAAACTGAAATTTATAGACCAAAACACTATTACTTTTGTGGAAAGTCCCCCCATTTAAACTGCAGCTCTCAATATGACAGAGATGCAGTGAAGAATCAGTGAACCACTGGCTTTGATATGCTGTACAAAGGTTTCAGCATTCAAAGTCTTATGTCCACCTGTCTGTATACAGCTTAAAATTTAGGCAAAAAAAAAAAAAAAAGGATTCTGTGTATATTTATACAGCCCTTACTGCCAAATAATCATTAAAAAATAGACACTTCTCACAGCATTTATGTCTTCAGGTGTCACCACAGAGATCTTAGTGAACAAGTCTGGAAAAAGGCAGAAAAGCAACATCTGTGGTGGCAAGTAAGCCAACTAAAATAAACTGTAAGCCCATTTTTCAAGTGTTAGTTCATTCAATAAAAGTATTCAGATGCCCCCATATCCAGCTCAAATTCCGAATGTCTTTGCATCAGATTCCAAATGTCCTTGTATCAGATTCCAAATGCAGAGTTGAGGTTCCTCACACACATACATACAGAGACGTATCCTCAAAGAATAAATGAGTATCTATGCCAGGAGAGCTTGGAACATCTCTAGCACAATGACTTGTTCCACTACTGTCCTACTCTTAAGACTGACAGGAAATAGTACAGCTTTATGCAAAGGGCTACATATCCTTTACCAGAGAATAGGAATATTCACACAAAGTGACTCAGAATAACGAGTAACAAAAGTGAACTAACTCCTGGCTGCAGCACAGAAGTACATCAACATCACCATCCCTGATAGCACATACCTTTTCATTCTTGTATGTGTGCCAAAGCTCACTTTTTTAACAAACAAAGGGCAATGTTTCTCTCTGAATTAAACATTCCAGAGAGGATTATACCTTTTTTTTTGTTTGTTTTAACAGAGAGAAGAGCAACCACTGCCCCAATTCGCTCTTCCTTTTCCATGCTCCACTTTTCCATTAACAAATGTTTCTTCTATCTCTTCTTCATCTGTCTTCTTCCTTTTCAAACTATTTCCTACATGCTGTTTCTGAATCCCTTGCTGCTTTTTACACAGGGATGAATCCCTGCAACTTGGATTGTTGGTGCTGTAACATCCTACAAGGTTACTTCCACTAGCTTTACCTGAAGTGCTCAGAAGAAGGAAGTGCATGCATACAATGTTTAAAGACACACAAATTACTGTGTATGAAAACAAGGGAAGTCAGGGCAAAAGCAGAATGCAGACACTACTGGAAAAACACCTGGATGGGGAAAGGGTTTGAAGTCATACTCCTCAATCCGATTTCACCTTGGCACATCCAAAACCTGCATCAGGATGTAGGAGCTCAATTTTGCAAACCTTGCACAACTAACACAAGCCTTGTCTCCAGGTATTTTGTTTGCTGTTGTCCTGGAGTCACATGCCAGGTTAACCTGCCAAGCTAGGCAATAACAAGCAGGTCAAAACCACAGACAACTTCAAGCCGCATAACCTCAACTTTATCCTCCAAGTGGCATCCAGCCGCACAGGGGGTCTAATCTGGGTACTGTCATCTTGTGATTGTTAAAATGGTCCAAGCTCACCATTGTATATAACGCCACCACCTTCAAAAGAGCAAATGAAGAAAGAAGATCTCTCTGCAAACAAATTTTAAATCTCTGACTGTGACTTTGGCACTGCATTGTATTTCCCCACACAATCTCAAAGTAGCAGGAGTCCTTTGTAAAGTTTGCAGAGACAAAAAGGGTATGTACTATATAAGTTTACTACTATACCTCTTCTGATGGAATAAATATCAAATAGAAAAATCTGTCTAAACTTATTTTGAAAACTGCATGGCCAGCTTATGCAGTAGCTAGATATGTGGCAAGGTTACAGTGTTACTCTCTAAGGAGAATACAATTAATATGCTTATATATTTTGTTCAATTCAAGCGCTGTGTAGTCTCCAAGTTCTGCTATGAGAAGTATGGATAACTTCTCATTATCCTTCTTATTCCAAAACACAGTATTTATCACAGATATGTACAATACAGCAGCATAGCTTAGGCCTGTTATATAGGTCAGTCTCTGCAATGCACACAAGAACATAGTTTGCCACTGCAAAGGAGAGTGGCTGCAAAATCTATTTTGGATAATCCAATTTATATTTGAGGAAATCAATGTGTGGTCATTTCTAGAACTGTGAATATAAGGCAACTGCTGCATGCTTGTATATTTGATAAGTTTTATTATACTATATCCTTATATGAATGCCTATGCAGTGTAAATGCTTTAATATAAGATACTGAATGGTTTTTTTACACATTATTTTCTAAACGTTGCTACATTTTACTGCATGTTTATTCATTTCTTTGTGTTGGTACAAGTGCGAGCAGGAAGACACATGATTTTAATAATTTATACAGCAGCTATTCAAATCCATTTTACAGACACGTTCTTATGTAAAGACTTTTAATTTGGCAAGAAATGTGCTTCCTTTAGACAATGGGCTTAGTTCACAGCAGTTACCTGTGTAATTAATGTTTATTTATTAAAAAAAAAACCCTGAGTCTGTAAATGGGGCTATTGACCCTGCTGCAAACCACTATGTCAGTATGTTTTGATACCTTTGAAACTGTAAATCATGTACATTTACTAGAAAAAACAGATAACCTGTCCTGATTCAAGCTGAAAAACAGTGCTGTAATTGAAAAAGACCATTCTTGAAAAAGAATTGTGTTTGGTGCTGGAGGATGACAATGTAGCAATCTTTTTTTCTTTAAACAATACTTTCTCATGACGTTATTACAAAGAGTTCATGTTACTTGACTGTGAACTGGGCCCACTGTTTACAGTGTTATTATAGGTAACCAAAGTTCAGCGTAATTAACAAAATTGATTGAATTCATTCTTTTGGAAGAAATAAAAAAGAGGCTGACTGATTTTGCTGGGGTTTTGGAGAGCTGGCTTGGTACAGAGTGTTGCTTCTGTACCAATGCATTTTAAACGTAAGGAAATCCCTGGCTGAAAGACTGACGGCTAAGACAGCATTGTCAGTGGTAACATCTGATACTGCTGGAAACAAAGCTAGCAATGATACAACACTAAATCAAGGTAGTAATGCATTAAAGCTATGTAAATATTTATTTTAATGCTGCAGCATCATAGCTATCATTTTTCACTGCTTTGATATCCAAGGATTCCTAATACTACACAAATGTATTTTATCTGCTTCATTTTTTAGTTTCAGCACTTTCACTCAAATCAAATAACTCCAATTTCTTTGTACTGCACTGAAATAAAGACTTGTTTCAGTACATAATGCTTTTCTGTTCTGGTTTGTCTCTGTCAGTGTTTGTTTCTATGAGCACCAAATCATACATAACAGCCCCTATGTCTAGCTCCTAGTACCCTCTCTCCCAGTTTTATGTACATGCACACACCAAAGGCAAACCAGGCAACACTGATAGACTACCTGGTGCCTCCATCTAAGGCTCTGTGGGGTCTTAGCAGCACTGACACTGGTACCAGGTCACTATGACCTCTACAATATGATCCTCTTTTCTAGTAGATTGAGTCAAATTAAGATTCTAGGTGGAATCTGGGAAAGCAGGCACTACCCTGGATTTCTCATTTCTCAGGAGACTGCCATAGCCATTGTGATTTTCTGTTACAGGGACTGCCGTCACATTCTGTTCACACTACAGGAGTCCTAAACAAATCCCCTCTGATTTCCATCTAAAGAGCTTCTAACCAGGTCTACTGCTAAGTAATTTTCTCTGTGGAGAGAGACTCATGTTCCCTTAGTTTGAAAATGAGAACACTCCACAGCAGATAACATTTAAACAGAAAAAGTAAAGACTGACAGGAGATGAGAGAAAGCTGAATCTCCTGAGATAAGCACCAGTCTTAGTAGCATGTGCTTTTCTAAGAGCTGCTTTATATGTTGTACCAGAAAAGTAGCTTTTGACTGCACAGGACACAGCGAGGTGAGCAATAGCTGCAGCACTCTGACCCACACTGTTTCACATACAACACCTGAACAGATTTTAGGTGCAACAGGAGTGATGAGTTCAGAACAAGGAGAAAGAATCAATTCCCATGAAAAGAAGCTTTACCTTAATTCTAAAATTACTTATGTCCCTATTTTATTCTAACAGATCAGAGCACCTCACTTTCACATTTCTCATGCTTTTTGCAAGACAGTTATTCTACCTATTATTTTAGTTCTCATTTTCACAGAAAATTAACTATACATTTAACAAAAATCTGCATCTAGGAACTCAATATTCTTTTCATATATGTGGCTTCATAACAATCACATGATCACATGAAGTAGGAAACAAAATCCTGTTTACAGACAATGAGCAACTTTAATTGCTTACTGTGTACTGTATCACAAAAGTTAGTTTGCAAAACACAAAAATTCAGCTGCTGACACCTATTTTCATATTAGACTTCCTTTCCAAATATGCATTTTCTCTAGAGAGATATGCATGGAAATGTTTAGATGTGTTCCACGAGAAGACAAAAATATTTCAATCCCAGTAGCTGAAAAGAAACCAGCTGCAGTATCACAGCTACAGTGCAGGCCACTATCACTGGACTGATACATTAAGAAGGAGAGGATTTATCCTATTTCTTGCCTTTGATTGCATCCAATGGGGTTTGTGCTCCATTGGAATGAGATGGTGATGGTGACATGGATGGGTTCCCTCCATTCAGAATCATATGCACTAATACATAACGAACAACTGCTTTTTATTAGACTATCTACTCCTACACAGGCCACATTTCAAATAAAACATATGATACTTACTTACAGTACTGTAATGTTTTTTAATAGGATACACCCTTTTCAGACTTGATCCCCACCTCTTAAGCAGCACTAATGACAAAGTAGGGCACTGATGCCAAAGATGTTGACATCTCCAACTCAGAGTTTTGCAGTTCCCTACAAAAAGAGAGCCCTCTCCTAATCTCTGATTACTTTTTGAGTACCAATATTCATTTCTCACTGAGTGCCACATGTATTCAAGCAGTACACTGCACTGAAAGAACTCAGCAAGTGACAGCACATGTAACCTAGTAAGAGCAAGAGGAAATCAGCTGTGGTATACTCTTAGGCTTTGCTAACACCTTTGGTGTCAAGTAACATAACAAAAAAAAATACAAAAGCCATTTAGCCATTTTCTTTCACATACTGGTTTCTTAGCAGCACTGTCATGGTTTAGCCCCAGCCAGCAACCAAGCCCAACACAGCTGCTCACGCATTCCCACACCAGCAGGATCAGGGAGAGAACTGGAAGGCTAAAAGCCAGAAAACTCGTGGGTTGAGATAAAGACAGTTTAATAGGAAAACCAAAAGCTGTGCACACAAGCAAAGCAAAACAAGGAATTAATTCACTGCTTGCCATGGGCAGACAGATGTTCAGCCATCTCCAGGAGAACAGGGCCCCACCACACATAACGCTTACTTGGGAAAACAAACGTCATCACTCCAAACACCCCCCTCTCTTCCTCCTTCTTCCCCCCACTTTATATACTGAACATGATGTCACGTAGTCTGGAATATTCCTTTGGCCAGTTTGGGTCACCTGTCCTGGCTGTGTCCCCTCCCAGTTTCTCATGCACCCCCAACTTCCTTACCAGTGTGGCAGAACGAAAAGCAGAAAAAGCCTCGGCTCTGTGTAAGCCCTGCTTAGCAATGACAGAAATATCTCTATATTATCATGTCTGTGTTCAACGCAAATCCAAAACACAGCCCCATAGTAGCCACTGGGAAGAAGATTAACTCTACCCTGGCCAAAACCAGCACAAGTACACTCTTTAAAGCAGCTGAAGTGCATAGCATGCTAATAACGTGCTGAGACACACTATCCCTGGTTAAATAACTCCTGAACAGCATATAGTTGTTGGCCCAACACAGTACTCCAGCACACTTAGAGAATTCTGCTAAATGTAGCTCAGATTTTGGAACTGTATTACAGACAGGAGAAGAATATTCAGGACAGGTGTTTGGCTCATTACAATAAATCTTTCAAATCACTTTATCCTTACTGTCTGACAACCAGTGGTGAAACAGTGCCCTCAGTATGATGCACAGGAAGTCTGAAAGGTGCACAGGAGTCACTGAACAGGAATAACCCACTTTGCAGAGCTCCCATGCCTCAACTTTTTTTTTTTGAACAAAGTACTATTTTGAGACAGAGAAGGATGGCTTTCTTCAGCCCCTGCACAGCCTCCTTCAGTTGCAGTTTAAAACTCAAGATGCATACACTAGATAATGCGAAGATGAAACGACAAATCATGGTGCAGTACCAAAGAGTCATGTTCCAGTCCCTACCCTGTATCCTCTTTATGAATATAGCCAGCATTGAACCAGTATGGCAGTAAGCCCTTAGACAGATTTTACTGCTGGGGTAATATAACACTCCCAAAGACTATGTTCAGCCTGCCAACAGCATGCTAGCACATCTCCAAGGGTTTTATGAGATACCAGAAAGGTCATGTCTTCTGTAGCAGAACCAGCTTAGTGAGCTCATTTTAAAGTCTTATAAATGCTTAAAACATTTCAGCTCATGTAGGACTATCATAACAGTACTGTCCAAGAATATCTGCAGGACCAAACTGAGAAGTTAAGGATCTGGCCGTGCAAGCTCATTTCTAACCAAAAGTGCCATTTAAATAAATGGGATAATCCCATAAAGCACTGTAGGATCAGCACATTAATTTTTCATATTAATAAATTATTTAGAAAGTTGCAAATACTCAAAACCATAGGGATGGCTCTTTCAAAATGTGCCAAGGTTATATTAGTGGCCCAGCAAACACTTTACAGAAAAGTAAAGCAGCAAAATCTACATCTAGCCATTTTCAGTCCAAGAATACACTCTTGAACACCTTCAGTTTTACAAAAAATGTCTTCTGATCTACAAGTGGAGAAAATGGAGATGGGTAAGGATGTGAAATCAGCTTTTTAAAAAATAAAATAAATAGGCAATCAAAATAGCATTCCAAGCTGTGGCTACCATAACATCCTAGAAAGTCTGGTCCCCAACTTTTAAGTATCAAACTGTCAATAGAATGATCTTTTAAAAATATGATGTTCCTGATCACCTGACTTGGAGAAAAAGATTGTTCTAACTCAATACGAAGGATTCAGCCATGTCATGGGACACATAAAATAGACAGAATTCTGCAACCTGACCTCTTCAGTTCTGCACTTGCAAGGAAATGGTGTAAAAGAGTAAAAGTCCGTACCCCATCATTGATCTACACTCTGATCTAAGTCTGTACAGCAGAAGTCAGGTTTCACACTGAAGTGTGAAATTTATCTCTGTGTCTCAGTCTTTTACAATGCCTTGTCAGAATTAATGCCTCCACAACGTTTTCCATATAGAGGGAGGAACTTGACATGCATCTTTCTTCCCCTTGGTAAGTCACTCACACAAGTAAGAAACCTGTATGTTACAGGGCAACAAACATGTTACACTTTAGTGACAGAGCAAATCCAAGAAAATAAGCTGAATCCTACATTGCACCATAAGTGCAAAGGGTATGGCAGGCTGACACAAGCAAGAAAGTAGGAAAAAAATAACAAACTCAGAGAAAAAGTTGCATCTTGAAAATTCCTAGCCCCTGTCTGTCTGATCTCCTGACAAGTTTTCGACAGATGGAGGTTTCTTCAAACCCTCTTCTTGGACAATTCCTATACTGAGAGTCATCACACAAACAGCAGCAAGATCACATCACTGCAAGATGAACTGACAGCAGCAACTCCAACCCCAGCAATCCTGCTTTGGCAGACTTCAGCAAAGACCTCTAGGTATTCACTCTGCCAGTAGGTTTCAGTCCTAACATACTGAAAAGTCCCAAGCCTCTTCTAAGTATCTTGACAGCTCTTTAATTCAAATGTTTTATGGAATGAGCCAAGTAAGAAACAGGCAATAAAGGACAACTGCTTTTCTATTTTGACTGTAACTGTACCTGCAATACAACAAAAGATGAAGTGGAGACTTGAAATCTTGGTAAGAATGAAACACTTTGAAGATTGTGGCTTATTTACCTTTAAATAGTCAAATTTAAGATTCAGAACAGCAACTAAAAAGCATGCTTTACAGGAAACTGTTTTTAAATGGTCTGCTTTACCTGTGAACCTAAGGTAAAAAATAGATCAGAATTATTTTAAATGAAAAAAAAAAAAACAAGGCACAAAATAGTAAAATTATGATCCTTAGTACTTAAAGTGCATATTGTGAGGAATGCACATTGCTGCCTTTGGCACACTGTGACCAGACACATCACGTTAATAATAAATGCCAGGACTAGAAGTTCAAACAAGTTGGAACTTGTTCCGTTGCCATTTTTATAATGAAGAAACAGAAAAGTCAATTGTCACAAGTTTTTTTTTATATACCCTATAAAGCTGCTTATTTGCAATTCCACGAAGTTTTGTTAGCCTGTTAGCATTTCATTAGATCAATAATGGGGGAGAGGGATTTACTACCATTGTGGCTTCTGGATTGTGTACAGGAATTGAACAGGAATGATATTAATAGCAAAGAAATAAATGAGAGAATCAGGAGCTCCCATCTGCAAGTCAGAAGCATTAATTGAAGGTACTGCCCAAGTGGTCCCTCTTGGTGTTCTTCCCACCTGATATTGTGCACCTCCTGTACACAAAAGCTTCATTCAGAATAAAGCAAATGCTGTAACAAAGCCAAGACCTGAAGAAGGAAGTGCACAGATCAGTCCTGACATAAATTAGCATTTCCACAGGATCCGTACAAATTTACAAGCAACAAAGGAAATCCTTTGCAAGGACCAGAAAGGTTTCACTTGCCAGAGTCAGGTATTACAGTGCAGTTCTGGATGGGTGCTGAAGAGTCACCACATATCATGGTAAAGGGCCCCAGGAGATACGGCTGCAGTCTGACCAACCACCAAAAGACTAATTTGCGATGTCAAATGCTCAGAGCCCCATTAGACACATTTCCTTTGAGTCAGTGGCTAGAAAAGTGCACATCAGTAATGGCTCCTGCCAGAGGCAGAACCCTCTCCTCCTGCAGCAATGGCACCTGGTAACATAACTTGAAACAATTTATATACTCCACATAAAATTAATATCCTTCTCTTTGACTCAGTGACATTTTTCTCAGAACTGCATACAGGCTTCCTGATTTCATAGGCATCATGCCCATAAGTAGGCCTGTCTAACCTCATAGCTAGCAATTTATTAGGAAAAATAAGCATTATAACATTTTAGCTCAGCTGTGAGGTCAAACCAAAGATCTTTAGAGCATCAGTCAATCAAAATCAAGTCCAAGTTGCCCAAATGACCTAAACAGCATGCACACCAACTGGAAGCCCCAGTGAGACTGTATACTATCCTGCTAGATGAGGAATTGTTTGCTCTGAAGAAGAACAAGAGATTACCAAAGATCAGTACTGTCATTGCTCAGAGGAACAAGAGCTCACATGAGGAATCTCCATCAGTAGAGTACTCAGTGACAAAAATTTGAATAAATTCACAGCACATCCTTTAATTTATGTGTCTGTGCTAGTTCTGGGCTACAGGTCATAAAAAGCATGACATCAGAACCCAAAGAAAATTTACTACATCTCATGGTACCAGTCATTAGAGATCTAACTGTAATTAGACAGAGGGAAGCAGAGAGCAGGCTTTTACTGCTCATTTAGTCTCTCTCAAGAATGCTTCAAGAAATTGTATCTGCTTTCAAATAAATAAAAAAAAAATAACATGCTTGTACATTGGAAAAAGGAGCTGTAGAATGGTACCATCAGAAAAACAAACATTTGTTGTAGCAGCAGTGCGTATAAGAATTACCAAGACGTCATGGCCAGTACAAGTGGAGCAGTTTAGCATGCTAAAGTGTTCAGGTACTCCCAGATGGCACAAAGATATTCTTACACACTTTGTTTTACCCTAAAACTAGATGAAGTGTTTCATCTCGTTTCAATCTCTCCTCATCTTGCCATAGCAAGAGGTACCAATTTTCTGACAGCTGTTCCAGACTTACACATAACTAGTAAAACTCTTTTCCTCAAATTTGCTGGCGTTCCCAGCAGGAGCCAACATACAGTTAACCAGAATTACTTTGTACCTGTAGCATCAGATGAAAGCCATTGCATTGGGAAAATGAAGGAAGCAAAGTCAGCAACATCAGAAGTCAATTTAGCCACAGTACCGTAGTATTAGAAGCCTGCATGGTCCAATTCAAGAGATTTGGTATTTTTAGGTAAAGCAATGCTCACCTCTTGCATAGATTAGTGCAAATTAAGCTCATAAAAGTCTGCAATGTCCCTGAAAGTATCTTCTGCACTGAATGATCTAGTGCCTCAGCTCTACTATAAACACACTCAGAATATTAAAACTGTGGACTTAGGAAGCAAACAACCTCTTTCCTGGGGTAGGCCTGATTATCACTGCTGGGGAAAATGTGCACATTACAAACCCCAGCCCTGATAGCTCCCTCTCACTCCCATGCAGTGCTGCTGGGGCCAGCCAAGTGCCATTCAAGGTACCCACCCCGGTCTCCTCCCCCACTATGTGGCACACAAAAACTGCTGACAGGAACCAGATCCTGCCCAGCTCCGCTTCCCATTACCGGCACACACAGAGCAGACCAACTCACCGTGCTACCCCACACCAGGCTCTGGAATATTCTGTGGCCATGCAGCAGAGCTGTGGCACTGCGTGCAGCCACTGCCATGTTACACAGCCCACCCTGGCATTCCCCTTGCAGGGTGCTGGAATGGCAGCAGTGACTCCAGTGGCCGTGAGCATGTACGCTGATGCTTTTCAGCCATGGTTCCAGAGCTCTGGGAGGGAGAGGAGGGATGCTTTCTTTTGGCTTCTCAGGTATTTCCTGTTAAATAATGCAGGTATTCTGAGAGGCAGTTCTCCAGCCAAATGAAAAAAACAGGCCAGTCTCAACCTCGTGCCAGGCTTTTCCTTCTTCTGCCAAGCTCCTGAAAACTGGCTTTTACGGCAGAAACTTTGTGTGGAAAATGAATGATTCTCACAGCACGGTTATTTGCCATGCAGAAGAGCAGCTTGTGCACTCCACCAATCTGGGTACACATTGCTGTAATAACGAAATCCATGCCATGGGAAAGCTTAGGATCTCAGTCATAAATGTAAAAAAGGAGAAACCTAAATAAACCTGAGCTTCAAAAAGGCAGCTTGATATTGTGAGGGTGAGTGTAATGGTCACTTGGCTCCCACGCTCCCTTCCGTGCCTAATGAGGGAGCAGAGAGCAAGGCACAGTCATTTTGTTTTTCTTACCTGGGTCTCTTGCAGTCTGGAGCTGCATCCAATCCTCTCATATCCCTCTGGAGAGGACAGAGCACTGTCATACTGTCATTTCTCTATGGAACAGGTTCCTTTCTTTCTTGCAAAAGATATATTCATATTTCATTTCTCTGGGAAAGAGCAAAAGCAGTGTCTCTGCAGGGATTTAATTTTAGATGTTTTCAGTCCCCAGATTTTTCCAGGCTTTTGCTCTGGGCAAAAAATTAGTCTATGGGAGAGAATGTAATGAAAAGCTGGCATTGGTGAGTTCTATTACAACAAGCAGGAGGCTCTGGAGGAACACTGCAAAAGATGAACAAAGCACAGAAAAAACACAAAAGGGGAAAAATCTTTTGTTGGCCAAGATAACACCATATGTCATTTGCACCTGTGAATCTGTGGTCAGGGTGCCACAGGGGATAACATCATAGTAAGCCTGGAAGGCAACTACAGGTAATCTAGAGCATTCCCCTTCTTTGCCAGATTAAAAGTCCCTCTAATTCACATGTGCAAGGTCAGAACTCACTACCCCTTCCATTACCCCAACAGTGACCAAACTAATCTGTGCTTATTCACACCCCCTCAGTGTCTCGATTGAGACAATCTGAAAGATTTACGAGGAACTGGAGTGGATTTGTTCCATTAAGTAATTTCAGAAAGTTCAACCTGAATTTGTAAAACTCTTTAATTATGCTAATCACCGTGTTACTGCTGTCTGTGTTCACAGAATCACAGAATCACAGAATATGCTGAGTCGGAAAGGACCCACAAGGATCATTGAGTCCAACTCTTAGCCCTGTACAGGACAATTCCCAAGAGTCACACCATGTACCTCAGAGTATCATCCACAAGTTGTTGAACTCTGTCAGCCCTGGTGCTGTGATCACTTCCCTGGGGGAGCCTGTTCCAGTGCCCAAACACCCTGTGGGTAAAGAACCTTTTTCTAATATTCAACCTAAACCTCCCCTGACACAACTTCAGGCCATTCCTTTAGGTCCTGTCACTGGTCACCACAGAGAAGAGATCAGTGCCTGTCCCTCCTCTTCCCCTCAGAAGGAAGTTGTGACTGCAATGAGGTCTCCCCTCAGTCTCCTCCAGGCTGAACAGACCAAGTGACCTCAGCTGCTCCTCACAGGGCTTCCCATCAAGGCCCTTCACCATCTTCATTGCCCTCCTTTGGACACTCTCTAACAGCTTAATATCTTTCCCATAGTGTGGTGCCCAAAACTGCACACAGTATTCAAGGTGATGCCGCTCCAGAGCAGAGCAGAGTGGGACAATCACACTTGCTCTGCTTATCATTTAAATGCAGAGAGTAATTTGCCTCTAGGTGAAGTTAAAGTCTGCACAATGCATGCCTCAAACCAAAGAATGAGGGCTGCAAAAACGATGAAACCTCACACATTGTGTCCTTTGCAGCAGCTGCCCATGGCACACCTGACACCTCAGGCTACAAGCTGGGTATTAAAGAAATGCTGTGAGGCAGGGGAGTGTTCTTTTGTTTTCACACCAATTACTCAGCTGTGACAACTCCCCCTGGCGAGGCATAAGCACCCTCACACCCAGCCTGAGAGGTCATGTCTGCTAATGGCATAAAAGACAGCTGCAACCACCTGGAGCATCAAAGATTCCAACAATATCCCATGACTCACAGAGTTAAATTACCCATTGTGAAACTCCCTTGGGGGGAAGGGTAGTGGGCAGTGGGCATTCCCACCTGAACTTGAGCATAATACATTTTGGGGTTTGGGACATCTGGCACCACTCATTGGATCCAGAGGAGGACCAGAACTCCAACAGGACTGCAACTGCCACTCTTGACAAGACTGTGCTCATTACTCCAACAGGACTGCCACCATCATCTGGACCAACATGTGAGAAATATCTCTGAACAAAATTTCAAAGACGGTCAAATAAAGTGAAACAAAGAACTTTTTATTCAGTGCACTGGATGCAGGAGGCTTTTCAACCCCCACCCCCTGCATGCCCAGAACAGCAGGGCCAAGTCTTTTTGAGGTTTCCTGATTTACATGGCCACTGCTTCGCTCCTCCCATGGCACACTCCGCTCCTTTTCTTCCTTATGAGGTGATACCGTTCCTCCTCCTGAGCTTAACTGGATCTACCGGGGGCGGCTTCTCCGTTCCTCCCTTGTTAGCTCATTAGCTATGTTGAATAGGGTATTAAGTCCTTTGGCTATGTTGAAAAGACTCTGGCCAGGCCCATTGTTCTCGACTTAATGAACATAACGAACATACCCAGCCCCCCTCCAAAGCTGCGGGCAGGTTTGTGAGCAGTAAAAACAACATTGCTTAATAACTCTCTAGCTCCCCTAAACAATACAACTTCTTACCATGAATAAAACTCCTGCTTGTAATAAAACCGCCACATTCATTTCTCACAAACAGGTTTTCCTTTCCTTCTACTTTGCACCCAGGGGGGCCACATGGTGCTCAGCACAGGGGTTGACAAACACTGTTTTTTTCCCAGGGTGTGGGTTGTACATCTGTCTTTGGGGGTTAAAACCAGTTTTTCTCTGTATCATTGCATTTATGACAATCTTTTTAGTTAATGGTAACTCTGACTTGTAATATCTCTTGAGATGGGTTCATTTCTCCCGCCAGTTTACTCTTAAACCAGCTCACATTGCTATTAACTAGATGCAACCTTTCCGTTGCTTTCACTGCAACTGTCTTGGAACAGTTATAAGAGACTCAATGGCAGATCTGCCTTATGCAAGACTCTACACTAAGCTGAATGCCCTCTGCTATCCTAAGAGGGAAGCCCAGAAACCCCGAATGCTTTTTTGCATTTACATGCATTGTCCTACCTTAAAAATAGCATACTTGCAGAACTAAACGTGAGACTTTGCCATTTTTAAATTTCAGAGCACAATTCTCTCCAACTCACTGAGCAGACTCACATTTCATCCTTCTCAAGCATCTGAAATGGTTTTTCCATCTGGAATGTACATATGCATGTCTTAGGAGAGGTAAAACAAAGGCTCCTACCATTACGCACTTTTGAGTTGGGAGTTAACACATTAAAAAGAAAAAAGCTGTTCAAAAGATATAAGAGGTTTCTACTGGCAGTATATCTTTTCATTTAACCTTTTTGGTTTTATGCTGTGCTTCTGTTCACACAGATGCAGGGAGACCCACAGATGGGCATGGTGCTGCTGTGATACAGACCATAGCCAGCAGAAAAATGAGCTTTCAGAGAGGGTTCAGTACAAACCTGTGCAGTGTTATGTGTAACTCTCTGCAAATGATCCTTAATAGTCATGGAAATGAGTTCCATTTGGCATGAATCACAAGAACTGCTAAGTGAGGGCTTCTAAAATGGGCCTGTTAGGAAACAGAAATAATGAGCTGCTGTACTTTTTTTAACACTCATTAAAGTGGGACAGCTGTTGTTTAACAGTTAACTGCAGAAAATAAATGCCAAGAGTCATAGACAACTGCAGACAAGGCTGTTACCTTTACCTGCCCTTTATCTGAGCAATTTGCATATTGGGTCTGGCTGAGCTGGAGTTCATTCCCCACAGCAGCCCTCACAGTGCTGTGCTTTGCATTGGCAGCCAGAAGGGTGTTG
>JAWWES010000115.1:37861337-37980344 GCA_035583135.1 Lophotriccus pileatus
CCCTCCCCCAAAACCAGGCAAGGGAAAAAAGGAACAATTTTTAACCTTGTAGCAGCACAAAGCAAAACCATGACAAGTTTCATACATTGCTTGGAGAGAAGAGCACCTCCCCTCCTAAAGTCTGTCTAAACCCTTTATTTCACAAGCAATTTTCATCCTCCAGGCTGCTGCCCTGGATGCTGCTTTGTGAGTTCCTCCAGCAGGGGTGTTACATGGAGAAATATGCCACAAAGTACCTGTTACCACTTTTCTCAGTGGGAGATCATCTCTAGCTCCCTTCCTAGGGCCCAAACAAACTTCTGGAAACAGTGGTGGAAGCTGAGAAACCACAATGCCTTTGTGTAAGGCTGTTAGTACATTCTTCCCCTCTTTCCCCTCATTTCTCCTAACGCAACTGTGTCTGTTCAGTGGCATCTGCGGGAGGTTAAATGCATTGGTGGCTCCAGGCAAGTGGACCCTGCAGGCACAGACACTAACTGTGTAAAGGGGTGTGAGTGGAAGGAAGCCCTGGAGGTTGCCCTGATTTGCACCGCTTGTAATCAAAACAATTGGAAGCAGTAACATGAAGGGGAACCAACTTGCATGGTTCAGCCTCTTCCCAATGGGATCTGGTGAGTCCTGAGAATCCTGCCAAGTCTGGTGTGGCAGGAGGAGCTGGGCCATCAGAAACGCACCAGAGTCTGTAGCCTGTACCACCTCATGACACATCCCAGCCTTGGAGAGCTCTTCAGTCCCAGCAGCACTGTCTGAGGAACCACCATCCAGGACAGTGGCTGGGCATGTGCCAGAGCATGCGATTCTTTATGCAAAAAAACACTACACCAAAACATAAAACAAAGGAGAACAGATGTTGTCTGATCTTGTCCACCTTGCTTCTGGGAGGCAGTCCAGTGCAGTTGCTGTCTGCCTCAGTCTCTTTTAGCAGGGATGGGATCCTTGTAACCTTGCACTGCTCCTCAGAGGACAGTACTGAGCGTGGCCCTGCTGGTACCCTATTCTGCTCTGGCAGCTTGTTTCAAACATTTTTTGTAGAAGTTCACTTAAATGAATCCCTATTTTCACTGTGGGATGCCGGTCCCCACTGAGGTGAACTGTCTCATCCATAATAGGAAAGGAAATCTGAACCTTTGGGTCATTAGTCCCAAGCCACGTTAAACCATATATGATGCAAAGCTTGCCATCATATAGCCTGGAAAAGGCTACTGACACTGTCTGACTGTATACACAGTTCAGCTGCCAAAACTCCTATTTCTCACTTAGTGCATAAGCTACATTATTCCCCATTTTTGTATTTTTTCTCCCTGTCTTCCTTTCATCGTCCATAGCTTTCCTCTCAATACTCTGTCTATCCCCGCTTCCCTTATTCTGCACTCTATTGTACCCATACAGTGGTGGATGTGGTGGTGCTGGATTAACAGTTGGATTCAATGATCCTAGAGGTCTTTTCCAATCTAAGTGATTCTAGGATTCTATATAATGACTGGACTCCCTGTCCTCATATCTTCCTTGCTTACCTTCTCTTGTTTCCAAAATCCTCAGGGAAATGCTGCCACCCACACTGACACCCCTGAGGGATTTTCGAAGGTGCATCAGCCAGCCCTGGAGAACTTATGCTCCTCTGTCACTTACAGATTACAAAAAGGCCCAGTTTCAGTAATTTAAATTTCTTTCCCTAAAAGGTCCTGACAGAGAGGGATTAAAAAAAAAAAAAAAAAAGCCAAGAACAAACAGCCCAAACTGAACAGCTTATCCTTTTCTGAACATTCATTCTCCCTCAGTATCTCTAAGCCCTTTCTGCTGTTTACTAATCCCTCCCTTCTGCCAGTCCCCACCACTGGGAGCTATTGTCCACCTAATGCAGAGCAGAACATGCCAGTAAGCCTTGCCAAATTCAAACCATTAGTTGTAATGTGTCTGCCACTACAGTATCTGCAAATAGCTGTGAAATCCCAGAGAATTAAGCTTGAATATTTAAGGTCAGAAACTGGCCTCTTGAATTTATTTGCATATAATGGCTCACTCAAACACATTTGATCACTGAGGAACTGCAGCTGTAACCACGCAGCAGAGCTCACTACCTTCCAGCCTGTGATGGCACCTTCTCTGCAAGCATATCCTGCGTCCTGCCTTCTCCATCCCCTATACAGTCAGAAACAGGAGAGAGGCTCAGCCTTGCTGGTGCGTCTCTTGGACTGTCTTTCCCCCCTCCTTGCTCTTGCACTCACAGGGCTCTGCTTAAAGCCCAGCAACACAGCTACAGCTCTGAGGTGGCACCGTGCCTTCCCCATGAGACCGCTTTAACATCTCCCTGTGCACCTCTGCTCATAGCTGGGCCTTCCCCAGCACCCAATGCCACCAATAGCACCTTTCCCATGTCTCTCCTGATACAGCATCATAAGCTACCTGATCCTTGCAGAAAAAAAAAAAAAAAAGAACATCTTTCTCAGCAGGTGTCCTGAACCCCCCAGGAAGTGTTTGCTGTTCTCTGTTTGCACATCTCTTCTCATTTATCAGGCCAGCTTGGTCACTCATCGCCTCCTGATGTTAATGCTGGAAGATAGGGCCACTGAGTGCAAGAGTGGCAAAGCTGTCATGCTCCAGCTGGGGAAAAGTGGAGCCTCACTCAGTAAATATTGACACATCTGCAAGCAAATAGAAAGCAGCTTTCAGCAAGCAGCTCTCTGGCTCCCTGAGCTGATGCTGGACCAGAGACGCTTGATGCTTTGTGGTTATGAGCTGCTATTTACAGAGGGCAGGATACAGGAATGGATCTCCAGCAGCTGTGATGACAGTGGCAAATTAATGGGCTCACAGGAGCCACCAGCTGTATGCCCACTGCCCACCTGCTATACAAGAAGTGGCTGCAATCACTTCAGCTTCTGGAAAAACAAGCCGTCTTTTCCATCTCTCAGCAACTTCCAGACACGCTTTCTTCAAGAGGATATTCAAGACAGTCTCCATTAAAAAAAAGGTAGCACAAACCAAATTTTTGTTCCAAGCCTTTAGTTTCCCTGCTTTCCTATCCTAAAACATCACCTTTAGTATTTAGGTGATTATTGCAGCTCCTCTAAGTTTTCAGATTTAGGCAAGTCACAGGTGCGAGTGAATATAAACACAGAAATAGTCTAAGTCCTTCTCATGGATCTGTGGAATTGAGTAGCCAGTCATTAGCAGCAGCAGTTCTTACAGAAATCCTGAAGTTTGGTTTTTATACCTCATAAAAACTACAATTTAACTTACACCCTAAACTGGGAGTTTTATTCCCCCATTCAGACTATTGCCTGGTAGCTACACGACCAGATTCCCTGTGCAGGTGGAGCAGAGTCCTTATTCAAAGAAGAGATGGGATTGCAAGCAAAGGCTAATGATGGATTGGGTTCACTTCCTGGCCCACCTCCTCTATGACTTTGGGCAAGTTATTTGATCTCTTAATGCTCTATTTCCCATACATGAAAAGGAAGTGATAATGCTTTCTCTCTCCAGCTCTTTCTTTTATCTACTTAGTCTGAAAGCAACTTAGATTTTTTTTCTGTGCTTCTGTGTTGTCTGTTTGTTTGTATTCCTAGAACAATTAGATTCTGATACACTCACAAGTTCCCTAGTACTTCAGTAAATGCAATTAATTATCTGTTCTCATTTAGAGTCTGTGGGCACCATCAACAGCCAATAAACAAAAGGATGACGCAGATCCTTAATTGACACTGTATGGATCTTAGATAGAGAACTAAGGAGTGGTACAGTAAGTTCAGAAGCAGATTCCAGTATTCACCATGCATTTAGTTCCTTTCACCTTTTCTGAACATCCAAGTTAATTCTTTAAGTTTCTTTTCCATTCTCTGGTGTGTTTCTACTACCTGATGCTTGTCTGCAGAGTAAAGACAACAGCTAATCTCCAGCTCCTTTTCCCTGCATGAAATAAACATGTAAGTAACACGCATTCTTTGGAGGGAAGGCAGATCTCTGCCATGGAGCACATCTCTCTTCTTCCTCCTGTCTCTTGCTGTTTTTCATTTTCAAATCAGACGGACAGTTTCTTAGGAGCGGGCATGTTGTCTGTGTCAGGGAGCAAGCACAGCGTGTCTTCGGCACTGCCATGTGCTTGACAGGCCATTGGTGTGGACTGTACTAGGCAGAGTTTCTTGTTTATTTATTACCTAGAGTAAATCAGTCACTGAAAGTCTTCTGACTTAGCTAGTTAGCTCCTTTGCTGAACCAAGAGCTGGGTAATGACAGTTACCAAAAGCATGGAAAAGGTGGGTGGAAACTATGGGCAAGGGACAGTGGAAGGAAGACCAAGGATTTGGTTGGTGCGAGACCAAAAAGGTCTCACTGTTACAGTAGCTACAGCCCAAGAGCCGAGCAGGGCTGGAGGGCAGCTTCAGCTGCTTCAGCAGCACTGCTCTTCTCATGCAAACCTCAGTCTTGACAAAGAAACCATTTGGTAGTAAATTATTCCAGCTCCCTTGTGCATCGCTGCTCTTTGGGGCCTCTGCAGAGCATCATAAGGAAACCTACAGCTCCAGGCTGGGGTCAGTTCTCTTGCCAAGATCACTGGAGATCATGTCAAAGCCAGTGCCAAAACTGCTGTGTGCCTCCAGCACTGGCAAGTCCACCAGTACAAATGAATTGCAGGGAATGAACATTATGAGGCACATTTCTGGAGAACCAGGGGAGGGACAGAGAGAGAAGAAGGAAACACAGCAAAGGACGAACAGAAAAAGAAAGGGACGCAGCAGACACAAAATGGACCTATGGGTAAATTAGAAGGGCAACTGGTGATACCTTCTTTTAAATACCCACTAAATTGCACAATTACAGCCAGAAGCAACATTAACAGCAGGCATTGAAACACTGTGCTGGCAAGCTGCATTCCTCATCTAAAAGACACCCATCCTCTATCACTGCAACAGTATCAGTACAGAGCTGTCAGTATATATGATGCTGAAAATCATGCCAGGCAAGATTTTCCTAGAAACTGTTTCCATTACAAGAACACACAGGTAGAGAAACTGCACTGCGTGTCACCTATACATTGAAGACAAAATAAACAATCTTGTTATTTGGTGGCTGGTCTCTCCACTCGACACTGCAAAAAGCAGGGACTGGACTGCACCTCTGCTTTCTGTGTCTAGAAGAGGATGAGCAGCAAATAGTTTATTTGGAGGCTTTTTCTGGCACGGCTGGATGTGTACAGACACAGAAAGGAAACATTGCTTGTTGAAAGGTCAGCAGATATTGGTTATGAGCAGGGGAATGTTCTCACAGGAAACACTGAAGACTGTGCAGAAGTAAACATACCTCCAGTGTGGAGTGGCATGGTGATCCAGCTGAGTCTCTCTCTGGGGACTAGCTTCCCAGGGATGATGCACAAGGCCCTTGGGGTATTTACACAGCCTGTTCTCTAAAGACCAGCTGCCACTCAGCACAGTTTATCTTCTTTTCCTGATTATTTATTCTGTGTTTTCTTTGCTCCTCCTGGCTGCCTCTTCTTCCAGTTCCTGGAACTGAGAGCAGCTGAGGCCTCGGTAGCACCTGTGTGTGCGCCAGGCACGGCAGCTGCTGCATCCCCAGATGCCGAGTGCAGTTTGTCCACCACGCACATTCCCACACCACTGGGCAACGGGCTACTTCCAGATCCTTCCCGTGAAGGTTTGTTTCTAACTCCAGAAACTTTGTGTTTTCCCAGAGTGTCAAAACTCAGCCTCTGGTACCTCTGCGTTTTGTGTTTCTTTCAATCAGGAGGGCTCTCCAAAAAGACCCATCCTCCTGTTGCTACCAAAATTAGGAGAGGAGAGACAGTTCCGCTTGTGACAAGCCTGGCTGAACTCTAGTAGAGGCACAGAGAATGTAACGAGTGAGGATCTCACTGGATCTCTGCATCTGGGTGCTGCAAGCGCTCCAAACTCCAAGAGTCTCTCAACAGAAAGAGTGTTTGAAGCAGACACGGTTCTGGTGCTCCTACAGAGGCTCAAAGCCCCTCTTTGCTTCTGCTGGCAGTGGCTTGTGTGTCCATGTGTGTTAGGTCTCCCCGCAGGGACACAAATGTCCAAGCTCAGATATTTGTTGCTGTCTCTGCTTTGGGCTGGAAGAGCCCTGACTTGAACAGGATTTCCAAACACACAAAGATTAAGGAGGAGGCCAAGCTGAACGGCTGGCATCTCTTCAACATACTTCTTAGCCAGAACTCTGCTTCTTGCAGCAGCAGGGTTCAGAGGGATGCACTCTTCTTTGATAAAGAAAGAGGGCACTGTGTACCAAGCTTTTGCTGTACAAAATCAATTCAGTAGAATTCCCATTTGCTGCCTGCTGCTCCCTAGGCTGCTCACAGGCCTGCTGTCTCCCCTACCTTCACTATTTTTTTGATCCAACCACTGCAACAATAAAAGAAATCAACAGGTTGCCTATAAAACATAATTCCCATTTGTTTCTGAACACAGCATCTGAGAATGAGAGGTATTTTTTCATCCACTCTAGGTCTTTTCTAGTCATAACCTTGCAAAGCAAAAATCCTTATAAAATATGATTTATAAAAAAGAAACACTTACTAAAGAAACAAACAAAAGCTTCCCTTGCTACTTTCAGGTTCTATTAGCATTAAATCTCTCAGTTTAAAAACAGTGGAGGGGAGGAGAAATTGAGTTGTTCAGAGTACCCAAGGAGGTGTTGTTTAAACTAAACAAAAAAGAGATTTCTTGCATGCTGCCTTCTCCCAATCCAGTGGAAGGGTAGGAGTCGGTGCCTTGATGTTCTTACTACTGAGGGAGCAGGGGGGGCTGCTTTGGTGGGTACGAAGTCAGTGAATATTTACAAGGTAGGATTTCTGCAGGAAAAAAGGGAGCTAGTCATCAGCCAAGGTTACTTGCTTAAGGAATCAGTTTGATGGACTTTAGCATTGTTATATAATTGTAACCAGAAGTCCTCTGGGAGTTTGAACCATGGTGTTGTGCTCTCACAACAAGTAATTAGTGAGGAATCTCTCCCCTTAGGAGTCCACTTTAGTCATGTGAGTAATGTGAGTAAATGTCACATTTAGTAATGTGAGGCAGCTGTGAGCTTTGGGAGAGAGGTACTCCCAACCGCTAGAGCCCAGGTCATGTTCTAATCATCTCCCATGATGTTATCTTACAGCTCCTCTTGAGAACATGTAGGCACTTCACAACCACTTTAACTTTCTCACCAAGTTCATACTGTAGGTTTGTACCTTTGTTTCTCCATGAGAAACACTGATCATCATACTTGACCTTACCACAACTGTTTTACCGCTGTTTCTGCAACTGCTGTTCCATTGACTCCTTATTTTGCACTCTGCAGATGAGATTGTGATCCAACAAATCAATGAAAGCTTTGACACTGACTTCTGTCACACCTAGGCTTCAGCCAATAGCTTCTGGCTGTTGCTAAACTGGTATTTTAACCCATTCCTGATTTTATTTTTTTTCATAGCACCATTCTTCCAACCACTCAGCAATACCCATCTATCAACAGCCTACCTGAGCTCCAATTTCTGTTTACATCGAGTAGATGGTGTTTAGAAATAGGCTGCATTCACCTTCCTTTAGCCAAGTTCATACAGCTGTGGCCCATAATCTCTAAGATAAATGATCTCAAGCTGACAAGATGTGATTCTGGGTTAACAGGGGCAAATTTGACCACAGTCAACAGCTGTGGTCAAATGAAAAGAAAACTTTGTTTTGTGTTTTGAAATTGTTTAAGCATTTGCACACAGATACCCACTGAAGTCCTAGAACTAGGCACCCAGATCAACCAGTACTGACCCTAACAGCCCTCTCCCAAAACATTTATACCTTAACTCTTCCCTGTTGGTAGTGGTAGCTGTAAAACAAACAGTGCTTGAGGTCACCTCGTGGTGGTTCTCAGAGACAGGAAGTTTGGTTCAAAAGCACTGCCATAGTCCAAGTCTGCATGTCTTAGTTGCTCAGAAGTTGGCAGCAGCGCATCCCACAGTGATTCGACTGTGTCAGGTCAAGCTTTGTGATGTGTTGTTATTAGTCTGAGGTGAACTGAAAGATTTTAAGGCAGTCTAAACCAGGAGTAGACCACAGCACCCACCCTCCTACTTTCAATCCCAGTTTCCTTTCCAATGGAAAGCCGGAAGAATGTTAGGGAGAAGAAGGAAGAGAGGGCAGACAGTTACACACCCAGGTTGCATCCTGACAAACAAGCAGGATGTGACTGCAGTGCACATCTGGGCCTTCAAGCCGGAAAACAGCCCCAGGCCTTGCAGTTCGGATGCACCCCTGTGCCTCAAAAGTTGTTTTGAGCCTGCAATTGCCCTGTGGCTGGCTATGAAACCCAAATAACTGGCTGTTTGAGATCCACACCATTCCCAGTGGTCCCAGTGCTGTGCTGCTGTGTTGACAAACTCACAGCGGGGACTTGGGCACGTGGTTTCTCTTACTGTCATTGAGGAAACTTCCCTGACTTAGATCTGCAATGACCTCCAGACCTTGCTGGACAAGGTCACTGTGCTGCAGGAAATTCTGAGGTACAGGCTGGTAGAAGCAAAGGCAAATATAACAGTTACTGCAGGAAAGCAAGCTGGTACTTATTGTTATTACATGCAACACTACTTGTATTCCTATGTAGACTAAAGGCAACAAGTGAGAGTGGGAAGAGGATTAATTCTGCTGGGTTCCAAACAAACCCCAAGTGACCCTGCACCCTTGCAGGTTACAATTGTAAGCTGGGCTCATGTAAGGCAAAACCTCTAAAGTTGCAGCATTTGCTTGTTCACTTCTTTTGATATCAATTCTTCCACTTGTTTAAGGATCAAAGAACTGGAAAAGAGCTTAACCCAAGTAAGGCTGGAGTCTGCAAAGAATGTGTTGCTCAAATCTACAGATTATGATTTTATAGAGTTAATCAGATTTTTTGAGTGATGTAGACAATAATAAACAAATCAAGGCAAGAAGGAGAGAGGTAGAAAATAAATTTCAGAGGATTAGGACTCTGGATCAGGTTATTAAGGAGAGTCTTCATTCACACTCATGAAACCACAGACCACATTCTCTTTATAGATCAAGTAGAAGTCTCTGTGCAGACAAGATGGAAAAATTTATCCTACCAGAGCTTTGTCAATAAAGAAATGTCAATAAAGGTTCAGTTGTTAAAAAAGTTTCCCAATGCAGAGGATAAAATACATTTTACAGGGTGGTCTATTACCTCTTTCAGTGACATCCCTATCATGTCAGTTACAAATGATTACTTAGCTTTTCAATAGCTATGTTGGAGGCATGCATCCATTTAATATTTGGAATTTTTCACATATAATTCCTTTCTGAGTGGGCAGTGTGTGTCTAAGATTTTACTAAATGAATAGGGACAAACTCTGCTCTTTGAAAATTTGTTGTAAGGTTCCTGCCCTAATACAGATTTACACTTGTAGTTAAATCAGGGTAAATGAGAACACACTTGGACCTCATGATATTCAGCACAGTGGCAGGAATATAACACAAGAAAGGGTTATTTTCTAACCGCTTGTAAGATTTAAAGCAGCTAAATAAATAATAATAAGCCTTTGTTTCTGAAAGGAGATATTCAGTCTACCCCAAGCACCATCCAAGCCATTAAAGGATTCCCAGGTGCCAGTATTTGGAAAGGGTATTATCTATTCAAACGGTTTAGGCAGAGGTCTCTGCTATTCTCTCTCCCAGGTCATCTCAGATTTCCTCCATCTCTGTCCTGAACTGAGTTGAGGAGAAAAAGAAAGGCTGGAAATTTCAGAGGAGTAACATTTTCTCCTGAACTAGGCAGAACATACTTTTCAGTCTTGCAGTAAAAACAAGAAATGTCCTCCTAATGCAACTGCAAGGCTGGCTGGGTGAGGAGCACACACTGTATGTGGAGAGACAGACTCTGCAGCAGATGCTTTCCTCCCCTTTTCAGATATAATTTACCTGGCTCCACTATATTAATGGAAAAAGAAACCACATATAAGTGTCAGCATAATACACCTGGGTTTTTTAAAACAGAGTAATTCAGCAGCAGGTGTGAGAGTAAATCCATACAAAGGCAAAAACTTGCTGAGTGGATGGCTGAGCTTTGCTGACAAGGGTCAGTGTCCCAAAGATGGGAATGCACACACTTCACTGGATGTTGGATGCTTGGAGGGCCCAATTATCTGAAGCCATGCACCCTACCTCAGTTGGTCTCTGGTTCCTACCTGTTTTTAAAGGTTAATATACCTAAGCAGCTGCCTGAGACTGAGCAGAAATTTCATACTGGTAAGTATTTTCCTGAGAGAAAAAAAAATGTTGAAAATAGCAATCACTACAGAAAGTGACATGAGAAAAGGCCAGTGGCCTCTGACTATCTGGCAAAGAGAGACACACAGTTGTCTCCAATGGGAATAACCTCTGCCTAGATAAAAATAAGATTTTTTATAAGGAAGATGTTTTCTGGAAATGTCATCTTTAGTTCAAGAGATTTGCCCTGTCAATTGTTCTCATCCCAGAGCATCCCTGGATCCATTTCCTCACTTCTACTCTGCGCTCTTCAGTGGTAGGCCAGAAACACTCATCCCATCATCAGTTTGCCACATGCATCAGGCATAACCCAGGTCTCTGTTGCTCCTTTGCTTAAATGCTTTAGAAGGCTCCTGCTTGGAGCCACCTGAAAGCTTCAAACTTGCTGAGCTCTCTTCCAAGGACAAGTTGATTAAACCTTGTTACACCAAGACTGTGAGTACTTGATGGTTTCTGATTCATTCCTCTCTGTGATACGTGGTCTTCTTTACCGCTCTGAAAAGCCTAAATCATTCAGGTACCTGTACTGTAACACATGTTCTTCCACCATTTTATTGTAGCACCTGCAGCTTGTAGAGACAGGATGAGCGTCAGTCTTAAAAATTGAACCCATCAAGACTAGGGATCGTCATCAGCAAGTTGCTTCCAGGGAATCACCAAAACAATTCAGCAATCTTTCATGCAGTGCCTATCTTCGTAGGATGTCTGAAAAGCGCTGTATTAGTTATCTGTTCTATTAAATCCTAGTTCAAATACACTGGGACAACAGGCAGCCTGCAACGTGAATAGAACCTACACCAATGCATTAAATTCCTCTGAAGCCTAATCACAGCCAGAACTACACTGATGCAGCAGTTTCTCACTGTTCTGTTTTGTCTTTCCCAGGGTTCCTCAACAGCATCTTCCTCCCCAGGCTGTCGGCACTCTGACTGGCAGCATGATGTGTGCAAGGTCAGAATGCTGCATCTCACCCCTCTGGGTACCTGAAAAACAACCGAGACATGCATGTTCAGCTGCCAGCTAGAAGAATCACAGCTACCCATGTGATGCCCAGGCAAGATGATATAACCAGCACATTGGTACTTCTCACCCCAGTAGACTCTTTACCTGCCTGCTGTGCCAAGAGCAGTCAAGATGACAGGTGCTATTATGGAAGTGATGAAAGGCATGGAACAAACCTTAAAGACATAGAAAACTTCATGTCACAAAATGACAAAGCTCTTTGGCTCTTGTGCCTGTCTCTTCCTGAGTAGGGCAGGATAAACACTTTTTTTGGGCATATTGCCTGCCCAGGATTATGCCAAAGAGAATCTCCAGGGAAGGCTTGTCAGAGTCATCCTGCAGATTTCCTCTATATTTTAGCACAGCTGTTCCCATCCTGACCTACTAGCCTGATTTCTTCCTGAGTTGTTACCCAGGGTGTTATTCCAGAGCGAATTCCAGAAGTGGAGGAGTCCAGCCCATGGCATACACTGCACTTTCACCCCTTCTTCTTCGAGTTTCCTCATGACTGCACACAGCTAACTCAGGTCTCACTAATGAAGAAAATGCCGTTGATCCTGTGGAAGCCAAAAAAACTCACATCCTTTCCTTTGAACAGTTTTCAGTCAAAGTATCCCCAGAGTTTTTCCATATTTAGTACCATTTCCAAGAGAGAGGAAAGTGTCTGTACTATATCAGGTAGGGACATCCCTGATCCCTTCTGTTGCTGTTAAATCATTACTTGGCTCTAGTTCCCTACTTTTTGCTCAGCATAGCTCAAGGCTTCACTGTGCAGTTCTTGAATTTGTTCAACTGTTTGTCTTCCACAGTCTCCTCCCCTTCTGACAAGCAGCCATATATCACTCCTTCCTTATTCAGAAAAACTCCGTACTTTTCTCTCTTGTTTACTACCTTTTACTACCCTTATACAGTAATGAGTTACATGCAGGGAAATGATTCAAAGCTGCAATGTTTAGGAAGCCAGAAGCAGTCTGAATTTTTGAGATAATTTGTAGGAAAATCAGGCTTTATATTAAACACACCTGGGTGGAATGACCCCCTGTCTATACTTTGCTGCACCAGAACCAGCTGCAGGTTATCCCTACAATATGAAAAAGTGGATGATGGATAGAAGTATAACCTGTGATCAGGGTCAGCCCAATGGATGCCCAGGATAGTGAAATAGATGTCCTGCAGGAATATTTTGAGGACAGCCTTCTTGATCGGTACCAGCAGAAGTCGAAGTGACATGGAATGATAGCTATTTTTCTTTCTTTTGAGATAAGATATACCAGAGAACATGAAGGAAGATGAGCTCACTTCCTACTACATCACTAGAAGTATTTTCAAATGTTTTATGAAGTTGTGCAAGCATACACGAGTCACTGCGCACACAGTAGCAACTTACGTAAACAAGTAGTTTAACTCCGATGCAGCTCCGATGTTCTGTACCTTGCCCGAGATGAGTGGAAGGGAACCCAAGTTTCATTTCTCACCCAAAAGGACACCAGCTCTAAAGGACAGAGCTGGGAGGAGCTGAAGCTGTTTGGCACACAGGTATGTGAGTATTCTGTGCAGAGGCAGGAGCGCTCAATCCTCTGATGGGAGCTGCTGGACTGGGACTCCTTCCCTCACTGAAGCAGGTGTCCAAGAAAAGCCACCTAGCCGGCAGCTGGCTGAATGATGTCTGGTGCCTCTCTTCCCTCTTGGCTGCCCCTGTTTGAACCTGGGATGGTAAGGAATGGGAGAAACTGCTTTCAAACTGTTTAATAACAGTGATGGTAACCTTTGACCTTACTGAATAGCAGCGCTTTTGACCTTTCATTTGTTAAATAATGCAACCACTTACTTCCCGATCCTTATCGGTGTTTAGTAATTGGGGTCAAGACAAAGGAAAGCAGAGTACAGTTACCCACCAGACTTTACCAAACCAGGAAGAATTTCCTTAAGCTATAGATTTCCTTTTTGATAATCTTCAGTCAAGACAGGCAAGGACTAGAGACTGGGAGGCTTAGAAGATCCATAACAGGCTAAAGAGCCTCTCAGATGTTAGCATCTGGTTTGAATCCAGCTGTGGTTGACAGTGGCAGAAATTCATTATGGTCTTGGGTTGCCTCTCTGACTCGCATGAAATGAGTTTGGCCTGCAGTTCTGCTTTTACTGGTCAGATCACAGCCCTAACACAAAACATTAACACACAGTTTTAGAGAAATCAGTGAGTCTACAAAGCCTGAACATTCCTATTCCACTGAGCAAATGACAGTATGGCACAGGTAGGTGACAGCATGGACCAAAAGTCTGTAGTCACTACTGCATGTGCTGCCTGATTCATGTGAAAGAGCAGTGGTTAACCTTCAGGAACCCGCGTTGCCTTTTCTGCGGCATAAGTAAAGCTAATGGTTTAGATTGTGTGCTATAAAGCTCATTAAACATCTCACTTAACAAAAATCCCCAGGTGACAACTGCTGCAGGCAGTGGTCCCAGGATCAGTGTTTTCCTTAGAAGTTAACAGGAAATGGATGAAAAGGAAATAATTTATGACTTGACAATGGATTTAAATTTAAGTACATACACATATTTATTTATATAATGCATACATATAAAAGCTTAAACTTCCTGAAGACGTCAAACAGAAACTTTATTTGTCTAAGCAGCTGCACAATCTCATTACTTATTTATTGCATTTTGTGTTAAGCCAGACTGCAAGATTTTTAGGGCAGGAGCTGTTTCCTGGATGTCTGTCTGTATGTGATTCAGCAAAAGAAGCTGCCAAGGAGCAATCCAAATGCAGTAATTTATAAATAAGCCATTTATTTATAGATGTATATGAGCTAGATAAGACCACAGAATCATAGAATGTCAAGGGATTGGAATGGACCAACTCTGCCTGCCATGGCCAGGGACACCTCCCACTAGACCAGGTTGCTCAAGGCCTTATCCAACCTGGCTTTGAATACTGCCAGATTTGGGGCATCCACAACCTCCCTGGGCAACCTGTTCCAGTGTCTCACCACCCTCACAGTAAAAAATGTCCTCCTACTATCTAACCGAAATTTCCCCTCTTTCACTCTGTACCCATTACTCCTTGTCCTATCACTGCAGTTCCTGATGAAAAGTCCCTCTCCGGCTGCCCCGTAGGCCCCACTCAAATACTGGAAGGTTGCTATGAGGTCTCCAGGCAACCTTCTCTTCTCCAGGCCGAGCAGCCCCTGTCTTCACCGGGGAGGTGCTGCAGTCCTCTTAACAACTTCGCGGCCCTCCTCTGGATCTGTGAGGATGACACTGTAAGCAGTGAGCTTCAGGAAGTGTTTTTGGTTTTGGGTTGTTTTTTTTTTTTTCTGTTCTTCACGTAAGAAATGAGAAAAGTGTGGTATCCTAGCGAAGGTGCAGAACAATTGTATGCCCTCCTGCTTTTTGGACTCTGCTTCGGGTTTAGGCCTCTCGAAACTGAGGAACACGCGTGCAGCCTGCCATCCCTAGCTGCATCCTTATTGTGCTTGGCAGCATCCCCGGGTGCCGAGTGGGGTTAGCTGCGCACGGGGCCGACACGGGCAGCTGCCCGCAGGCTCCCAGGGCGCTGCCCTGCTTCCTCCTCGCTGGCGGAGGCCCGGCGTGACCCGCAGCCGGCGCTCGGCCTCCCGGCCGCCACTCGGGGCGGGCGGCGGTCGCCCGGCAACGGGGCGGCGATGGAGGCGCAGTCGGTGCCGGCGGCGCTGGCGCTGGTGGCGGGCGGCGGCGTGGGGCTCAGCGCGGAGAAGCGGGCGGCGCTGGGGCTCTCGCTGCCGCTGCTGCAGCGCGACTACCGCTTCGAGCGGGTCTGGTTCTGGGGCTGCATCCGGGGCGTGCGCGGCGACTACTACATCGCCGAGGGGCTGCGCCCCGACCGCGCCGCGCCCCGCCTCCGCCTCTACAGGTGCGGGGGCCGCCCTGGGCAGCTGGGGCCGGGCGGGTTCGTGGCGGGGCCGGTTTGGGGCGGTGGGGAGAGGAGGGAATCGAGGGGTGCCGGCCGGATCTCGCGGAGGGAGCCTCTCCGTGCCCGGAGCGGCCTGTTCTTTGACGGGCTCGGCCCTGCGTCCTGCTTGTCGTTGGCAGCTTCAACTGCTTGGACTGGAGCCTCCTGACGCCGGCGACCAAGGAGATGGTTGCGCAGGCCGAGCAGCTGAAGGGCCGCTTTCAGGGGGATCCTTCTTTTGAGTACAACTTCGCTGAGATAAACCCACAAGCTGCTGAGAAATTGTTTGAAGGTGGTAAGGAGGTAAATACAGCTCAACGCTTCCCAACTCTCTTGGCTACAGTCGTGCCACTCACACTGGACAGGTGGCGTGGCTCCTCCTCCTCGCTTGTAATTATCGGCCCGAGCTTGTGGTCAGGCAGAAGATACACAATTTCCTCTTCTTTGTCACTGTGTAGCAACAGCTTCTTGATTGAACCCTTACTTCAGTTATTCCCAGAGTTCTACAGGGATCAGAAATAGTATATATTTCTTATGCTTTATAATGCACTATTGGTACAGATTCTCACTTCAGTTCCTGAAGCTTTAATAGTAACCGCAGGCACCATTCTTTATAAACGAATAGACAAGTCACAAGTAGCTTAACTGAGAGGGAGAAAAGAATGGATCCAGAGAGGGACAGTTAGTTCTCTGGTGAATCTAACCTCTCTGCCCCTAGTCAAATTTTCTGTCATATCTTGTGAGAAAAGACATCTGATTTGTGGTTCTTTTCTTAGTGCCATTGGGCTGCAAGCTGATGAGTCCATTGTGGTTTCTACTGTCACCTCCAGTTTATTTTCAGAAATGAAAATAAGGAAATCCCTGCCTTTAAAATTTCCGTATTTTTTGTTAAAGCCCGTGATCAAGGAGGAATCCCGCCTCATAGCTACGATAGAACAGATAGACAGAGCAGTTGGTATCGTCCCCCGGGGGGCATTTGTGAAGACTCCTCTTGGGCCTGTGCATGAAAACAGACACTTTGAAGGTAAATTCTCATTGTCAGTATCAACTGTACTTTGATCATAAAGGCTGAAAATTAAGAGACTTTCTCTAGCTGATGTTCGGATTTCAGGTTTTTTTTCCCTTGGGTGAGATGAACAGGGAGGAGAGAATCCAGTGCCACTTACGTTCAGGTGCATGATTCAACTATGGATGGTGAGAGAAGAATCAGTAATGGCTCTGAGCCATTAAACTTGTAGTTTCATATGTCTGTATAAACTGTAGTTTGTGTCAGTGTTTAGCAATTTGGTGCCCATTGCTTATCTGGACTACAGTCACTATGGTCTGCAATGCAGAGCATCAGGGAGAGCTGACAGCTCTTTCTGAGAAGACTGGTCTTCTGCAGAGTCTACTGGAGAAAGATTGCGATTTTGCCCTATGCTGTGGGCATTAGAGAAACAATGTTGTACTTGATGGTATAATGAATGTTACCCTAGTTCACTGCATTAATGGTCACCAATGGCTCTTTGCAGGTCTGTCTTTGGTGGAGGCAAAAAAGTTAAGTTCCTATTTCCATTTCACTGAGCCTGTTAACCTGAAGAATAAAACCCTGCTGGAAAAGGCTAACCTGGATCCATCCACTGACTTTCTAGATTCTCTGGAGCATGATATCCCACAAGGTAAAGGGAGGAAAATCAACAGATGCAATAAAAGGGAAGGCAGTTTGAGTAGTCTAGGAAACACCGAGGATACTGATTTGGATTACTGTAGAGGTGGTATGCTTGGGAGAAGGTTCTGTGAATCTGTAAAAGAACTTTATCCTTTACTAAATATTGTAGTTAATTCCCATTTTGAGCAATCTTAATTGCTTACGATGGTGAGATGTAAGTGTACTAGGGCTGTCACATCCTCACAACAGGTCTGACCACACCAGCAGTTTTAACCCCTCTGCCTGAGTGTCATGTTCTCTCTTGACTTCTGTAAAGCCTGTGGCAAACCGGTGTCTCTATGAAGAGAGATAACTCCACCCGTGATAGCGGGAATTTATGTGGTTTGAAGTATTTCACGCCTCTTGTCCCACCCAGTATTGGTCTTTTTTATCTTAATGGGCTCTCATTAACACCAAGCTGGTATCTCTGAGAGGCTGCATTCAAAAGTTCATTTGATAAACTGTTAGAAATGCTGTAGTGTGGAATAGTCTGTACTCTGATGGGATTGTAAATTGTGGAAGGAGAAAAAAAGATAGCACACTGGAATGTATTTTCAGTTCACAACTCCACTGTTCTGCTGGATAACCATGAAATATATTTAAAGCCTCTTCCTCTGGCAGAATATTTCTCTGAAAAGATGGGAATGACTTGTTATTTGTTTCTAACTGCTTTTTGCTGATGTGCTGCACTTTTTTTTTTTCCTTTGGATTGGGCCAAGTGTTTGTACATCCCGTTGTCTAGGAAGATTCTATGGACACATTCAGGACTTTAGGTTTGCTATTTTATTCCTATCCTGGAGTAGTAGGATAGGATAGCAGATGACCTGTGCCAGATGGAACTAAGTGGAGGGACAGTGAATTGCCAGTATTGTAAATAGCTTTTCAGGCACTTCCACTTTCCTCCTCTCTCTCTCTTCTGCCCTGGAGGTTAACCCCCCCTTGCAATCTTCCCTTTGGCAAAAAAGAATTGAGAATAGACCTAGTGAGCTCGTGCCTGAATTCTGAACACTTTTGACCGTACAGAGCATAAACCGCTAAAATCTAAACCATTATTCAGTTTACTGGAAGTGTCCTTGATGCAATCATTTTCCAGAGGTGTAGTCTGGAGAGATTGCACATTTTTACGTACACTGGCTCACTGAGGTGACCTTTTTGACTCAAAGAAGTATTGCAAGGGAATTAGTTCCTCAACATCTCCAAAGAAAATTTTAGCTGCTGTTTTGTGTGATAGTTCAGGTGTTGCTATTGTTTGCCTCCTCCCTGCTCCCCCCTTTATTTCCTCCCTCTCTTGTGGTAGGGAGATATGCTGTGTATTAGACACGAAAATGGTGGTTTTGTTAAAGTCTTCAAATCAAATCTGACTTGTAGCTTTATTTTACCCAGGGGCTGATAGAAAGTGGGGCTCAACTGTGCCCTTGTTGCGTTTGTCTTCCTGTGGCAACCTCAGGTCTGTGTAAGCATGAACCTTCGTCCCCTTCCCAGGAAGGTGTTGGTGTTAGCACAGATCTCTCAGTCTCAAAAAAAGTTGCCTCTCAGAGACTACCTGAGCTCAAGTGCAGCTGAGTGTTTCTTAATGGAAAAGATTCATCATGGTGCCAAGTGCAGCTCTGGTGTTCTGTCCTGCTCTTTTTTTGGACTGAACCCGGGGATTGATGGAATAAGCTTCTCAGGTGAAGGAAGTAAGACAGGAATTTGTTACAGGATCAGCAAGGCATGTAGCCTCTCTAATTGCACTCTGTGACATGCAGATAGGAGCTTTGACATTAAAGAAAGATCAACTCACCCTTCTTTAACAAGCATTCAGGTTGCCTAAAGGTACTGGTTGCTTGTGAAAATGTGCGTGTGTGTGTGTGTGTGCATGTGTGCGCGCGCGTGTGTGTGTGTGTAAAGAACAGAGGGCAGACACAGGCTTTCTGCTGATTTTATCAGCATGGCTCTGCCAAAGTCACTCCTGGTTGTGAGGCACTCAAATTCTTGTTCTTGGATTCCTTTCCTTCATCTGTGCATGTTGGTTCTGACAGAGCAGAAAAAGCAGACAATGCTTTTTCTATTTTGTGATGTGTTGTTCATAGCTCTGGCAAATCCCCTTATTTTGACCTGAAGTTTTTCTTGCCTTTCCTGTTTAGATCCTCTCTTGAGCAGTTACTGTCAGAGCAGAAGTAGGAACTGTCAAATTTATTGCATCTAGAATTGTGACTGAAGCCAGAATTTCTCTGTCCTCAACAAATACACAAGAAGTGGACGGTGAATACACAACATGGGAGTGATGCTCCCAGCCTGCAATAGCTAGAATTCCCCTACATCTTAAAAGACCTAAAGAACAGGACTGAGAGATTAAGGGCTGATTTTAACCTGTCTAGAAGTAACAACTCTGTTGAATAGTTTTCTCTATTAATTGTAGATTTAGCATCTGTGATGGCTGTCAAGGGGGTAACTGTCATAAAATGTATGGTGTGTCATAGGAGAGCAGAGGTGTCTTACAGAATGGAAAGTTGGAGGCAGAGAGAACATTTTATATGACAGCTGAGAAGTGGGAAGAAAGGAAGTTAAAAGTGGGTTGAATAAAGGCAACAATGGTAAAAGCAGAGTTTAGTGCAAAATTGGAAAACCTGGAGTTTTGTAACAAAACTGTCTGCCATCCTTATCTTTACCAGTGATATCTGTGGTGTTTGCAGGTTCCAAATTCTGTCTGTGTGTCTATCTATCAGGTTATCTGTGCACTTTTAAGAGTTCAGAGTATATCGATGCTCCTCCTTTAATCATTCTGTGGGTCTGTCTGTTTATTCTTGATGTCTCAGCTGCCACAGACAAGTGACTGTGTGACTTAGCTTTTATTAAAAAAATACATTTTTAAAAATGATTGTAGAGAAAAGCGTCTTGCCTCAGAAGCATGAACATGAAGGGGTTGTAATGCTGATCTTCTGACACTGCAGTATCAGATCATGTAAAGCTTCATTCTGATCCAAGTGGCCAGCTGGCCAGAACGTTGCATGCTGGGATCTGTAGGTTTTGCTGGCCATATGTCTGCATTAAAGATAAGCTTGTTTGCTCTAGTCTAAGCAGACAATCTGCTCAACTTTATGCACAATTAGATGTGGCCTTTCAGCTGCTGGCATGTTGCCAGCGTGGTCCTTTCTGCTGCATGCAGTTTGGAACCCTAAACGCACTATTTCAGGAACTAGGGTTGTGGCAGTTTTACATGTCCTTGTAGATAACGGAATGGCAAAGCAAATAGCAATAATTCCTAGCATGCCTACAGCATTTTCACTTCATGACCTAATGTTGTGGAGATATGAAATAATAGTCATTTGTCAGGCATTGACATGATGGGGAAAGTGAAAATAGAGGGTGAAGTTGATTTTACTGTGACTGTGGTGTCAGATCAGACTGTGCTCCATTCTGCAAGGGTAAAGAAAGGGGATGAGACAAAGCCTAAGGTACTAGTGTAGAGGGGAAAGCTTGGGAGGATGTGAGACAGAGGTGGAGAATGCAGTTCTTTGGTGCTTTCAAACCACAGTTCAGAAAAGCACTAACTTGACTCTGAGAGTTTGTTACAGATTACTGACTCAGATCACTTTGATATGGAGAGAAGGGATGCCAACAGGACACTGTTAAAAACTGGTGTGGGTGGGGAGGTATGTCTAGATAGGAAAAGATATGAGTGGAATTAGGTTTTATATGAGAAGACTTTCTTCAGAAGTCATGACTCCCAGTCAATAAATAGCTGCTTCTGGCTGAAAGCCTACCACAGTTCACTTGTGGAATAGGAGTAGAAATTAGAATTTAAAAAGACACAAAAAAGAAAATGCAGAAAGTTTGGAACAATTAATGACTGATATAAATTGGAATTTATAATGAGTAGAAAATGACAAAGGGAGCCAGAATAACCTGGAGTAGTCCATGACAACGGTAAGACAGATTTATTTCAACTATATTGAGAAGAAAAGAAAGCATAGTAATGCTATTGGAAACTGCCACTAAATGGTGATGGTAAAAAGGCTGGTAAGAATGTGCAAGGGCAGAAGTCCTCAATATTTTTTCTGGTTTGTTTTTGGAAAGAATATGGACTCACATTAAACAAAGGCAATAAAATACTCTTTCAGACAGCTTTCAGACTGTTTGCTAAGAAAGGGAAGAGTTAAACAACCTCGTCTGTGAGTCAAAAGAATTAAAATGGCAGTCAAATAAGTTACTTCTGAAATCATTATCTCAGGAGACTTGGGGCATGCTGACCTTTAATAAATCCCAGCATTACAGAATTTCCCCCCTAAACTTAATCTTCATTAGTAGTTGAGATTCAGAAATCGCCAAATGGGTGTATTTCTAGAAGGGGTCAGAAGGGGCTTCAGCTGGGACCAGTGTCAGTACTGATATTCTTCAGCTTACATACAAATGATCTAGAAGTAAAGGATTGATGGAGAGAGAAATAATGACAAGGTTAGGATAGATACAGAGATCTGGATGTAGCTACCTGCAAAGTCACGTATCTATGAGTAAGGACTGGAAGCCAGACTTTTAGATTTGTATTCTGGAAGCTGTAGCTCTGAAAAGAAATCCAGGCACAACCCACTGAACATCAGGTCCCATTCTGATCCTGAGACATAAATGGCGAATTTGATCTGCAGATACATAAACAAGGGTGTAGCAAAGAGGAACAGGGAGGTGACTGTATTTTTGCATATACTGTTAGTGGAATCAGGACTGGATTACTGCACATTGCAAAACTGGAGAGTTGCAGAAAAGAGACACAAAATGATTCCAGGGCTGGTGAGAGATATAAACAGTTCAATCTGTTTATCTTGCAGAAAAGACCACGAGAGCAGCTGTATTACACTGTGTAAATGCTCTGTGAAGTTTGAGTACTGAAGATCTATTTCTTATAGCAGAGAAAGGCATAACAGGGATCAGCAGCTAAATATTATAGCCAGAAAACCTAAAATGAGCAATTAGATACAATTTTTAGCAATGAAATGATTACCAGCTAGCAAGGGTAATGGATGAGCCTCTGTCTCTTGGTATCTTAACATCATGCTGGATATCTTCCTGGAAACAGTGTTTCAGCCAAATGCAGATATAAATTGATAGTCCCAGGTATGAGTAACTGAGTTCAGTTTAATAGGCAGTGGTATGTAGAAGTCCGGATTCCTGGTATGCCTGGCCATAAACTTGATGACAACCATGGAGGGTGATGTTCTGCTTGGGCTTCTTCTTTTTCAGTGACAATAACACCAAGGAGACAATAAGTTCCTGAAACAGTGACTCTTAAGTGCAAATCAGCTGGCCTCTTGCTTTCTGAATTACGATACATGAGGGCTCAAAGGAGGACTAAAGAGTTTCCTGATTTGCTGCTGTCAATTGTGAATGGTAATCTGGGGAGCTGAGACCCCTCAGATGTAATTGGTGACTCTGATGCCAGGAGAAATTTTATAGCATCAATCTAAATGGGTATACAGTTGCAGGATGCATCACAGTGAGTCTTGTCTACTTGCTATTTAAGATTAAATTAGAGGAGAAGTGTCTAGACAGAAGATCATTTCACCTCCTTGACCATTTTGACTGTGGAGGAAGTGTCAGCCACTTGGTCCGTAGGTCTGTTTCTTCATCTGAAAGTACAGTGGGTTTGGAGCATTCCTCATACAGCATTACAGACAAAGGGATTTGTGGCCATTTCCTTGATTGAATACTTTGGGCACTAGCCTTTCTGTAAACTTGCTGAACAGTAGCGTGGGTTAGAATGCTAACCTCCTGTCCTCTAAGCCTCACTGGCATGCTCTTTATCGGTTTAGCAAAAACTGGTGCTTAATGGGCCCTTGAAGATGGAGGAGTTGCATTTCTAAGTGGGAGATAGACTCCGTGGACACTCTCAAGGGCCATTTTGGTAGCCCCACTTGGCTGTCCCAAAAGCCTGGGTGCGGGAAGGAACAAGACCTGGAGGCACAAATCTGCTTTATCTCCATGCATTAACACAGCTAATTAACTCCCTTTCGGCCCTCCCCCCTTCCTCCCCTCCCCAGCCTTCAAGGCGATTAATCCCCTATCAGCCTCGGACTCCAGCCATTTGAAGAGCCTGTGTCTGCAGAGGTATTTACAGCCCCAGCCCGCCAGCAGAGCGCAAGGGCCCGTTATCAGGGCTGTAAGACAAATGGCTGCCTATCTCCCCAGTGGCCTTGCAAAATCCAGCAAAGTGCTATGCTGTGCTGGCCACCTACTTTCACCCAGCCTCCCTTCTCTGCTAACATTTCACAGATGTGACCTGAGCCCTCCCCTTTCATTGCTTAACAATAAGCAGCACCTCCCCAGCTCTGTGAAAACCGAGAGCAAGAGCACTTTACTTCTTAGCCTGCCAAGAGCCACACGGGGACAAGGCTTTTCAAGCTGTCTCGCTGAAATCCAAACTAAAAGACTCATAATAAATGAGAGGGCAGTGCTTCATGTTCGCAAGGATAAAAAGAGGTAGGCAAAATGTAGACTGAAATATCTAGCACGGCTCGCAGCTATCCTCATTCCTTGTTGGACTTGTCCTAAGGCTTGGTGTGTGTGAGAAACTGAACTACAGTATCTCATGGAGTTACCTGACATTTATACAAGTGGTTTTGACAAACAAGCCTTAGAACGGTGGTAGAGAAGAACAGATTAGAGTGCGTCTGACAACAGTCGGATTTCAGATCCGAAAACTGAACCCAGAAACTGGCCCATGGGGTTATTAGTAAAAGCATTGGTACGTGAAGTTCTCTGTTAAAACTGAACTCGGCCATCCCTAGAAACAATTTCAGGATGGCTCTAGCTGCTATCTTCCAGCAGGGTGCACTATGGTGCCAGCAATGTCAGTGAGCACAGAAAGGAAACCCCAGAAAAGTAAAACATAAAGAAGAGCACCAAAAGCAGCATCAAACCAAGAAGGTATGGCCTGAATTTCTGGACTGTGTATGATATACTGGCCTCCTGAACTGCAGGCATAGAGAAGATGCTCTCCCTTCCAAACTTAGGCAATTTCTGGAATTGTCGCTGGGTTTTTCAGTAGCTTTCTTAGCATCATTAGCAATCACAAGCATGCAACGGACATACACAAATACATGAGCGTGTCCCCTACATCCTTCAAAAATAGAGGCACTCTTACATTTTTGCTAGTGATGTGTGGACTGGGAAGCTTTAGAGGCTGTTAAAGCCTTTGCTGCAGTGACCCAAGAGAGTTACCTGGGAACAAGACAATATGTCACTCCTAGAAGCTGGGGCAGTGCCAGCTCAGGAGTTCAAGATCAGATTGGAACCTCTCATGTAGGGAGCACAGCAGGAGGACTCCAGAGCCAGCCAGTATTACTGGCTGATCATGGTCTGCCTTGATTTCTGGAAAGGAGTCTGTTTTCCTTGGGCTTTGTGTCTATGGTTAATAAAGCAGTGCATTCACTGCTTTTGGGTCCTAGATCTATATCACCTCAGGGGTCTTGTTTAATCAGAGCTCTTGGATGAGTTTATACCGGAGCAGGGCTGCCTATCAACTGAGAGCTGTGGTGGAGTCCTTTGCCCTGCTGACTGCTGTAGTGAAAGAATGAGGACAGAAGCAGAGTCTTCGTAGCTACTATCCAGGGATTGTATTTAAAGTTTTTTTTCTCCTCAGTGAAAGAAATCATGACCCACCCTGTCTCCATTTCAGCTCGGGGTTCGTTGGACATGAAAAGGAGATGAACTTCTTGCTGAACTGATGGGAAATTCTGGTAAAGCCTCATAGAACCAGAAGTTGTAGTTTTATCACCACATCAGTCAGCCTTGGCCTAACCCTTTCTCTAGGGAACAATGAAAAATTACTTGTGGGGGAAATCCTAGGACAGGCTGTGTGTCACTGAAGTCAGAACGAGGTCAGCTTTTGCTAGGAGGGATCTGTCTCTGAAGGGGCTCCACGTAACCAGTGGCAGCTCCTGCCTGTGCAGCCGTTGGCATTGGTGCCAGCCCTAAATATAGCTTTGCTTTGCTGTTTGCTGCTCCTTTGGCCATGGAGCTCCTGCAGGGAGGAAGTCAATGGGTTTTTTCTTGTCTCACTGTACACAAATACCATATGGATGGAAATTGTGCATGCTGAAGGGGTGTGTGGCTGTGTGTGGAGGGAGAAGGACAAAGGACAGTTCATCTATGGGTATATTTGTAAAGCAGTTGTGCTGTGCAGAGGTGGCTAGGCTATCCCAGGCATTGAAAGGTGCTCAGCCGTCTTTAGTGCTCAGAATTAGCTTGAGTATCAACACCGCACTGTGCTGTGTGGATATGCTCCATGGGACAGTCTTCTCAGAAAACAGTAAACTCTTTGGGTAATTTGGTCCAGAATTCGTATCTAGTTTAGTACAAAAACATCAACAGTTTATAATCCGTGCCATCTGTTCCTCATTTCAAGTTCTTTTAACTAGCCCTGCTAATTTGATGATGAGGTAGGAAGTACAACTGGGGGACTGACAGGGCTTGTGGCCTTGCCCCTCCTTCAGGAGAGCAAATTGGATGTGCTCTAAGCATTAGGTGGGTTTTGAATACCAGCATCGACTGCTTTGTCTTCTCTCAGAATTCAGAGATCAATGTGAGGTTCTTTGCCCCTAATCCAGCCCCTGTTCATCATTATCACCTCCTCAAAGTGACCAGTGCTTTGTTACCAGGAGAGAAAAATCTTACAAGGTGGCCATAATCTCCTCTGAGAGTCAGACAGATATTCTCCCGTGGGTAAGAAAGTGACAGTGACCGAAAGCTCTAGGGGGAAGCAGGCTAGAACAAAGCTGTCCATTGCATCCTTTCATCAAACTGTTAATCTTTCTTTCAAAGACATCACATTTGTTTGGTGACAAAAGCCCCAAAGAAGCTGAATTGAGCCTGAAATCCTGTAGCAAGATTTAGAGGAAGCGTCTTTCATTTGGAGCAGGGAGGGGCGAGAGACTCCTTTTTCTTCTTACCAGCCAATGGGCTCAGAGAAGCCCACGAAGGTGACGGATTAATGCAGGGGCTCCCCAGGTAGATGCTACGTGACTCCTGGCACGCTCCAAAAACGTTTCCACAGCGACCAGCTGAACAAGAAATATGGAGTGTGATGAGATCCAGCATAAACTTGCTTTGGAAGGAGAGTGATCTGCCACTCTGAGCAATTTCTAAATTTACTACAGAAGACCCAAGACACAATGATCTGTACTGTAGTTGTCAGAATACAAATAGCAGGGATTTTAATCAGTTTTTCCTACTCCTTATAAGTTTTGATTGCTTATTGTCTTGCTGTTTCCCCCAGTGCATAGCCCCATTCCAAATCTTTGTTCTGGGTGCTTTTTGTACAATCTACGTATTTTTCTTAATTAGAATATTTTTTTATTTTTTTTTCTTTCTTTCTTTCTTTTGTTTTATCAGTTGGATTTAGGACTAAGGGGCAAACTAACAGGGCTATAAGGGAAGCTGTAATTTGATGTGTATTCTGTGCTAGCTTTTTCAGTCCTTTCCGTCCTCTGCTGCTCATTTATATCTGTGTATTGTCCCTTCTTTTGTGTTGGCATTGCTGGCTGTGCAGGCAGATTCCAGCTGGAAAAACAACATTATTTTTGTCTAACATATTTTTTACTCAGATCATTTCACTGACCTGGCTCACTGAGCAGTAAATAAACACTTTTGTGGTCTCTGTGATGGAAGAGTGATGAGGGTGGAAATAAGGGTTTGAGGGCAGAGGCTGCTTCAACTGGATTAAGCAGCACTGTTGTCAGATTTCTAAGAATGGCCTGAATTTCACCCAGTACTTGGAGGTAGCTGAATGCTGTTCATCTGGGACAGCATTGCAATCTCTAGTCTTCCTTGTCAGCAGGAAAAGGGTTCTTCATGTATAAAGAAGGTCCAGGCCAGTCTTAATCATTTCTACTGCAGACACGTTCCCAGTGGGAGAAAAAAATGGAGAGGAAAAGCCTCTGAAGTAAGACCATTTTACTTTGAGGTTTGGGAATGGTTGTATTTGTATGTCAAGGACATGGCAGGCATTAGGACCATGCAAGAGACACTTGGCAGCATCTGACTGTTTGTAAGCTGTGCTTTTCTGGCTCTGGAGGCTTTTAAAAATAGTACTGAACCTGCAACCAGTCTGTGTTTTTATTTAATTATTATTAAATAGTTATATGGGGAATTGGAAATATTGACAGCAGTGTTAACATATGGGGTGCAGGTGGTGTGTCAAGCAAATGAAGGAGATTTAGTTTGCAGCCAGTAAGTGGCATGAAGGAGTTTGGGCCCCACATAGGAGTGTTTGGATGTGTCCTTATGGCTGATAGGCTGTGCGTGAAATGTCCGTGTGGCACAATTTGTTGAGAGCCAAAGCACGGTGACCTTTTCTCACAGCTGCTCTGCTTTGCAATTTGTCTTTGTTTCCTACAGGCAACAAATTAGAAGTAGGAAGCTCTTCCCAGTTTAGGATTTTCTGTTGAAGTGAAATGGAAGCTAAATCCCACGGGTGTAGTGAGGCTTTGTCAGAGCTAAGTGTTTGGGGTCACACAGCCAAGAGGAGCTGCTTTTGCAGAGTGAAATGGTTATGCCCTTCTCTGGGTATTAATATTTGTCCTATAACTTTGTGCTTGACTCTCACTCAGGACTAACTGCAGGAACATACGTTGTAACTTGCTCTTGTGGCAGCATATTTTGTTAATAGTAAGTGCAACCACGCTGTAGCTGCTTTTCCCTTGAGACTTTTCCTCCTTTGAAGAGGAATTGATAATGTCACTTTTATGACCCTCTGTGAGCTTTTGTGACGTGGAGCCTCTCTATCAGGCTGTCTAGCTCCTAAGGCTGTTTCTTCTCAAGCTTGCACTGAAATGAGGCATTGCTGAATCACCTCCAAAGCAGCAGTGTTATAAGAGGTCATACTGAAAGTGGACCAGTTACAGCAGGAAAGTTCTTCTGCAAATAGCCCTCCTAAATGGATTTTGTTTAAAAGCTCATGTCTCATGCACCCTATTGCCTCTGTGAATTACAAGATTCAGCCCATAGCTGAGGCAGACATGGGGGATGAGACAGGGATTTCTATTGGCGACTGGAAAGGAAGAAGCAGCTGAGAAGGAGGTTGACTTTTGAAATTCAGCCCTGGTGTCCTGGCAGCTGTTGAAGGGCCATAAAAAAGGCAGTGGTTTAACACTGGGTGAGCATCAGGATCTTCAAAGCACTTTCTTGTTTGGGAAAGATGTAAGGAACTCCTCAGAATTCCTGCCTGTGTTTGGAGGGGTGGAGGCTGCAGCCTGATCCAAAGAGGGAATAGGAAGCTCCAGATCTTCATCCAGCGGATGCTTTTCCCATGCTCTTTCCTCCCACACAGCAGCTCCCTCCCTTCCCTTCTGGAGCAGCAACAGGCAATAGTTTCAGCACAGACAGTGCTTGGTTTTCTTAGGTTTGCTGGGTGCAGCCTAAGAATTAACTTGCTTTTCTAAAAAAATGTATTTTGAAGATTGGGAAATTCACCAGAGCAGTTACTGGTAGAAATCTCTAGCGTGAGAGCAATGACCTCCAGTTCCCTGCACCTCACTGAGCTTTGCATGATGAGTTAACTCTGCTGCCTGATTTAGGGGCAGCACAGGCTACAGCTCACACATAGATACAAGTTAAAATCAGCATTTAACTCTAAGAAATCGAGATTTTACTTGCTGGCTCTAGTTCTAGTTGTATTCCCTCCAATACAAATAACAATACTTTAAAACCTTTTTTTCTAGACAACTTTTATCTAGGAGTATTGGTGTACCTTACAGACTGATGCTTTGAGCTTCCCAGACTCCCAGTAAGCGACATATTGTCTGACACAGGAACTGCCATGGGATATTCTCAGCCAATGTTAGAAGGGATTTGAACCCAGCAGGCTGCTTCTGCATTTTTATAGTAATACAGACTTACAGCTATCTATGCAATGATTTCACTCCAAGAACCATTTGCAATAGCAGGAAAGTTTAAAAAAAAAAAAGAGAAAGAAAAAAAGAAGGCTAAAACCAGCATGTAATTTTCATAATTCTCCTCATCTTTTTATATTGTATTATTATATGCATTTTTAAGACTTTCTCTTGAAGGAAAAAGAAGGTATATTAATTTTGAGCTATTATTTCATACTGTTCATTAGGTACTGATTAAAGTACTTTTACAGTGATTTATGACATCTATATTTCAAACTCCTACAAGAAAGGTGGGTCTGAAAAAGCATCTTGTTTGAATATTGTGAGATTTGAACTGTGATGGAGAGAATACAGCTGCTTTGGATTTTTCCAAGAGAACAACTTTCTCCATGTTTCGTGAGTTCAAAAGTCCAGTTTGGAAAAGTATATTGAATAAATCGTCTTTGATAACTGGGTTAGGAAAATGTCCCCAGTGACCTGGTTAGTAAAAGGTGGAAGGTGGCACTGCTGCTACTCTTTCGCTCTGCAGAATAAAGAGCAGCTTTAGGACTAATGATCATTCTGGCTGAAAATAGGAACTGAGTGACAATGACATTACAGTTCCCGGCAGCTTCTTGTAATTTTTTTCCTGTTCTCCACCTTTGTTGTGCCAGTCCAGTTGGGACTGGCCTTAAGTAACCTGCTTGTTTTGTTCAGGTCCTCATTTCACAGGAAGACCTATGCAGCATCAGCAAAACTTTATTGTCCATATTTGCATAGAATTAGGTGCAGAATGAAGGGCCAGAGAAGAGCTGGAAAGTGTAACAATACTAATATTCCGCAAAGGTCTCACATTTATGAAATGACAAATATGAGCCCTTTGAGAGTCTGCAGCTTGGGCAGACGCTGGGGAAATACAGCAGGTGCACATTACAACCATCAGAGATCTAGAATGAAAGTGAATGGAGGTGTCTTCAACTACATCTGTCCATTTCTGCCAGGTGTGAAGGTGCATGGGAAGTTCCTTTGATCAGCAGAGTTAACTGCTGATGAATATTCCACTGAGATTGATAAGCCTGGGTGCTACTGGGTAAATGTTCTGAGAAAATCATGGATCCGTGTACTCTCTTGCCTCAGAGCACAGATATGGGAATCTAATCATGTTGAACTTGATTTATTCTACCTCCTCTGTGAATTTGTCCAACAAAAAGATACCTGAATCTAGATATAATTCTAAGAGTATTAATATCCCTGTTTGCCCTCTCACCTTTCCCATTTGTCATGCTCCAGGCATCTCTTTTTGTTCTTTTTAAATAGTTTGGGGCACAGGGTTCATGTGTGTACATGAACATATATATATACACATATACAAGTTATCACATGTACCCAGGCTGTTGGATGCTTCCAGTATGTTGGGAGGCATTAGCAAATTAGATGATGCCTAAAGGCTTTCACCACCCAGCAAGCCAAGGCACAATCCTATTCTTGACAGACTTGCTTCTCAGAGGACTGGTCCTAAATTAAAGACAATGAGGGTTCCTCATTTCATTTTCTTTTTGTCAGAGGATCTTCTCCAAAAGTTTACAGCGTGTCATTCCTCCCCTTCCCGCAAACCAATCTGCAGCAAGAACTACCAGTATTCAGCTAAAGGGCTTGCAGATCATTTCTCCAAGTTCAAGCTGCAAGAACCCTGCACTGGGAGCAAAGTCAGTTCAAAGGAGAAATTGAGAAAGTTATTGGTCACTAGTACATTTAGACCTATTTGCTTGCCACTTGTTGCTAAACACTCCTATGCACAGTCATGCTACTACCGCTGGCAAATGCTGAACACTTCTAGAAACAGAGTTCAAGAAACTGAAAGCTTGTCCTTTGACAGCAGATGGCTGTTAGTGCTTCAGTCACTGGATAATCTGTCTTGTAGTCAAGTGTTCTTCATCTGGGTTTCCACGCTATCCAACTGGTGAAGTTTCTCAAGAACATGCAGATTTTGTTGGAGACCCGCTCAAATCAGAATTTGTAATCCCAGTGGCTGAACCGTAATATGTATTTTTACTTCAGGTATGAAAAAGATCCAGACTAGTTTGTGTCCGTCTGTGTGGCACTGGATGGGAGATTTGGGTTGCCTTGTATGTGAAACCACTGCTTGTGAAGACAGCTTGTGTTTTAACTAGGACCTGGCTCAAAGAATGTCACAGTGCGAGTAATGTTGAAAGATGGCACGCACCTGTATTGACCCTCCCATATTAAGTAGTGCTCTGCTTCACTGGGATCCCAGCTGTTTGTCTTTAGTGGAAATGTGGAGTGGAGTGAGTCAGAAGTTCTACAGAGCAGAAATCTCCTGTGAAAGTCTCTTTTGTACTTTTGTCTGGCAGCTAGTCAGCCTGTCAGAAAGGAGGTAGCCATTCTTGCTCTTCACTGAGTTCTGTGTTTGGACGTGACTGAAGAGGATGCTTTGAGAGGTAACATAAAAGATGACATGGGACTTGGGCATACTATAGTATAACAAACCCGTGGAACTTCCTACTGAAGGAGACATAGGAAACAGTGGTGTCCAAGAAACTTTTGAAAAGTACACAAAGAAAAGAGACGGAGTAACAGGTGAGCAGCACAAATCACAAGACCTGGTATTACAGTACTTTGAATTGTGTTGCTCCTTTCTGATTCTGCAGCTACCACATAAACATTTCCACTCACCTTCTCTTCTTCCCTCAAGCCCTCAACTACTGTAGTTTGCCATGAACTGTGTAAGAGACCATACGTACCATGAGCGAGCCCACAAGAGCCCAACACTACACAAACATGGATTACCCAGCTAGCTGCTGCCTCGTGGCTGCCAGGCAAGCCTAACAGCCTGTGCTTCCTTGCTGGCAGACCAAACAAATAGCTTCAGGAGCTGCAGTCAACCCTTGGACCTCCTGGGGGAGACCTGTTGTAGGAACTTGCGGTGTTAAAGCCTTTCAGCCCTTTGTCGGATGTGACTAAAATTGGCCAAGAGTCACAAGTGAGTGGGAAGGGGAGAACTGGCAGCTGACAGCAATCACAGAAGCCCTTCCCCAGGCTAACCATGACATGAGTAAGCATGAGTCATAGCACAAATTGATGAGCCTAAAATTATCTACAAGGATGAATACCGCCTAACTGGCCCAGCACTTTATGGGCCTTCTGCTTACTCTGGAACTGGCAGATTTTGGCTTTGGGTGCAGATAGGCTGACTGCTTGACTCCAGGCCAGTAGTAGCCTGACAGCTCAAACTGAAATTTTTAAAAAAATTTGGGCCTGCTCCTTTTTTCTTTTAAATGAGTATTCAGCAGGAACCTTCTTCCCTACACTGTAGCCTCTAGGCATTACCAATTTGGTGCTGAAGCTGGTATTTTCTTTTCCTGGAAGCTCCTAGCCCTCCAGCATTGAATCCAAGTTGATTCTTCATCCCCCTCCCCTCTGGCATAGTTCCCAGGCTGTCATGTCAGATGCAAAATAAATACTCAGTGGCTCAGAGCTCCTTGCATCCAGAAGAAACTGCATTTTCACACTGGCTCTGAACCTCCTCTGCGGAGCCAAAGCAAAACTAATGTGGAAACTAATCCCTTTGCCCCTACCACGCACATCCTCTTCAGTGGTGGAGCCAAGAAGGACTGAAGAGAATTAACCTTTTCTGTAAATTTCTCAGAGATAGGAAATACCCTGCTTTTCACTTTCTCTCTCTTTCCCAATCACTGTATCAGGAAAGTACCTTCTTCCTCTCCCCACTACTAATGCTAAAAGTTTATTTTAAGTACAAATTTCATACCTATGTAGGATTGCTATAGCTCATCTCAGCTCTCTATAGCTATTAGCTAGACCAAGTAGGTGGCAGAGCTTGTTAGAGTAACTGCTGCCCACTCAGAAAGAGCCAAGAATAGCTGGAGCCTCTCCTGGGAATCAACTATACAAGTCTGGAGCCCAAGGGGTCCCTTCCTGTGACGCATATGACATTACCAACCTAGCCATGGGAATATGCTACCATGTGAACTGAGACACAGACATCTGGAAACAAGGGCAGCCTGTAGTGCTGAAGTGCCAAAAATAAGAGCATTGAGGTTTCTGGTCTCCCTGACTTCCCTCTTTTCAGGTGTCACAAATCCAGTGCAGCCTCGTGCACTGTTCACTAGTCAGGCAGAACCCATGACAGTCCTTCTTTCAGCTTAGGGACACCTTGTTCCAGGAACGCTGCCTCTTTCACTTGTCCAGTGATTGACTTGAACGTCTTCTCGCACAGGCTCCTGGAGTGTCCAGATAGAGAAGGGAGGTGCTGTGGTGGTGCTGCGGAGCCTGCTGTGGCTGGGACTGACGTTCTACCATGTCCCAATGACCAAGCAATATGGCTACATCTACTTCGGCACTGGTGAGAAGAACATGGATTTGCCCTTCATGCTGTGACTCTCCTGCCTGCCACAAGGACTAAAGAACATTTTGATTTTATTGTTAGGAGATTTTTGTTTACTGCTTGTTCTAATAAATGTGTGAAGCCTCTGCACTTTGAGCAGGATTCTTTTGTGTGTGGACTCTGGCCCTGATTCTTTTCCTAGGACTTACCTGTATGCAATCTTCCCTCAACTCCAGATTGAATTCCCTGTAATGTGTCACTGCAGATCCTTTAGATGGTAACAAATGGCATTTTCTTCCATGACAGCTGAAGCTCTAGGTCAGAAATCAAAACTAGGACATCTGTCTGATTAAAAAGACACCTTGTTCACACAAGAACTAATTTGGAGACAACATGAACGAATACCTGCTGTTACCCACGAATGACAAAAACAAGAGTTGGAGTCAGAGTACAAAGCAGATGTATATTGTAAGAGGTCTGTACTAAACACTGAACTCTGGAAAGGCATATTGAAGAGATGAGAGTATTTAGTTTTTCAGATGTTAGGTTTCACCAAAATTAGAGGGATCACAGAATATGCTGAGCTGGAAGGGATCCACAAGGATCATCGAGTCCAACCCTTAGCCCTGTTCAGGGCCATCCCCAAGAGTCACACCATGTGCCTGAGAGTATTCTCCAAATGTTTCTTGAACTTTGTCAGGTTTGGTGCTGTGACTGCTTCCCTGGGGAGACTGTTCCAGTTCCCAACTCTGGGTGAAGAACTTTTTTCTAATATCCAACCTAAACCTCCCTTGACACAGCTTCAGGACATTCCCGTAGGTCCTGTCACTGGTCACTACAGAGAAGAGGTCAGTGCCTGCCCCTCCTCTTCCCCTCACGAGGAAGTTGTAACTGTAAAGAGGTCTCCCCTCAGTCTCCTCCAGGCTGAACAGATCATGTGCCCTCAGCTGCTCCTCACACAGCTTCCCCTCAAGGCCTTTCACCATCTTTGTTATCCTCCTTTAGATGCTCTCTGACAGCTTAATATCTTTCTTACATTGCAGTGCCCAAAGCTGCACACAGTATTCAAGATGAGGCCGCCCCACTGCAGAGCAGAGCAGGACAATCCCCTCCCTCCATGAGCTGGTGATGCTTTCCCTGATGCCCCCCCGGACACAGTTGGCCCTCCTGGCTGCCAGGGCACAATGACTCATATTCAACTTGTCATCAACGAGGACCCCCAGATCCCTTTCCTTAGCACTACCTTCCAGCACCTCATTCCCCAGTCTGTCTGTACATCCATGGTTGCCCCATCCCAGGTACAGAATCCAGCACTTTCCCTTGTTGAACTTCATATGGTTGGGTTTTTCCAGCTCATGGCACTAAACTGTAGGAAAAAAAAAATTAGCTGTAGGCATCACCTGGTCTTTTGTAACATGTGCTCATTTAGGTTCATCTCAAGGCAATGATCTAATCCAATGACTTTTCTATTAGCAAAGCTTGCTGAGCAGACCTAGAAGACATAGAAACTTCTGTAGGTAGGAGAATAAAGAAAAATCCTTTCCTTTCTGAAGGGCTGTAGGTTTCAAGGCTTTATAAAACAGAGACAGTCAGCCACAGATTTTATCTCAATATACTTAGTGAAGTCTTGGCTCTGTCTCCTAAGGCACAAGGTCTCGACTAGCTCAAGGGGCTGAATTTAGGGCTTCCATTTTGCAAAATAAGGCTAAAAAGAACCACTTTATTCTAATTTGATTTCCTGGATAATATGGGTTTATCCTTACCTTTTTTTCCTCTCCATGCTGTTAGGTATTAGCAGATGATTCTGATAAAAGCAATTCGAGGTTAAGTGGTGTAGTACATAAAAAGCTGTGTTGTTTTGTAGCCCCCAGATGAATACTGAAGAAATGGAACCAAATCAATAATGGAACCAATCAATAATTTATCAACCCTGATAAATTTAATGAGCCTTTCATACCAGGCCCATAAGCAGCAGTGGTCAGTAGGCAGAAAGTGCTTATGTGTACTATACAGGGAGAGAAATGGTGCCACCTTTTATTACTAGATGGACAATAAGACACATCTATCAACTCCAAGCTATCCCAGGAAGCAACCACATCACTGACATGGAAGACTTATGACAGATGTATTTGCAACGGGAAAAAACCAGGCCAAGTCATCAAGGATGTCAACATTGTGTATTTGCCAGATCCAGGAGTGAAGCACAAGCCAGGAATCCTTAAGGGGATATGTAAGACACACATGCCTGTCTGCCATGGCCACAGGTGTTCTGCTGCAAATGACGGATAGTACAGATAATAATAAAAAAAATTAAATTTCAGTAGTCATTAACAATTTCTGTTCCAAGGAAACATAGTGCTGAGGGGACTTCTTCTTCCATCAGTGTCAAACCTCAAATGGTGCAAATCTGAGTTGAAACACATGTTAATTGGGAAACACCATTCACTGATGGAAAAATAAGGAAATATCCTTTCCCAAACGCATTTGTAGAACATAAAAACCAAAAGCCTTCAGATCTTTTCTGGCTTTGAGGTAGAAGTCTTTGCCCTTTGCTTTCTTCAAACCATTCTGCACGTTGAACTTTGCTTTAATGGATCTTGTATTCTAGAGGAACAGATCACAGCTGTACTATAGAGTACTAAGGACAATTTTGGAATAAGAGAATTGGAGATACTGACAAACTTGGAAAAATAAAAAAGCAGAACAGTGGAAAACATATGCTTACTAATTATGCCAGTTCTGGCCACTAGTGGTTTAAACAGAGAGGCTTTTGTGTATATTTTACATTATCCTTCAGCAAAGGGTGTCCGACCGGAAAGGGCTTTTTGCACCATTTAGGGCCCCTCTTCCAGATGGGCTTTGCAGATCTGACGGACCAGCGGGTCAGGTACCTGTCAAAACAACACAAACATGTTTCAGTTTGAGACTGATCACTTCGAAGCAAGCACTATAGACTTTGCCTCCCCTCATGCCTATTTATAAAAGGAATAACCATGAGCAGAGCTCTCTCAATTCAGAAGGGACTACTGGAAAGCAGTTTTTGTTTGTTTTGAATTTCTAAGCTCACCTCTGTACTGAACCCACTGGCACCTGCTTGACTTTCAGTCTCACAAAACAAATCAGGTGTAGTCTCCAGGCTGCTGGCAAGTTGTCCATCTGCAACTAAACTGGAGTGCCAAATCCCTTCATTGCAACTAAGTCCAAGACTGAACGCATTCAACCTCTAGGGGAAGTGTTATTTCAACAGCTGGTCTCAATAAGGTAAACTAATTACAAGAAATGCTGTGAGAAATAAAATCTCTAAAAAGGGATTAATTTACTTTTGGGGGATAATTGGTTATTTCTTATGCCTGAAATGGATTTCTGGCCTAGTCTTGTATTTTCATATGTCCAAATTTGCTCTAGTGTTCTCTGTACAATAGTATTGTTTCAGCTTGCTGGTGCAGGAAGTCAGCACCTACAGTGTAAGAGGTATTAGAATGAAATTATCATCACAACTACAAATCTCTGTGAAGAGTAATGTCTGGCAAATATCCTCTGTTTTTTACCATTTGAAGTTTTAGACTTGGCTTTGCAAACAGGCAGGGGATTTCAGATCCAGAATCAGTTACTGGAAATTTTACCCTGTGACTGGGTGGCCCGGAGTTTTGTTAGGCTTTAAATCTTTTGCTACCAGTAGAGAGGGGAACAGAGGTCCTTAGAGAAAGAAGAGTCTTTTCAGACAATAAAGATCCGAAGTAAAACCCTAGCATAATCTGCACAAACAATGCTCCAACAAATTAGAATTTGGAACAGACCGATAAACTTTGTCCAGAGATGTTTGCATGCCTCTGTTGAGTAATCCCATGGTCTTAATGTAACCCTCAATCAGTCATCCTCTCCCCGAACAGCTTTGTTACCTTTTATTTGCATCGTGCAAATTTGAGATATTAAGAACTTTGGACAGAGACCATGTAATGCATTTGTTTGAAGGCATTTGGGACATTCCTGAGAACTACAAAGAAAGCTTGCTATGCCAGGCAGCTACAGAGTGTGTAACAGCCCATCTTCCTAGCCCTTTTATTCCTCAGCACTCCCAAACAGCACAAACTGAAAAATGAATCACATGTGCAGCTTCCTGCCTCTGAAATGAAGCCACTTCCAAAATGCTTTGCTTTTGCTTTGACGAGTTTACCATAGTTAAAACACGTAGAAGCAACAGCAGGAGGGGTCTGGGTGACGACACAGAGCAAGATCCAGCTACTTTCTTCTGTCTGTGCCTTCAGTTAGTCCCTTTTGACCTGTAATGCTATGCTCATGCATTAGTGGAATCCCTTACATAACAACTGTGGGACAGGAAGTAGGAGAGACTCTCCTGTCTCTAATTTCACATGCAAGGAGAGTTCAGAGAGACCAAACACAGGTCCCCAGTTTGGAATCTAGCAAAGAACCACAGCGAGGCAACTCCTTTGGGAGAAGCTGTGGGGGTATTAGATGGGCACATGGGCTAGGTCCTTCTTTTCATATTCCCCTTGCTGCAGGGGGACAGCTGTAGCACAAGTTTTGGTATTGCAAGACTGCACTTACAGCAAAGGAGGAAAAAAAATCCCAAATTGTTTTAATGCATCAGTGTGCCAAGTGCAGTTCTGGTCATGTGTCCACACGATTACGGGAAAGTGTTCCCGTGATAATAAATGATCTCACTGGGAGAGAAGTGAATGTGTGAATGTGAGATACACATCAATGCTGTGTGCAGGTTTAGACAGACAGTGGCTTTTTAAGAAATCCCTCTGTTACTGTGTGGGGGCTGGAAGTGCACACCCCAATTCCGCATAGGAAGGAGGATTTAGTAATGGCCTGATTTTAAAGCTTTTGTTATTTCTCTTTTGAGCAGGTCTAATCCAGCCCTCTGGTCCAGGCTTTTGGCTTCCTTTGGGGACTGCAGGCTGGGGCTTTTCATTGTTAACTGAAACAGACATTTGGACGCTTTCCCTTCCTGGAGCACATTTGGTTTTAGGGCTTTTAATACTTGCTTTGTCCCAAACTCAAACTTGTCCTATTTTGTTTGCTGCCTTTTTTTTTTTTTTTTTTACCTTGATTCAGCAGTGCAAAAGCCTGATGCCTGGGAGCAGTCAGTCTACAAAGTTCCTTTTCCTCTTTGACTAACTCCAGTTCCTACTGTCTCACAGACTTTTTTCTTTTTCCAGAGAGTAAAAATAATCCACTAGACTCACACGCGAAAGCTTCTAAGCCCAGCTATGGGACTTTTTTGCAAACTCCGCCATCCATGTAAGGTAGCGTACCCCCTTTTCCAGCCAAGTCTCCCAGCTTTTCACTGTATCCAACAACACGGCTTGTCTAGAGGGGTTTTTATAACCACCTACAAACACACACTGATGGATGGTCTGAGGGTTGTCAGGACAGACCCTCCACGTGGATGCCAAATGCAGCTGGTCCAGTCTCCTAACCCGTTATGTTGGTGTGCAGAGCTCCCACTCTGGGCACAGGGCAACAGAACTGCCAGGCTCGGGAGCTGGTGACTCATCTCGGGGCTCTGCTTGCCCCTGAGTATGGAAGGGTCCTGAGCAACAAGAAGAATCCCTACACTCCAGCTGCAAAAATGAGTAGTTTGGGTAAAGTGTGATGGAAATCCTGGTGGGATTTCCCTGATGGGAAAAGGTAAGATATAAGCAGGATGGAAACAACTGTGGTTGGTCCCCTGCAGTCATTCTAATAGCCTAAAATCTCTGTAGCAAGTGGAAGTCTGTTTCCATAGATTTTATTTAGTGGGCAGGAGGATCCCAAAGTCTTTGCCCTTGGAGACTGCTGCTTAACACCCAGGAATAGGCACAGGGCTTCCATGTTGTGGGTAAGGGAAATGGGGCAACCACAGTCCCACAAGCAGCCCAAGCAAAGGGCATGTTGGTGCAATTCAAGGCTGAACTTCTGAACCCTCACTGAACTTTTTCAATATGGCTTTTGTTTGGATTAAGAGCAGAAGGCAGAGGGCTATAGACTGCAGGAAGCACTCGATCAAAGTGCTGGCGAGACTGCCTCCTCCCTGCCACATCCCTTCCCACGACACCTCTTGGCTTTGCTCACCTGCAGCCGCTCTGGATCTTTGCTTTTGAATTCACAAGCTATGCACAACACAGTTTCCACGCAGATGAGAGAAACCACATGCTGTTGGAGTGAAATGCTGATAGCAGTGAAACCAGATTCTGCTCCCAGGGATGAGAGGTGTCCACAGAGCCTGAGAACCTTGTAATTCATGGGGAATTCATATGGAACCTGCCTCTTTTCTAACACACAGAAACTCCTCCAGCTTAGATGATGGAGGAGGGAATGACTTGGATATTACCTGTGCCAAGTTATGCTCTTCCAGCAGGAAACTGAAAATGGAGTGGCAGCTGAGCACTCAAAATCAGGTACTCCATAATCTTACAGCACCTCTTGCTGACAGAGCTGAGACTCAGGGAACCTGTGAAATCCCCTAGTCCTTTTGGAAAGGGAACAACTTTTCAGTGTTGTGCTTTAACCAATATTTTGGACCTGTCAGAAGAAAATGAGTGCTATATTCACATTAAGAGAGCATCTAGACACTCTCTTTAATCCAGGGACTGTTCTGGACTGAGTGTTAGTCCACATTATCCATGTGACAACATCCATGGTGAAAAGAAAATCACTGACCTATTCACGTTTCCATTACTTAAAGGAAAAAGTCTGACCTACAGCTGAGTTTGGCTGTTTCCCAGTTGGTTCTAGTGTGTGGTGTCCTACACACACAAGACTCTGGAATACGAGAACAGTCTGTCACCCTACACTGGTGAGATCACTGAGAACTCCCTCAGCCTCACGGGCTAGTGAAAATATTTTGTTGCTGCAGCACTTCAGGCTGGAGCATGAATGGATGCAGAAGTAACAGCAGGAAGTTACGAAAGGGAGAATTCAGGCTGAGGATGAGGGGTCAATCCTTGGCAAGACAAATTTGCTTGTAGAACCATCCCTTGGAAACAGTGAAAGCCTGATCCTGCAGAGAAATCTGGGGCATGCAGAAGGGAATGTCCAAAGTTCCTACAATTGAGATAATAAAAGCACTTCAGAAAATAGAACAGAAATTATGCTTTTTGGAAAAACATCATTCAGTAAGCACCAGAAGAGCACCTTCTTGAGAGGAAGAGGGGTTCTGTATGATAAATGCACACTTCACAACACTAAATCAATGACAGGTCAGCATGCCTGACCCTTGTTAAAACTCGACAGTTTGCTGATAGTTCCATGTGGTGGCATGATACCTTTTAATCCCAGCTAGGTGCTAGCTAGTGCATGCCAGATACTTTGGATTTGAAGCAGGCTCACTTTAATCAGGGTGACCATGACATCAAACATCCATGGCAAACATCCTGGCCACGACAGCCACAAGTGCAGCAAATTAATAGCTGAGGAGCAGCTTTTCTGGTGCTTTCAAAAGCATACATTAACACAGCTCCCCAGTCCTTCTTTGTGTTCATTCTTAGCACCTTTGCCCAGGGTTCCTCCCGTGCAGATGGCCTGTACATTGTCTCAGGGACAAATCAATTTTTCATCAGGCTGGTTTGTCCCTCTTTCAGCAACAAATGAAGCTGCTCTCAAAAATACTGACACAGACCTGGAAAAAGCCTGGCCAAAGGGAGCACCAACCAGAACTTTGCAAGACTAGAGAGAAATGAAAGGGATTGCTCATCCAAATGAAGTATTCTGCCAGACTTCAGCCAAGCAGGGGTTGCTGCTCCAAGTCTGCATGCAGTAAGTGAATGCTCAGGTCTGTACTACAGTAGAGGTACTGGGCTCCAAGTTACATTTCCCATGATGAATTGCCTTCAGTCTCAGGTGGTGTGAGTGGAATCAGTTCTGAAGGTTATCTTCAGCTTTCATCTTGGTCCTGTCACTGCAGCAGCTGATGCTGTAGCCTACCATCAGCAAAACATTCTTCAGCTCAGTGTAACCGTAAAGCAGGCAGTCCCCAGAGGGTAGGAATTCTCACAGAATTACGTGGGGTAACATCTGGAGTAGACAGTGATTTCTCAGAAGTCCCTCCCTTACAAAAGTGAAATATTTCTCAATTCAGGCAAAGAGACAAACAATGGATTGCTTACGGAGGGGGGCAATGAAAGGAATTTCAGGGGGGAAGGGTGAGCACACAAAAGTACAGGTAAGACTGTGAGAAATGCTGCCCTTCAGGAGGACAAGGTTTATTGTCCCAGTCTTGACACAAAATACACCTTTACAGTGTTCTACCTATTCTTTTCAACTTGTACCTGCTTATTTTAGAATGCTATAGCAGGAACTGTGTCTTCTGTATGCAAAGCTTTCCTCCATGTGCAGTGCAAGCTCTGATGGCAAGACAGTAAGTGCAGACGAGTGAGGGAAAGCAGAAGGCAGGCCACATGTCTGGGAATGGCCTAAATTCTCAGTATATTAGATATTAGTAGCCACCTGGGAGGACTATCCGTCTCAGTTTGCCACCTTGATCATAGTTTATCTTCCTCTCTGTTTGCTGGCTTGGTGCTGCATGACTATGTTCTTTTGGCTAAGTAGGACCAGGCTCCTGCAGAGCCAAGGAAGTGATGTCTTTTTTTACCTTTGAGAGCACCAGTGCACAGCACTGGCCAAGCTGCTGTGCCAGGATCCTTGGTTCCTTCAAAGTTCAGGTTAAAGATTCCTTAAGCAGCTGGTAGCAATTCAACAGTCCCAGCATCTACAGCATGGGCACTTCCATCTGCTCCTAACTGGTGAGAGTTATTCTGGAGGAGGAAGGGTGTAATGAGCATATTTCAACACCACACACAGAGTAGACACACTAGTGGAGTGAGAAAAAAGCCATCACTGCAGGCAGAGATGGAAAGTGCAAGGGCTGGATAATGTACATTACCTGTGTTCCCATCCTGGAAAAGCTTTAACAAGGGGCCCAAGTGTATTATGAGGTCCCTCAGCTTCTCCCTGTTGGCATTCCCAGGTCTAAGCAGCAGTGCAAAAAGGCACTGCTACCTCTCATCTAAGCAGAGTGGTAAAGATGGCTAGAGCAGCCAATATAGCGACCTCAAAAACAGATGAATCACAAGGATTTGGAAAATACATCCCTTAACTGTGTAATAGTTGCTATTACAGTATGGCCTACTACAACTATTCTTACAGCCTACCTGCTGTAGTAGGCTCTCTGTAGATCCTGCTGATCCCTTCTTGAACAGGCACTTAAAAATCCAGCAGACATAAACACAATGAAGGAACAAGCTAGGTTAGGTGAGCAGCCTGATATTAAGCCAAACAGGTTTAGAGGATGACCCAGTCATGTTCTCATGGCATTGAACAAAGCAGTTTGTTCCACTCCAAAGTCCAAGCCCAATTCTGCCCTTGTTCTCTGTCAGCCCACCTGCATTTGGCAGCACCACAGGTTGGGTGCTTCCCAAGTTACTACAGACTTACAGCAAACTTTGGAAACAAGTAGAGAGGCAATGACAGGGTAAGCTTGGACAAGTCATTTATGTGGGAAACTTCTGATAAGAGCTCTGGCTTCACTCCCAAAATAAGTACTGGTTGTATGACTTCAGCATGTAGGTGCCCTTCAGGCTAGAGGAAGGAAGCAATTTGTAACTCCTGCCTTATGTGGTGCCAGCTACTGCTCCAGAGAGCAACAAGGGAAGTAGAGGTGGGGGCACACACAATCAAAACTCTGACGGAACCGCAATGGCAAGATTTCGCAAGGCTCCAACACACAGAGCTTTCCCATTCCATCTGGCTGAGAAGAATCACGATGGACCAGGAGGGCACTCCTGAAGTACACCTGCACTCTATCCTGGTTCTTTGACTCATTTGTTTAGTTTCAGGCCCACCACCAAAACTTTCAGAAATTGCCTATTTCAGTGCTATTCCATATCCTCTGCATCAGCTCTGCTCTCTTTTTCTAAACTCTGCTTCCACCCTGCTTCCTACATTCCCTCACTGGGAAGAGAAAAACAAGGGTGGTGTAGGGAGGGACTAGCAATGCAATAGGGAGGGATAGGATACTAATTTCCAAGTTAAATATCTTAATTTAAGAGGTGTAGCACACCTACTTGCATGTAGAATGTATCCAGAAGTATTATTTCTTTGTTCTTACTAAAAGTCTATGGAACAATTTGTAAGAAGCAGGGAATCAGACGTGGAGTCCAGCAAGTTACTGCATTTACCATTTCCAGTCTCAGCCTGCTAAGCAGGGTTGCAGTGTGAATGCCAACAAGATAATATGCTCTACCCCACAGCTACAAGATAGACAACAGCTACTAAAGAATCCCCAAGGCTTATAAGACACAGGAAAGAAGTTATCACAGTTGAAGTATCTGATGGCTACATTATGCAGCACGCCAGCATCTAAGGGACATTTCCAAGAGTCTGTCTCAAATCTCCACTGCAGAGTCAGACCTGAAATGCAGGAGTCTCCAGCCACCCTCAGCCCTGCAGTCTAAGCTCTCCCAGCAACAGACCCATGGCCTCTGGTAACCCCACGGCTTGCTAATGTGAGGTTCATACACCGCTCTGACATCCCCATGGAAACAGAGTGCGAGGTTATAAACAGGGGATTAGCACCTCCAAGTGCCCAGCACAGAGCAGGAGGCAGCCACAGGCTTTCCCTTTACCCACCAAAGGCCAGGGGCCGCTGAGGCTGGGGAGGGGGAAGACACCCTGTTGCATAGGAAGGGCAGACAGGGTGAATTGCTGACTGGGGGAAACGGGGATGGCGCAGAAGGCAACAGGTTTGCGATGGGCCTTTGCTGGCTGCTCAGCCCCCCACTCACTGCTTGTACTCTGCCTGGGCACCCTCCTGCCTTTGTGGGGCTAAAAAGGCTAAGAGAGAAGGGACTGCTCAACCTGGAGAAAAGAAGGTTCAGGGGTGTCTTACCAATGTTCATAATACCTGAAGGAAGGGTGTAAAGAAGACAGAGGCAGGTGTCAGTGACAGGACAAGAGGCAATAACCACAAATTGAAATAAGAAATTCTGTTTGAACATAACAGACCACCATCTCACTATGAGGGTGGTTCTCTGGAACAAGCTGCCCGGAGAAACTGTGGAAGGTCTAGCCTTGGATATACTCAAAACCTGCCTGGAAATAGTCCTGAGTAATGTGCTTTACGTGACTCTGCTTGAGTAGGGAACTTGGACTAGACAATCTCCAGAGGCCTCTTCCAACCTCAGCTAATCTGCAGCGCTGTGATTCCATCTTTGTGGTGTCCTCCTGTGACTGTCTGACTGATTGTTAGTGATGAGGAGGCGAGCACAGCTGAGGAAGGGTGGGCAGATCCTAACATGTGTGGCAGTTTTAAAACTGTGTGGATAAATTGTTTGTGTAAGATGTGGCTTGTCCTTAAAAGACAGGCTAGAGAATATCGTGACAAATTCTCCAAAATACTATGAGTACTCTTTATAAACCCTGTTGCCTGAGGCATGTTTTTCCCCATTTCCTCTTCCAATCTATTCCTGAAAAAAAGAAATGTGGAAAGACAAGACTACTCACCTGTTGAGCTTGGGTCTCTTGGGAATATGCCCTTCGGGAAGTGGAGGCCTGTGGTTTGGCAACAAACCTGAAATGGAAAAAGAAAGGTGTGAGAATATTTTGCAGCGCCTCCTTGCTTCTACAGCATTCTGAAGTCACGTTACACCTCGTAAGCCGGGCAACCCAGATTGCTACTGGGACAGCACAGCAAAAGCTCAAGTACAGCAGAAAAGGTATTTTGTCTTTAGTCACTGCTGAACCCGCACCTCAGCCAAGACAAAGCTGGGAGGTTCTGCTGGATATAGGGAAGAAATACACACCAAAGACACTGTCACTTGGGCTCACTGCAGAGGATTTTCAGAGGACATAGGGCACTGGTGTCCAATTAGATTCCATCTGCAGGATGGAAAATCTGACTATTAATATTCTCAGTCCATTTAACTTGGATACAACTCAGGTACCAGGCATAAAGATCAGCACAATGTTCTGACTGTGTCAATCTGGGTCCCAGTCACAGGGAAAAGTGAAAAAGCCATCACATGGCAGATGGTAGAGAGTTGTGTATTACTAATGGGGTAGGTAAAGCTTACACTAAATCACGTAATTTCAGAAGCAGGTGTTTAATCATTAGTTACCAGAGACTGAGCCACTTCCCATATCTTTCTGCAATGGTAGTTTCATCTACAGAGATAAATGTCTGCTGCCATGGTAGGAGTCAAGACACACAGTAAGCAGAACAAGTAGTCTCTGTTCCGTCACCCTGTCCCAGTATTTGGACAATAACGAGTCTGCTGGGTGACTGGACAATGACATCTCACTGAGCTATACCTACTGGGCAGGAGACCCCTCTCGAGGGGTTCTAGAGGTACTCCACAGTAAGGGGTTGTCTCAGAAGCAGGCTAGGTACCTGCACGGTGAGCCATCTGCACACATACGGCAACCTTCTTGTGCTCCTCCAAACAGAGGCCTGTGATCCTTCGCGGCAGCATCCCTCCATCAGAACGGATGAACTGACTCAGCAGCAAGACATCCTGAGGGAGGAAGAGAACGGCAAACCACCAGTGCTACAGCTACCTTAACTGCTGGGACTCAAGGTGTTGTGCTGACCCTTGTGCTGCGTACAGAATTCAAAACAATTCAAAACAAAACAATGATTCCTTCCTACGCATTTTGTCTGCAGCTTGACAACAAGTGGCTTTTGCTGTCACTGCCTGCCAGCTTAGCTCAGTAAGGTCACTCAGATGGCTTGAGTCTTCCCCTGACTTCATTAGTGTAAACACATGATGTCAGCTGCAATCCCTGCTCCTTCACTATTTCACTGCTTGCTCCAAGATTCTTGCTAAGATAATGCGTCCTAGGTACTCAGGCAGAGTTACACAAGACCCACAGATGGACAGTGTTTACACAACTTGCAGTGCCATCACAGCTGCTATCCTAAAGGTCACAGATACGTTAGACCAATTCTGGTCCCCTCCTTGTTCCCTCAAAGCAGGACTGTTCTCTGCTATCTACTCCTCAAACTTTTATCCAGTTTCTCATAGTAGAACTTCCCTCATGTCTCTCTGGAGAGGTGGAGAGCAGGGAAATGATCCAATATCTTGTATGAGGAAGCTTTTTGTAAGAAAAGAATGTGTGCTGTGAGAAAGGCCTAATAGGATAAATTGCTCCCTTCAGTCCTTCAACTGTGCATGTGTTAAGATGGGACTGTGTCAGCCATGCTGGATGGAAGGAGCTCTCAAAGCATGCTGAGGGTTCATCTGTGATTCAAGAACCATTTAGACTACACTGCTCTTGACCTTTCCAATTAAGAGCTCCAGAAATGTAAAGCATTCTTAATAAAAACAAAATTAAAGGGATCTCTAGGATCAGATAGTATCACAGGGCTGGAATGACAAATTTTTAAACACAGCTGTTGCACGAGTGTCCCGTTAACTGTACACAGTACAACAGCCCAGGATTCAGATATGTGCTCTCCATTTCTACATACAGCACAAGTGCAAAGGTACCCCTCAGGCCAATATAGGAAGGCCCCCTTGATATCCTGATGTCAGCATAAGCTGTCCCAAAGGGCCTCTGGAGACTCTCTGCTTGTTTTTTCCCCTTCTGTTGACAGACTTGTTGCTGGTGAGAGTTTACTTCTCCATCGCTGCTGTAAATATATTCATAGTTGAGGCGGCAGAGGTTGCCTGCAGGCTGAGGGGACCTGCCACTGAGCGCCCGGACAGAACAAGAATTCAAAAGAGATATGTCAGACCTTCACATCCCCCTGTCTAGGGCAACAGGCAAGAACAAAGAGTACTTGTTGCTTTTCACGTTGGGTGACCCTGAATCTGCCTGTTCACAGGCTCACAGACCTGCACCCACCCCCCATCTTTGCTCTTTTACAAAGAGCTCCCTGGAGCATTCCTAGCTTCATTTACTGCCCTTGCAAAAGCAAACAATCACAAGTGAATATAAAATGAGTATTCAGAAATCTAGCTAACTAGGAATTATTCATCCACCCCCACTGCACAAGACCAGCTCAGCTGTGAAGGGGGCTGCTGGAATTTAGGATGGCCTTCTGCTAATGGCCAATTCTGACAGATGCTGTCATAGAATCATAGAATTGTTTGAGTTGGAAGGGACCTTAAAGATCATCGAGTTCCATCCCCCCTGCCATGGGCAGGGACACCTTCCACTAGACCATGTTGCTAAAAGCCCCATGCAACATGGCCTTGAACACTTTGAGGAATGGGGCATCCACAACTTCTCTCGGCAACCAGTGCCTCACCAATCTCATAGTAAAGAATTTCTTCCTGATATCTAAACCTCCCCTCCTTCAGTTTGAAGCCATTTCCCCTTGTCCTGTCATTACATGCCCTTGCAAATACTCTGTCTTTCTTGTAGGCTCCCTTCAGGCACTGGAAGGCCACAATTGGGCCACCCTCAGCCTTCTCCTCTCCAGGCTGAACAATCCCAATTCTCTCAGCCTTTCCTCATAGGAGAGGTGCTCCATCCTTCTAGTCATCCTGGTGTTCCTCCTCTGGACTGACTCAGAAGGTTGATGTCTTTCCTGTGCTGGCTTCCTTTCTACCTCTACTTCTTTACAGTGAAATGTGTTCAGGCTGATTTTCAGATCTAGCTCCTTTGAAAACATGGTGCATTACAAAGGCTCACTGACACTTAGACCCTGATTTAGTGTCTCACTGACATCAGATGACTTATCAGGCACCCCACAGAGTGATGCCGTATCCAACGAATGAGAAAAGCACAGCTGAGCAACAAGCAAGAAAGCTCCTGGGAGGCCGTTGATGGTTAAAATGGAAGTGGAGTGCCCTCAACCCAGCTGACACATGGCCTTGCCGAGGAGAACAGTAACCAGGAGACCAGATGGTGCCAGCTGCATTGGTAGAAACTGGATGCAGGCCAGCCAAACGGTCCAGGGGCACTGACTTTCAACCACTCCTGAAATACACTGGATTGGATTCAGGAAACCAGGGCAAAACTTCATTCCCTTGTTTTGTTCTTTTTTAGCCATCTGGTTCTTCAAATGACCAACAGCTCAATTTGCCATTTAGCACATGCCACCCCCCTGAGCGAAAAATGGATGTTCAGCTCCACATGCCTAGAAAGAAAAAAACTTGCTAGACTTTGCTACTAGCCTGCTGCATTACTCTGTGGAGAGGAGGCAAAAGGGAGCTGATGGCAAGATTGATGCATTTCCAGTTTTTGCACTCATGAGAGCCTAAGTAGGCCACAGGCTCTTGTGAAGGGCGTGTGTGTGGTCCAAGTGATTTCTCGTATTACTACCACACCTCATGGAGTCATAGGCTTGTTATCAAGTGTTTCCATGCAAACGGGAGAGGTGGGAAGCAAAGGGACATAGTCTTTCCTTTTCTCTCTGTGGGAAAGAAAAAAATCAAGAAAATCTGTTCTCTGTTATCATCTCTGACCAACAGTGTCACCAGCTGACCAACACCCTGGTGTGGCAGTCATTTCTTGACTGAAATCATCTATGTCCCAGCTGCTGCAGCTCCAAATCACAATCATGCCATTTGGCTTAAAATGCTGCACACTTGACCAAAGGTTTGTCCATTTCTGAAGATCCCCACAGTTAACAGGCCAGGTGCCTCTCCCAGAGCACTTGCACAGATGTATTTTACCACTGGGAGAAAGCAGACAGGTACAGCCAACTTCACTGGGCAGCTGTGGAGGGAAGTGAACAAGTATGTGGAGCGGTCAAAGAAAAAAATGTCTGGCAAGTTCTCATGGTGCCGTCATGTTCCATGAAAATCACATTTTGTGCTAGTGGACAGCCAAGCCTGTAACCACGGATTTGCTTTAATCACTGGACAGCTCCCATGAGGCTGGACCCAGATTCCCACCCCTGTGATCTGCAGCATTTGATGAAAACATCTTGGATTGAATTAATCTAGGGCTAATAGGCAAAGCTTAAAGTTTCGTTTCCCCTAATTGTTGCAAAAGCAAGATGACATATTTACTGCCTACTCAAACTAATGATGTTTGAAGTGGATATGGGGGGAAATGAAAAACAAGTTTAGCCTTCACTTCTAACAGGGCTGGACAGACTTGCTAAATGGAACACTATATACTGCATGTTCTTGTGAATGGATGGCAATCAAAATGCAGAGGTATCTCCGTGTTTTAATGTCTGCAGACACTTTGAAAAGCGGGATCCTTGACTGCTTACATGCAATTTATTAAAACCTGAATTTACCATGAGAACAGTTCTGCTTGTGTAGCCAAATTACTACTCGGCTGTATCAGACAAGTCTGCCAGTCATTATTTCCAGTTATACAAGAGTCTAGTTTTTCCTTTCTCCCCTACTCATGGGAGCTGCACACCATTCTCCAGGCATTTCATGACAGGATGGCAGTTTTTAATCCAATGGCATCCTTACAATGACCAAAATAATTTTTTTATCTCCAGTGGATGTGAAAAAAAAAAATCAACTGAGATCTCAGTCTCACTGGACGGACACACACAGACCACAGACTATGGGAATTAATATCTTAAGCTCTGTTATCCTGAGTCACAGGAGAGGCTAAGGATTGAACTGGCAAAGACAACTGCAGCCCTCCACACCACAGCTGAGGCAGGTTGGAATCATGACCTGCTAGCGCTCACAATGCCCGTTCAGTTGATTAATAACTTTGGAGACACTGGTCCCCCAGTTCTCTGACAGCCAGAGTAACTCATTATGCCACTACTTTAGACTGTGCTAGTTGCACATGACAAAAGGAAAGTCCTGTGAGGTCATATTACTCAGCTCCCTCAGGGGCTAATTCAACACTTCCCTTTTCATAGTGCCTCATTCAGTCCAATTACAAGCGTCTCAAGCAAAAAAGCTCACACTTTCCCTTCTGTGCAACCGACTGATCCCAGCTTATCAATCTCAAAGGAGCCACTGTGATCCATCTATTCCGATCTCTTCCCAAGCACAGCTTATAGGTTATGCTGTATGGACTAGGCTATATCTTTAACAAAAATAGCTGTTCTCAATTTACAGACATTTAGGACAATTAACCACCAGTGAGTAAATTGTGCCACTGCTTAACTGCCCACACAGTTCAATGCCTGCACTTTAGTATTTAAGCATTTCAAGATTCCGCTGCTTATCACTTGCTGCAGCAAAGAAAATAGCAGAGACCACTTTAGTGCAGAAAAGGGAGATTTTTATTCACCTTTACATTTAAAATCCTGAAAATCTGCGACCAATACCAAGCATTCAAAAACATAAGGGACTTACACAAGCAAAAGAAGTGGTGTACTCCAGAATTGAAATTTCTCCTAGTTCTGATCAGCCCCACAGAGGGATGTTTCTAAATATGAGTTAAGAAACTTCTACAATTACAAAATAATAGTTCACACTGCTCTCTTTAGCTTTTTGTTCACGTTCTCCTCTGCTCTACAGGAGTAGTACTGGATACACTAGAGGCATATGTATTCAAAAACTGTATGACAGCTGAGATGGACATGTTTCTAGATTGTCTCTCAGGACCACAAATTCTTAGAAATGATCTTAGCAATGATTCACAAGACTCTGGCTGCAGCATTTCTCCTCACATTTGGTTTTCTCTTGCCTCCATACTGAACAGTAAGAAGCAGGATCTAAGAATTAAAGTGAAGTGTGGAAGAAAACTTGTAACCTTAGTTCACTCTACAAACACATGTAAAACTCATGTTTTACAGTGTCTGTTGAGACCAACTTCTAATCCTGGAACTCAGACTCTACAGCATCACATTGTATAAAATTGCTTCTTTGGTTCTTGATGGCACTGTTATCTCTACATGCAACAGAGTCTTCTACCACATACGGCACTAGAAACTGCATCCATATATTAATTTCCAAGTTTAATCCACTCCCACAGCTTATTTTATCTCTGAACATCAGTTTATAATTTCTCTTGAGTTGTTAACATGTGGTTCATAGAATGCTTTCTGTAAATCTCTAGAATTACTCGGTTTAATGATGCTGTTGACTTCTTGCATTTGAAAGTCACATAAAACTGCAGTAACCTTAACAAAGTATTTTCCAGTGTGACTGGTTGGTTTTGATTACACCACCATTCAGCAAACATGAAGAAGAAAAGAGTTCCAAGAAAATGCTGTGTTCAAACACAGGCAACACAAAATAAACATGATCTTTTTGTAGTACTTTCCAAACCTTAATGGTATTTGCCATTTAACCTAATTTATTATAATCCGCATATTCATTGTATTTTAAGTTTCCCATTGTATTTTAAGTTGAGAAACCAGACCAGACAACACTAAATACTCTCCTGCCCACAACTAATTTCCCTGTTTAATATTGCACCCAGCCTGAGTCAGAATCACTGACAACACTCAGATCCTAGAGCCCTCCTTGATTTCTGCAACACAGGCTTTGAAAGACAGTAAACATATTTCATTTACATCTCATATCTGCTGTTTCACTTTCTGGAGTAACTGCAAGTATTTTGTCTGGCCCTGATTGCTGTATTCGTTTTCTTCATAATTCATGAGTTATAATTTGTCCTGTTCAATCCATTATTTGTTTTTACTCCTAGCTGATATAATTTTACTTGGAATTTGCAACATTTTATATACCAACTGGTAATCATCAGCATCATTCTCCTTCCTCTCTCAACTACTTAGTACTTCGCTTGCTATTTTCAAAGCATTTGGTGATTCCTTAGGATTTTTTTCCTCATGCTTTAAAAAATCCTGTGAGTGAAGTACTATATTTGTTAGCTAATTCCTTTAAGGTCCTTCAAGATCTTGAGGCAACATGCAATCCAGGCCTGTTGGTCTAATTTCTATACCCGTTCTTTCCTGTTGCTTTACATTTTCAAGATTGCCATTACTACACAGATATTAAAACATGATTTTTCTTTTCTGTGTGTGCACTAGGACTACATGCTTAGTCTTTCTGCAACAAATGTGGCTTTCAGTCCCCTTCTCTCATTAATGGAATTTCTTTCTCACAAACATTTCTTGTCCTCCAATGTATTTGTATCTCTCTAATCCTATTGACATTAACATATTCTGAGTTTTCTGTTGCCTTATCTTACTAACAGCATGTTCCTGTCTGGTTTTCTTCTTTTCTAATTCCAGTGCTGGGTTTTTAACTTGCAAGGGGGGAACTTAGTCCTTTTGTAAACTCTGTGTTTGAACGACCTCTTGTAAAGTTACATTCTGCATCTTCTACCTCACGCTTCTTACTCTAAAGTGTTCTTGACTGTTGTACTTTAAAGTACTACAGGATTTCCTTCCCATATTCTAGACTTAGCGTTAATTATCCCCTCATTAGTTAATAAACCTCTCATTAGCATTTTATTCAAGCAAAAAGCTTGAATAAATCCTGTTTTTTATGTTGCAATGTATGTAAAAAATGTATGCTCTCCTTTGTACTCATCAACACTTTTAAAAGTTATATGAAACAGTTATTAACTTAGTGGACAATGGCCCAATGAGAAATTGCAGTGCTTGAAGTCATAGAATTGATCTACCCAAGTCTTTTGGCCTCACTGGAGTTGGAACAGGCATGTATCCATTGACTTAATGCTACATTCCAGTTCGATTCTTCTGGAAGTGCAATGCTGAAAGGCAGCCGGGCACAGAAGAAATATATGGCCTTCCCAGAGCAGATGGCAATGTGTACAATTCCATGTCTCCTATTTGATACAACCTCATCCTTCTTTTTCCCAAGAACAGCATCAGCCAAGGCAAACAATTACTTCGTAGAAAGCTCTTGTTACACCCAAGAGAAGCAGAGGTGGGGTTAAGTATCTTTACTACACCCAGCAAAAGATAAGAGGGGCAGGTTGTGCAGTTCGTAGATCTGAGAGCCATCTGATCTAGCTGTGAGGATGGGGGAACTCCTTCATTAAACTTACCACATAATCGTACTTATGCTTCAGGTTCCAGCGACAGATGGGACACTGGCCAGAGGGGTTTGGAGGAGTTGGTGCTTCAGCATCCTCTATAATTTTCCCTTCAATCTAGGAAGCAATTTAAAGGATATAGTGGTCAGGCACAGCTTAGATCTCTACCTGCACCTGTGATTCAAGGAATACTTCTCATCAAGCCTACAACACGTTGACCAGTTCTGTGCAGGTGTAAGGAAAATAGTATCTGCATTCAACTCACTTGTATATAGGTTTACCAAGCACTTTGGTACATCTGTGCCACAGACTACAGGGAGAAGAACAAACCCAGAGGGAACAGAAAACCCTTTGGTAAATTCTTGTGTATGTTTTACTAAATGTAACGTAGTTGAGAGTCGAATTTTAAGTAAGACTCCTCCCCCCACAAGTAGAACAGTCAGTTTTATAGAAACAAATACCTAACTATGAATATAAAATGTAGGCCAGTATCTAATTTCTTATTAATCAGTAAAGTTATTTTCTGGGAAGCTGGCGTATTTGGTCTTGATTCTTGCCAGTCTGGCTTCAGACTGTACTTTGACCGTAATTCCATCCTGGAAATGAACACAGATTCAGAATGCTTTGTCAAGATCACTGTTTCTTGAGATAACTTTCAGTTCAGGTTTTGGCAATTATCCCCCAATTACTGAGGATTTTGATAGTGCTAATCCACTCAGTTGCTATTTTTCTGTTAAACAACTTAAGAGGGCTCTACATTCTCAGTATGCTGACAAAATCCAGATTTCTCTGGGATTCATTCATCTGGTTCATGTCAAACACTTCCTTCAATACTGACAAAAACAAGGACACATAGAGAGATGAGCGCAGAAAGATGGATTCAGGAAAGACTGGTGTAAAATTGGAAGGATAAATGAAGGGGCCAATGGATACACTGAGAAACGTATCAGCCCTTTGGTTTGCCAATTTACATCATTTGTTACAAGATTTTCCTCATCTGTGGGCACTGACGGATCCTAGACTGATGCTAGGATACTACACAGTAAACAAAACCAAATCTCCAGGAAGAATTAGTTTTATAGAAGGCTCTGATAATGTAATAAATGTAATAAATAATGTAATAAATACCTTTTTTACAGCAAACCTCAGTTAATGTTTTGGGACTCTGAGATTATAATTTACATCCCTATCATACCTACTGTCACACCTTAAACTTGTTTTTATTGAGACTCTTAAGAGATCTTGTTAACAGCCATATGCTTTAGATATATAATCCCTAATAATATAAATAACCTGCTCCATGCAGGTTTCAAACATGACAATGTCCACTAATACAAACATGATGAAACTTTTGAGAAAACATATTTTGGACAAAAATATGTAAGACTTTCAAAGGCATGAACAACCAGGTTTTGCCTGTTTCATTAGCAACCAAAAAAAGACCATCCCATTCTTACTATTTATGCGTTTAGGTACACAGCCTTCTAACTATTCTCAAATTATTCCTTCTCCACTCTCCTTATTTACATATTTAAAAATATCTGTGGTACCTGTCTCCATTCAAGACATAAATTGCTACTGGCATAAGTAATGTGAGCAGAATATTTATTGCAATCTCCTCGACAATTCTTTCGATAAAGTGCAACAGATCAGACGATGTTAATTAGGTAAAATTCTAATTCTGCTGCTTTAAAATTTTCCTTCTGTCTTAAAGTGTAGATGAGGAGATGCTCTTCTTTAGCAGTTACTTTACTTCAGAACTTCTGCTCTATTTTCAGGGGCAATTTTCCTTTAGTATTTAAGGCCTTTCTTTGAAAATACCCCTTTCACTGAAAATTTTTTCTTACCACGTGTGTTGTAATATGCAAGCTTTGTATCACCTGCAGTCAGCATGGCACACAGTGGTTACCAAGCACAACACAGATCAAAGGCAAGAGCTGTGCATGGCACACAACCAGTACAGAGCCATCCTGCGATGCCACACTGCGTTGCCAGCCCACGATGGAGTGACAAAGTCACCAGGCCCTCTTTTGTGCCTGTACTCGAGACAGTGTCGAGTGATACCAGCTTAAGAAATCAATCCTCTGAAGAACTGTGGTGTTTTGGGTTCCGAATGCCTCTGGTCAGGGCTTCCAGCTTCACCAGGACTGTAGTGAGGGGGTTCGGTGCTCACAGGTGGCTCAGACTGGAGGCACCTGCCACCGGCAACAGCGTGACAATCCCGACCTTGGGCAGCCAAATCCTCCGTTGCTGACCTTCACTCGCAACACACTCCTACCTCGGATTTGCCTTCACATACCCAGAAAACGTGGCCCTTTTACCGTTTTATCCTTAACTTTGCTGGAAGCGGGGGGGGGGGAAGAGGGGGAGAGAGGGGGAGGGGTGGGCATGGACACACACGGCCACACACGACTGGAGGCTGAAGGAAGCAGCGACGGCAAAAGCAGCGACTGAGGAAAAAATGTACAGGGACTTACTGTGGTCGTGTTGCCCTCAGTCACCTCCACAACTGCAAAAAAAAAAAAAATAAAAAAAGAGGCGGGAGAACACAATGAGAGTCATTCAGCCTGAAAGAAGTAGCATTTGGGGGCTGGGAGAGGGCGAATTACAGTAACCGCAACCATCTCTCCGCCACGGCGGCGAGGCAGCGGGGCAGCATGGGGCCGCCCCCGGACTCACCTTGGCGCAGGGCCCGGGCCGGCGGGGCGGCCCATCGGCCCCCCACGAGCCCGGCGAAGAGCCGCCTCAGCCCCCCGCACAGCAGGCTGGGCGCCGCCATCTTGCCGCCGGCGCTGCCGTCACGCCGCTTCCGCCGGCGGGAGGGCGGTGCTGCCGCCGCCATTTCGGGGCGCGCCCCTCCCGCCCCGCCCTGCCCCTCGGCTGCCGGGGCGGGGAGAGGGGGTGGCTTGTGTCCCTGCCCGGCGCCTTCCACCCGGAGTGGATTTCGTTTTCATTAAGTGCGGAGTCCAGTCTGTCCTTGGTCACCTCCCGGGAATCTGATTCCACCACCTCCGTGGGCAGTCCATTCCGATGTTTAACCACACTTTCTGTTAAGACTTCCTTCCTCGTGTCCAACCTAAACTTTCCCTGGAGCAGCTTGAGGCCATGTCTTCTTGTCCTGTCGCTTGTTGCGTGGGTGAAGAGGCTGATACCCGGCTGGCTATTGCCTCCTCAGGTAGTTGTAGAGAGCAATAAAGCCCCCCTGAGCCTCCTCCAGGTTAAACAACCCGAGCTCCCTCGGCTGCTCCTCGTAGGACTTGTGCTCCAGACCCTTCACCAGCTCTGCTGCTCTTTGGGTTTGCTCCAGCACCTCAATGCCCCTCCTGAATTGAGGGGCCTAGAACTGGACAGGGGATTTGAGGAACAGCCTCAAGAATCACTTCCCTAGTCCTGCTGTTCATACTATTCCTGACAGAGGCTGGGATGCCATTGGCCTTGGCCACCTGGGCACACTGCTGCCTCACATTCAGGAGAATGGAGGTGAACTTAGACTTACTGCTGCCTTTGTGTTATGGAAGCCTGAGCTACACTCCTGCCACAACTCCTGAGTCTCTGCTGGCTCTCCAGTGAAAGGAAGACCAAGGAGTGGTTTTGCTTGAACTATATGGCTGCCCTATTTGGATGGGCTCTGGGGTGACTCTCATATCAAGGAGTGTTTCAGGCCATCTGTGGGATGTGTGGAAGGGGCTTGTTTTCAAATCACCACATTTATATGGATCCCAAGGTCCCTGTATGTTCCCATGGGGGTTTGTGTATTTCATCAGGTGAAGATTTAAAGCAGCGTGTTGCTGGGATGTAACTCTTGTAACCAGTCTGCCAGTAACCAGTTTAAACACTTTCTATTTTTGTTTTAAGATCACTTGCCTTTGTCAGGCTTTGGGCAGCTTGTAGGCTGCTGAGAGGTCACTTTTCCCATCATCTTTCTTAGCATGCCTCCTCACCTCTTGGCTTCTTACACCTGCCTTTTGTGGAATGTAGCCTAGAGGTGCCCACTTAGGGCCTGCTTAGTCTGCTGGGACTTCAGATACCAACAAACAGTTCGTCTTAGATGGTAATTCTGCTGCTTCTTAAAGAGAGTACTTCAGTTGAACTGTACTCAATGGGAAAGGTCATTCATGGGGTTTCTCCAAGTGCTTGTTTGCATTCTGTCACTTCAGCTCTTTAAAAAAATCCAGGAAGCGAAAACTAGCTGAGTAAATTAAAATCACTTGGGGGTCATGTGCGTTGATGGACATTCATGCCATTCAATTTCATCAGTGGTCAACAGTGCTCATCCAAGGTCCTTTGTACATTTTTTGAGTTTTATAGCTAAAATGTGGTGTAAAATGTAAACTGTCACATAAATGTAAAATTTATTGTAAAATATAATTTGCTCTTCCTGTCAGAGTGGGTCTTGCACCTCCATCCTCTTGTGTGCACTTGCTTCTTGTTATAGTCTAGTTTGCAAATCTCTTTATGTGGCAGATCTATGCACTTAACTCCGGGACTTTCCAAAGAAGTGGGAATGAAGGCAGGGCTTCTGTCCAGGCTCTTGTGCTTTATGCCAAGCGATGAAAACAGGGCCATCACGGTTATTCAGAGAGCAAATTGAGTAAGAATGCTTACCGGAAGACATCTCTTCCTTTTTTGCTGCTTTATGCTATATAATGATTTCTAGAAGCAGGGTGATCTTCAACTTGTCCAAAACATTAAACATAAGAGCCAAGCAAAATATTTACTGCCATCTCCTCTGGGAATAACATCCTTATGAGGAGAAGGAGCATTGCTATGCACAGTGGTGTAATGATGTCATATTTTTCGTAGGGTTGTTTTTTTTTTTTCCCTTTATAAAATGAGTTTTATCCAAGTGGAAGGAGTTTGTCTGCAACAGTGTAATAGGAGTGTTTATCCAATGTCTTAAAATAAATGCAATTCCTTCTGCTGGCTTGCTTCTTGTGATTGAGAAAGCTAAAGCAGTGGCTTTCTTCACGGCATAGAAACCAACAGTTGATGCTGGCTCATCGTGGTAAAGATATGTAGACAGAGGGTTAGTGTCTGTTCAAGAATTTCTCCATCTCATGGGACTTTTGAAGCAGATACTTCACCAGCAGTGTGGCTTTTGGTCAGACAGAAACAGGCCAGCAGTATGGTGGTAGTTCAAATACAGTAAGTACTCCACTTGCTCGCCTCACCTTTAAAGACACGCTGTCTCCAAAGGAATTTAACCGACACATAATTTCACACAAACAACAAAGGTAATTCCTTTCTTAAAAACCTGCACTCTCTGGATTTGAGTGATTTGTGTCCTCTCCCGAGATTTTTTTTTTTGTCTTGTGTTTTCTACCACTGTTTGCAGTGCAGACCATCGAGTCCCAAGGAGACAAACAAAGCGTGTGCCAGTTTGAGTTGAAGCCCATAATCTCTTCCCAAATTTGGAAATTTGACATATTTCTGATTTCTTGCAGATAATTTTTAAATATGTTTATTTCATCAAGCCCTTGTTTTCAAGGGAGAAGAAATACAGTTCTGAATACTATTTCTGTGTACACAGGAGAGAAAAGAAAATTATTTTCTTTTCGTAAGCTGGCTCAGCCATGATCTGTGATTTGTCAGCACTGTGGAGGGTCATCTGGTTTAGATAGAACTGGACATTTCCAAGGAACAGAACAGGATGTCACTGGCCATGAAAGAATTAGTCCTTTTCCTTTTGAATAAAAATTAAACCTATGCTCCCAAGTGTGAGTGTGCTCAGGAGCAAAGAAGTATCGTATTTTAGATGAGAAACTTATGTCCCAATTGCTTATGGCCTCCAGAGATTTTATGGGACTGTTCTCAAGAAATTGTATTCCCTTGTTTGAGATGCTTTGGGATTACACACTGTAGATATTCTGTAAGACTCCGTTTTCTGTTCATACTAATTTGTGTTCTGTCCTTGTCTGAAAATGGACTATGTTTTGCTGTTTTTCTTATAATGTCTTACTATTTTCTGCTTCCAGCTACAAAGAAACTTTTCTTGTCCTTTGGGCCTTTTCTGGTCTGCTGGATGCTAATGGATGACATGTATATCTGCTCCAGAGCCTTACCCATGCAAATAGCTTGTGAAGGCTGAGGCTGTTCCAACCAAACATGATTAAAAGTCATAGGAATAGAGTTGGAAAAAGCTATTAGGTCAAGTAGTTCCCACACGCACCCCCTGAATCAGTACAGGTTTGTTTCCAATGGTACATTTTTGGTGCTTTCCAGAAGGGGTCAGTGCAGGTCAGCGCTCACTTTGAATCCAACAGCCCTTCCCCCTTCTTGAAAAATTAGGAAACCTGAATCTAGTGACGAGTAGGTTGCAAAACTTCTAGAATTTATGTTATAGCCTGTAATTTGATGTGGGGTGATCAAAAGCAGAAGAAATGTGTTCAAGTCCAACAACTTGTCATCCAGGATTTTAAAGGAGGAAAATTACTGAGCTCTTCAGAATTACTTGTTAGGTATGTTAGAAGTTACACATCCTGAGAACTGTCCTGGGGATGCTCAGTGGTAGTGAGAGCAACACAGATTCACAGGTTTATCCTGTTGGGTTGCCCATACTTAGAAAGCACATATTACAATAATATTTTGTAGTTACATAAACAAAAGCCTGGATAATTCAGTTGAAATTTCTGATCACAAAACACCAAAAAAAAAAAAAAAAAAAGGGAAAAAACCCTCTTAAGTCTGAATAAGGGAAGAGAATAACAACCATGTTTCACTGAAAGTACAGTTCATCCTACTCAACCACTGAGATACAGGAACTTCCCTGAAGATTATCCAGTGTCACGAGTCCATTAGGGTGTGGAGGCTCCTGCAGGGTTCATTGCACGCGTGTGAACTGTGTGTCCTGGTCGAGAGTGGCCACATCTCGTCAACAGGAAAGCCTGGCCCATTCCACACAACAACAGTGTACTCCAAAAGCCTGTGTCCATGAGGAAGTGACAGCTAGCTTCTGGAATAGATCTTAGAGGGTGGAGAGGATGGTACTGGGGCAAAAATTAATAATTGGAAGTGGGGAGGGGGATGAAAAGGTGGCTGGAGATAGTAAGAGGGAAATGCTGCAAAGAGAGCAGAGAGAGATGGCACTCTGGTGGAGGAACAACCGACTCATTTGAATAGAACTTGTTTATATTTTTAAGGTTTTCTTATTTTCCCAGTGGATATGGCTATTTTTCGAAGTAAAATAACCAAGTAATAATTTCATTACGTTTCCTTCCAAGATTTCAAGCTAAGTGTAAACAAGAAAAATCCAGTGGGAAAATTAATCCAACTTCCTTTTCCAAGAGCGCTTCACTTCTGTTTCTCCCCTCGCCACTCTCCTTGTGTATTTTCATTGCTACTGTTCTTATACCCAGTATCTCTGGCATTGTTGACATCAGGTGAAATACCTCAGTGATGGCATTTGTTAGAGAGAGAAGCCTTTAGGATCACTGAAAAGCACTTCTGATACAGAAATGATAGGTTCTGAGATTTACAGTGTTGAAAAAATACTAATGACTTCTGATGCTTTTGGAATGTTCCATATGGGCAAGTCAATGTGATGGAAAACAACTGAAGCACTTGTATTGGATTTGATCTCTGACAATTAATATTTGGGCTGCATGGAAGAATCATAAGGAACAAAAACTCTGTAACGATGCCATGGCAATCAGACAGGCAGACTTCCAAAGCTTTAATTTTTCCAGATGTTAAGTGCCTTGATTTTCCAGCTCAGGTGAAGGAGGGATTTCAGAAAAACAGACATTAAAAAACATTGATTTTGTAAGAGTTGGTTGGCATAAAGACCACTGCATCGCTGAGTGTTCAGATACCAGTGTGCTGAAACACAAGCAGTGCTAATATCCATTAAATGAAGTCAGAGGCTTTATCTGAGACAGAAACCAATATACATTTTATAAGTTTTAAAACACATTTGTATGTTTTTACAATAAGACTGCTGCATCTTCAGATGCTTCCAGGCTGCATTTTAACAAATGCTGAGTTTGCCTTCAATAACAGACATGCTCGTAAAAATGGCGAGGATGAGCAGGAGACTCAGAGTCCTCTGGTTCATTCACATGAGGAGAGCCCTGGGGTGGTCTTTCACTGGGGAGCCGTGGAAGCCTTAAGCCAGCTGTCTGCATCAGTGTTTTGTGCTGTTGGGTGCAGAGCTTAGAGCCTTGACTCAGTTTCTCTCTTGTCACCAAAGCTTGAGATTTATTAGAGAGGCCTTGGGACAACGTAGACAAAACCAGTCGTGTTCAGTCCTTCCTTCTGCCAAACTGATGTATCGCTGTAGAAACTGCTTTACTGAGTATTTAGTGTGGACATCTGTAAGTTTCATATCCCTGTATCTGAGAGCAGGAGGATCCACGAGCTCAGCCATCAATCACTCTGGTCAAGAGTTACATGAGACTGGCTGAGGGCAAAGCAGAGTCTACAGCCCGTTCGAGCCGGGGATCAAACACCTAGACTTTTAGTGAAGTGGTATTTTTGTAACCAGGCATAGAGTCAAGGCTGAAATAGTTTGCAGGAGAAAATGCCAGCTGGGTTTATACTTTGTGAAAAGAGTAGAGGCTCTGTAATAATGACGAACTTTGCAATCCTCTTCTTGCTCATCTTCCCATTTTTCACTCCATGAGACCGGAGTGGGGGAAGCCCGTGCTGTGCTCTGATGTTGGACCATGATGGGACGTGATGGGGAGATCTCCAGCAGGGTTTTACTCTTATGGCTCCTCCAGCCAGATGGCTTCAATCTACTGACCAATTCTCTGTGCTTTGTGTGAGGTCTGCATGCAATTTAAATGGAGCCTGTTCTCAGCTAGTTTTGCCTTTTCTTTGCCCCCCTCCCCCACATGCACATATATTCCCATCTGACCCTTTTCATGCTTCCCCCTTTCTTTAGCCTTTCAGGGAAATTATGCTGGCACCATATAACAAATATATCAGCTGGATTCGCCTCAAAGTCCTTCAATTTCGGAGGCTTTCAGTCATCTAACTCCTCCGAGTATTTCTGAGAAGAGTGCTCCCTTAGCCAACTGTGCTATTGATGTAGTTCTCAGAGTGGTATTTCTTTGTGATGCTGCTTTTTTCCAGCTGTTTAAAAGTTTAGAACATGGCGCTTCATGTACACACCTATGTGTGCCACCACCGGGAGCCCCAGCAGATTTTTCTAATACACAAAGCACTGTTATCTGAACTTTTGTTTATCTTTGCATTCTGCAAATCTGGAAAAAAACGCATTTGCTCCCTAGGTTATTTTTTTTTTAATTTTCCAATATTGTTCAGCATGAAAACCCTCAAATATCATGACAAATAAAAGCAGGGAGTGCCCTTCTCACTGCATTTTTATCACTTAGCACCAAAGTTGCTCTGAGTAGTAGACAATAGGAGATATCTTATTAGGCAGTCCTCTAAAGAGAAGACAGTAGAAGACAATAGAAGAGTGATAACTGTACAAGGCAGTAGGACATCTCTGTTTGTTTTGTTTCAGTTGTCATCAAGCTTGCTTCCTGGACTGGCATGTTGGAAAAAAAGATCAGGTGGGCTGGAGTGATGATCGTTGGTCTATTAAAATCAGTTTTACTTCGTCCCTAACTGTCTGTGCTTTCTGCTTTGCAGTCTGTTGTGCTGCATTTTTAGTGAATTCTTTACTTTTATTAATCATCGACCTGGAAGAGACTTGGAGGCTGCTGGAAAACTATAGTGTTGTCTTCCTTGCCATCAGGTGAAAACACAATATACTTTTGCATTTTCTTACGGCTTCCCCTATGAGTTGGCTTCCCCTATGAGTCGTAGCTGGCTGGATGCCTTATCTGTTTAGAGGCAGATAAGGGAAAAAAGAATTTCCCTTGGGGAAAGGACATGGTAGTATTTTTCTGACACTTTCCAAATCTCCTGGTACATTGGACTATAGGGTCTACATGGGTCATATTGTGCATCTCAAAGAGCTGTTTCACTGATGAGGAGTTGCAGTGTCGTGCTTCTTTTAATTTAATTTCTGTCAGTTCTTTCTGGGAAAGGCATTTTGCATCTATTTGTGTGAGTGACAATGACAACCAATTCCCATTTTGATATCTGAGACATGGAAATAAAATCCCGTCTTGAGCCCAAAGATACTTGTTTCTGCTACCCTGCAGATCTAGTATATAAACAAGAAGGACTCTGCTTTTGTGTGTGTCCGCCCCCAAAACCCAACAAAACAAAACTGTTGACTGTAATCTCACTGAGTGAATCAGAGAAGAACATGAGCTTGCCATGCAACAAGAAAGCTGAGGCAGTACTCAGGAAAGATGAAAGTGATACTGTGACCATAGTTTAACTGGGTTTTCATAAAACATGCTGTTCCTCACAATTTGCCTAGCGCTTGATGGTTTCTTTTTATGAGTCTGGCAAGACAATGAAACTTCAAACCATTTGCTTTGCAACTGGAAAAATGAACCAGAGAGATATTCAGAAGAGCACTGGCGCTCTTTGTCTCTTTTATTAAGGAGAAGCACTGCAGCAGCAAGGGAACAAGAGCCTCCTGCAAACATACAAGCACAGTTTAGCAGTAAATCAGCTCAGCTGCAGTCCTCACCACATGATACTCCGTAGTTGCCACCGGGGAGAATTCTGCTCATCTCCAGACAAGATTGTGACTTAATATTTATTTCCGTTTTTACAGATGTGCTGTACAGTGATGGATGGGGTGTGTTAACCTTCTACTTTTTCACACCTGGTCCACACCTGTTTGGGATCTCATTCCCTGTCCTACTGGGCAGCAGCTCTTGAACTTTGTTGGATGCTGGATCTCAAGCCAACTGAGGGTGGTGAAAAGTTTTGAAAGTCTTGGCCGAAGGGCTTTTTGTTTTTAAAGTCAGAGAGGTTGGTAGGTTTTTTTTTTAGTCTTGAGTGAATATTCATTCTCACGACAAAAACATTTCACAATAAGCTGTTTTCATTTGACAGCTTTTTGGCAGTACATGTGTGAAATAAATTGTTGTGGGGTTTTTTTGGGTTTTTTTTTTTTTTTTTTTTTTTTTTTTGTTTTTTTTGTTTTTTTTTTTAGTCCAGTTCCTAGTGGTTGAGAATATCCTTGTCTCAAAAAGGCTTTGGACTTTCATTGCACTCATTGACAGTTTAATCAAAAATGTTTTGGACTAAGTATTCCTCAGAGTCTAAACTCTTTAGGGAAGGTAGAAGTCCATCGTCCAGCATACTGTGAAGAATCTTGTCTTGCCTGTGCAGCAACTTTTGAGTAAGAAGGGGACTCTGGTCTGCAGGGCTGTGGATTCAATAGCATGAAATTCAATACCAAAATTTTAAAACAAAAAACAAATGGTATTGTTTTGAATCCTTTTATAGCATGTTTTTTTCATTTGCACTGCGGGAGCTTTAAATATTAGTATGCGAGCCCTAGCCAAATTTAGGTTGATCAAGACTGGAGAAGAGCTCAGAGAGACCCAGCTATACTTATTGAGGAGGAGGCTCCATGGCAAATGAATTCCTTGTAGAATGCCAGAAGACAAAGCATGATCTGGGAGAAAACTAATTTGCTCAGACATCTTGAATTGCTCTAACTTAATTCTTCTAGTTTAGGAAAAGACCTGAGCAGCACTACTCAGTGCACTTATAGTATTACTGTCTACTTGACTGGGCAGTGTGTGAATGGCCAGTATGTGGAGAGTCACTGTAGTTATTAATAACATAATTGAAAGCCAGAATAAACATGATGTTTCAGGCTTTTAAACTAATGTCAGTTCAAATTTGGATGGTGGACGGGCTACTAAGTGGATTTTAAATCCTCCTCTGTGTAGTCTGGTAGGTTTTTCAGGAGCTAAAATACTGAACTGTGGAGACCTTGGTACTGCTGCAACAGAGCGACTCACATATTCCACATCTGCTGGTTTCTGTCTGTATGGACTAAAGAAGGTGGTGAATTGGGACTGAGGTACATAGAAGGAGCTGTGCTGTGAATGAGGGACAAGAACAGTTGGGGTGTCATAAGCAAAGGCCAAGGCATGCAGCAGAGATGGGTTGTGGGATCACAGAACTGAGTTGTGTTTAATTTGTGAGCAGATCAGCATGTCACTGTTGCACTGGGGGCTATTGATCAAGGCTCAAAGACACTCATGGGCAATATGTTGTGGTTCCAGGGCTGAAATAGTGGGAGAGCTGCAGATATTGTTGTGGTGACACCAGGGAAGCATAGAGAAAGAAAGGCAGTTGCCAGTCAGGAGTGGGGGATGCTGGCAGAGCTCAGTATTTGGAGTAACTGGTTAGTGCCAAGGTGCTTTCTTCTTCCTTGGATTCCATTATGTGTCAGTTTTTCCTGGTTGGGTTTCTGTGTTTTTTGTTGTTGTTGTTGTTGTTTGGTTGGTTGGTTTGGTTTGGTTTTTTTCCCTTTTTTTTTCTTTTTTTTTTCCTTTTTTTCTCTTTTTTTTTTTCCCCTTTTTTTTTTTTTTTTCTTGTTCCCATTTTCCTTTAAGAATTTGAATCCCCCTGAGCAGCAGGTGATCTTGACTATATTGTAGAGGAATAAGCTTGGGAAAGTTTTGTCAGAAGAGAGTGGGTTATAAAAACAACCCTCTCTGCACGGCTTGAACCTGTCAGCATGACGCTGCTGACGATGCAGCTGGAAGGGAATGCGACAGGCTCCACGGCCCTGAGACAGAGCAGCCCACACAGCCTGCAAATGTTATGGGCCTGGCGTGGGTCTGGGCAAGGTGAGCCTGCTTTGCCAGGTGGGCCATGCATGGAAATCAGATGCTTAAGTAGCCGTAAGACTCTAATCAAAGCAATCATTTTGAATCTCAGTTCTGCCAAGAGCTTGAGAGGGGTGAGGAAAGTGCCCGAAAGTCCTGCTGGGCTCATCTCCAATGTACAGGGTGCTTTTGAGTGTCTGCTTTGGGACTTATCTTTTGGCCCCTTGCAAGATGAAAGGACTCTTTGTAAGGATAGTCCTCTCTGCACGTGGCTGCGGCATGAAGCTATGCTGGTGTCCAGGCGTGGGGCAGTCAAATAAAGCTAGAAAGAAAGTGGCCAATGTCTGGGGAAGTTTGTGTGAAGTGGAATGGGATGCTGGTCTGCCCAGGATGTCTTGCTGTTCAGCTCAGTGTCAGTAGCCCTAGAGCAGGGGTTGCTGGAAACATTTCCATCCAGACAAATTGACTCTGTTTGTTCCTGTTGGCTTTGTTCCTTTCTCTTTTGTGTCCCAGAAAGGGAGAATTTACCCTCTGCAAATGCAGGGCTTGCACACAATTTTCCTGGAGCTCAGTCAGTCAGCCAAATCAGCAGGAGCTTTTTGGAAATGACAGGAGCCAGCTGAGGTCAGTTTTGATCTGGTAAGAACTTTACTAAACCAGTATTAGTTGGGAGTCACTTTCATTAGACCAAGTCAGTAGGAACTGCAGAGAGCTGGCTGAAAAGGTGTAATTCCTGGTGAGGAGTTCTTGGTTGAAAATCATTTCCTAGATGGAGTCAGGGCCATGCTGACTTATTTGCTGCTAGAAGGGTCTTTGTTCTCAACCAGCTGAACTAGACTGGTCTCTTTAAGTTTTTTCCCAACTTTCCTCATTGTATACTAAGATTCCTTCCAAACAGGCAGCAATGGACCTATAGCTTTTGCGTAAGGAGTATCAGAAGTTATTATCCCTTTTGTGGGTGCCCAGAGGCCAGGCTGGAACCTTGTCTGCTCACAGCTGCTGTCTTGGTTCCACTGTGTGGTCCTCACTCCAGTTGTATGGAGGCTTCTCTTGATCTTCAGAGATACTGCAGGAAACTATATTCTCTCACTGTCCCCCGAGCCATCTATTTGGAGAAGAGGTGTCATATCATAGGATGACACAGGAATGTACGTGGTGCTATCTTGTGGAATATTCGGCATGCCACGTCTCTAGCCATGCAGTAGCGTATGTGAGCATGTCCTTGTGTCTATCAGTTGAGGTAGCTCACCCTTTCTCCCAGGATGATTTGGTGTTCTGTTTTGTGAGTTGTTACATCCTGATGATGGCATAAATCTTCTCAGGGTGCTTCCAGGCTGTCCTGCTTCTCATGTGTCATCTGATCCATGTTCTTAAGTGACTAGCTGGAGATGCAGATCTCAGCTCAATTCTCTGCTTTGCCACAGAGTTTCTGTGTGACCTTGACAAGTCATGAGGTGATTTTTTCAACATGTTTTTCTTGTGAGCAATTAAGGGGCACATTTTTAGAAGCAGAAGTCAAACTCCAAGAGAATAGCAAGAATAAACCTTTGCCTACTGGCCATTCATGAAGTACAGAGTGCCTACTTATGGTCTGTGTGTTTTTATTTGAGAAATAATAGCTTAATTACCGTATGATCAGGAGCATAGCTACATTGGCGGAGCCACCTAGGGGGAATATCGTCTGCATGTCTAGAAGCCTTACTGCTGGACTGGGCATTGTTTACTGCCTTCTTTTCCCTGCCTAGGACAATTTCCTTGTTTACCCAGTGACAAAAATGAGGACACTATAGAGTGCATCAGTTTGGAGACATCTGCATGAGGGCTTTTGCTGGCAGAGTTATATCAGCAGCCTTCTTTGGCTGGATAAGCTTTGCAGTGTGAGACAAGCCTTAGTCTTTGAGTTCCTCAGGAACTTAACCAGTTATGGGACATAATTGTGCCTCTCTTCCCTATAGGTCTGTATGAAGATGGAACACATTAAAATTAAGAGTTGCACAAGTTGTAGCTGAAGGGATCGTTGAAAAACTTTGATAGGTACAGTATCATTCAACTAAGATTTCATAAGATGTTCAGTTCATAAAATGACCTGAAATGAGCACTTAATAAGTGGATGTGAAAACATGCAGGAGGTGGAGAGACAGATCAGTTCAACATTTCCCTAGTTCTAAATGTCCTTTGGAATGCTACTAAAGACACTTGTGTTTATATACGAGGAAGAAAAATGTAAAACTGAAGAGCATTAAGGTGATCTGTTTACTTTTAGCTACTCACCTGTCTTGCACAGTGTTTTGGTTGTTGGTACTCAGTTTTGGCTCTCAAACAGAGTAAAGTCATTGAATTGGGGATTCTCAAGGGGCAAGTGTGGACAATGTCACTTCACTGTAAATTCGAGGCCTTTCAGCTAATTTTTATTAGTCTCTGCTAGAGGGCTAGTAGTTCTGAGACTTAGTAAGCAATTATATTTCTTTAAAAACAAAATTGTGAAATGGATCCAACTTTACGCTTGAAGGTTACTGCTGGTGGAAGTTCTGTAACCTGATCCATTCCTCCACAGATCAGACTGTTTTTCCAGTGTGGCCTGTAAAAACAGCTCTTTACTTTGGCCTGAAAACTGATGGCCCAATTGACGTACCACCTTTGGATTCAGGGAGAGGCCCTGATCCCACTGTTTTAAAAAACCCCCGTTCCTCGTGGCTGCTTCTCTAAAGTCAGAATTTCACATCAGTGCATACTTGGCCTTTATATCTTCAAGGCATCTTTTTTTTTTTTTTTTTTTCCCTTCCAGATACTTGGGAAAAGGAGGTCCAGAATGTTTGGTGATGAAAGAGCTGTGTGATGCCAGGGGCTGTATTGCTAGCAGCATAGCATAAACACCCTTGACTTATAAGCTGGTGCCAAATGAAGTTCTCAGAAAGCCATGGAAAGACTACCTGGAAAATCAACAAAGGTGTTACATGCAAATGAGCCACCCTTCTTTTTGTAGCTCTCCAAATGAGTCCTTCTTCTGCAAGGTGGTTTGGGCATTTTAGGGAGTGGTAAGTGAACCACACCTCTTCTTCCAAATTCTTCTCACTGACCCACTATTGGGCCTTAGTGCTGCCAAGGAAAAGTCTTTTAAAGTTCAATGTCAACAGTCAAATGTTGTCTGTTCTCTGAAAGGACAACATGTATCTGAGGGATCTAAAAATATCATTCAGTGTTGAGAACTAGAGAATCTATGTACTTTGTAGGGACCCAAATAACAGAGCAAATAAAATACAAAAATTATTTATCTTTGTCAGTAATTAATTGCTGGTAGCATGTGAGAACAGTTTTCAGGAAAGACTAGTTTTCATTCTTGGTTTCCTGAACTGATATACTTCTGTCCACTTACCTGCCTACCTCTACTGGACAAGCACAAGATTATGGTGAAGAATACAGATCCTGCGTTAGATTTTAAATTAGATTCTTTGCATATCAGCTATGCCATGCAGAGACAGTGGGGGGAGATCATTAGGAAGCCAAATGCAACTTCCTTGTCATATGGGACAGTCACAGAGTAAGTTATGGTATGCTATGGGCAGTTTTCTCTTATGCTATTGATGGATAAACTCCATGGACTCCTAATCTATGAAGAATCAGATAATAAAACAGAATTCTGTCAAAAGCTTTGCTCCATTAAGGCATCTCTCCCCCACCAGGAACCACTCCACTGTCCCTTTGCACTCACAGTCCTGACAATATACACTGAGTTATGCAAAATGGCAGGGATGGAAAAAAGGCTGATAAGGGGTATATAGTTTCCAGGCCATTTCTTCCAATCCAGGAGTCTTTCCATCCTATCTTACTCCCTGTGTTTTTATAAATGGCAGAGAGAGACTGGACTGTAGCATACAGGTCATTACTTTTTGTTGTTTTTAATAGTACACATTATACACTGAATTGTGGTATAAACTGCAAATGTCCTGTAAAGGGCTTTTTTGCCCTTCAGTAAAAAGATTTCAGTCTGTGCCCCTTGTACAGCTCTGCCTCTCTCTTCTAATGGGAGGCCTCAGCATGGGGAAACACATCCTAAGAAAGCAGAACAACGGGGCGGGAATTAGTCGGATGCAGAGGAGAGCAGCTCGATACTAACGACCAAATAGGCTCTGACAGCCTCACACCAACGGGCCACTCTCCTCTATGGGGAGTTTACGAGGCCTTGGCTTGTGTGGCCACCTCCACTTACGAAAGAAAATCAAAACCAGATTGATGTCCCCCTCCCAACAGCAGCTGCCTGATTTTTTGCATAAATCGTGCTCCCCGGCCCCTCTCCAGGGGAGCTCCATAAAATAAATGGATTCATTACATGCGGATTTCCTTTTCCTTCTTCTCTGAAGAAACAAAGAGCCTATTAGATCCAATATGGAAATGCACATACGCATGCACACACGTGCAGACAACATGAAAATGTGCACGTGCACATGCAGCATATAAAGCTCCCTCCCATCTCTGTACCCAGACAGTGCCATAAAATATATGGACAAACCCCCTTCTCCTTTACATGCACAGCTCTGCCGAACACACAAGCCTGTATTCATTCACACAGATCTGCAGCTTAAATTTTAAACTAACAAGGACAGGAAAGCCCAGGGCAAGTTGCTCCTTCCAGAAGGTGGAGGACTGTGTGTGCCCTGAGTGGGGCTTATTTCCTTTTGCCAAACCCTCCCCCAGTGCCCAGGAGCTGTGTTTTTACCAAGAGCGTAAGGGCCCCATCCTCCGCAGAGCAGGGCTCACAACAGACTGCACGCTTGGGACACCATAACCGCAAGAGCTGGGAGGCTGCCAGCTTTCTCTCCAGCTGAAATAGAGGAGGGTGCTTTGTGGCTGAGAAGAGGCAGAGGAATGAAGGTAAGGAAATGGCTGGGTGCCCTTCATTCCTCTCATCTCCAGGTGGCGGCAATACTGGCACAGGAAAGAACGGGAAAACATACTTTCCCTGGAAAGCTCTGCCTGTATGAAGCAGCCACAGATGCAAATCTCAACACCTGCATACCAGGGTGAGGGACGCACTGGAAACCCCTTGCTGAGCAGGTTACATGAAGTTAGCAGGTGTGTTCACCTTCAAAATGATGCCCTAAGACATTGGCCCCAGGACAAGACTGTAGTGCGTGGGCATGTTCATGTTGTATGCTAAACTTGGGTCAGAGCCCGAGTTTGAGCACTAACTTGCTTTCCATGCAAATTGTGAACGCCCTAAGCCTCAGGGCCAACTCCCTACATCTTCACTCGGAAAGCCTTTGGGGCTCTAAAAGCCCAGCCTCAACAGGGTGCTGTGCTGTAGAAACAAGAGCCAAAGTACAGCAGCAGTGGGAAACTGGTTGTAACCTTTACCAGCTTCTGGCTACCACCTGACGAGGGAGTCAGGGAGGAAAGGGAGGAGTAAGAGGAGAGCTGCTTTTGCTCTGTGGCACCAAGGAATGCTGTGCCCTGAGACAAGGGAGAGAGACGCAGAGCTCAGCCGGAGGGTGGGAGGCAGACACGATGGTAACATTTGCTGGGACAAAGCTAAGGACCGTGCTAAGGATATGCCACTTGTGCCTGAGCTGAACTGAGTTTTGGTGTTCAAGGGAACATCAATTTCCTGTTTAATCCAGAATCCATACTGCTGTGGAGCAGTTTTTAGTCTTTTAACCTTTTTAGGAAGTAGTTGTATAAATTTAGGAGGGCATAGCATCAGGCTGGAGGCAAGAGAGACCCATTCAAGATCAAGGGGTGGGGAGAGCAGCGTAGCCAGCAAAAGGACTTCAGATATACACAATCTAAGACCTGATTCTCTCTAATGATAAACATCTCAGTAGTGTAAGAAGATACTGGTGTTTTTCTCAGGCCTTCCATATCGGGCTTTAAGGTTACAGTCAGGCTCCATTGCTAGCTTTTTCTGGCAGCTGTGAAGAGTTTCCCTTATATGATGTAAGTTTTCACATAATTGAGTGAGTCTGGGAGCTGGAGCTTTACGAAAAACAGTGACTCGAATGGGATGTCTGATGAAATCTAAAAAGTCAGCAGCATGGGGGGAGGCAGACCCTGCAGAGGAGGGCTTCTGAAGAGCTGCTGAGCAGAAGCCCTACAACTGAGAGAGGCTAGCAAGAACTGAGACATGAGGGAGCTTAAAGTAGTTCCCATTGCCTTAAATTCAGTATTCTAAACCCCAAGGTTTCAGACATTTTAAGCTGGACCACAAAAATTTGTAATAACTGTAGAATCATGGGCTTTTGTAAAAGAATAAATGCTGCATTTTTCTCTCTTTGCCTCTTGGTTTCTGAGCATTAAAGTTGCCTTCAAACAGCATTTTGTAGTTTTTGCCTGCAGTGAAGAAAAGATTGTGCATTAGTGTCACAATTTTTGGTTTTCCCCACACACGAGGACTAGAAACTTGTCTATGCAGATAACGCTTTTCTCACCTAATCATCTGTCCTCACGTTCTGGAGCTTTAAGGAAAAACAGGAACAGTATAATGAGATCCACAACCCATCACAAACACTGGCAATGCTACTTCAAATGGCTTCACTCCACTGATGTCAGCAAGGACTTTGTATACGCAAATATGGAGATTGCAATCTTGATCCTGGAAACACTGGAACCTTGAAATGGTAGAACTGGGTGAGCCCTAAAATCCATTTATTCCCGGATCCTGTCTCTGATTATCTGATGATTTATCTGATGCCTTTGCCAGGTGCTTTAGGAGGAGATGCAAGAACCTTGCATCAGGCAGATGTAACATAATCTGTTCAACACTTACCATCACTTTCTGGTTCCTATCTATTAGAGATGGGATTGGGACCAGGAATATAAGTTTTAGTATCTTTTCCAAAAAGGTTGATAGTGATCATTATTATGCTTTTTTGTTTCTTCTCATCCACATCATTGTCCAATCTTTTTTATAAAATTGTTTGCTTAATTCTTGGCTTTTGCAGCTTCTTGTGTTCAGGACAGCTTAGTCCAATTACAGATGAGTGAAAGAAATTAGTTAATTTGATGAAGTTTGGACTGGTCACTTCTTCATCTGATTGAATATCTGTTTACCCTTGTGTGTCCAAGGATAGCAGCAAGTCTTTCTCTCTGTGAGTATTTTCATCAGGATGTCTTGTGGTTGCAAGAATACATGGTACTGGGGATTTGTGCCGGTGAATCTCTCTGCTTGAGTCTCCCATGTACTTTATCTGCTTGCTTTTACAGACCCTGCTTCCCCCCCAGTGTTTTTCTCTCTCTACACGTGTTACCTGACAGCTGAGTGTTACCTGAGCACTCAGGTTGGACTGAGACAGCCTCTGGTCTGTTTCCTGCTGTGACCTTTTGCATCAGCATCTGCTCCTCTTTAGACTATGAGGTCTATGGCAAGAATTAGCTTCTGTGTATGTATGTATGTGTCTGCAAACCATGATTTCCACTGGCAGCTGTCTGTTCTGCTGTAGTGCATACAATGATTAGTAATAATTCCTAATTAAAGACCTAAATAAACTCTGCTCTGCCATTCACAGGGTTGAGTTGAGAGCTCTTTCTTTGTGACCTTGGGCCCAGTCTTTGTGGTGGGGCTCATCCCTGGAGCACAACAAGGCCAGTGGCTTGGAAGGGATGCAGCACTCCTGATTCTCCATGGGAAAGCAGAGGGCACACTATTCTCTCTAGAAACAATCCTGTCTCTGGTCTCCCTCCTTTGCCCTTATCTCCAAGGAGATTGGTAGGCAGATAGGATCAAAGGCTCAGAGATGCGATATAGACTGCCTGAATATTCACTGGCAGGCAGTGATAGGTGGTGCACTTCAATCCACCCATCCTCAGCTCACAAGTGAGCAAGGAGGAAGAATAGAGGCAGGAGATCAAGCCCTGACCCTTCTCTGACAGTCACCCTTCTTTCTTACACTTGGGAGGCACATGCTGCAATTTCTGGAACCAATACCTCCCCTCTGAATGGAAAATCCAGCTGGAGATGTGCCTGTGATATCTGACACTTACAATTCACGGTATGTTGGTTGCTTCTGCAAATTGGATTGGGAACACAAACATCCCCTCATGACTTGCCAGCCACGTGTGGAGTTCAGTAGTCACACTGTGTGTGGGCTCCTTGAAGCGGAGAAAACTTTCCAAGCAGCAATGGACTGTGATGAGGGTGAGAGGTGGGAGCGGGTAGGGGTGATGACTCCCTAGTTTGGATCTGAGCAAAGAGGCAGGTGAGGTTTGATAACTTGCAGATTTGCTCAGATGCAAGAGCTGGTGGGGATTTGGAGGTGAGCTGAGCAGCTGGCAAAGGAGACGATCTGACGGAAGGAGGAAGGAAAATTTTGTCTGTGCTTGTGTGAGGCTTTTTTAGCTTACTGCTTTTGTCAGTCTGCCTCCAGGGACTGGAACTGTGGAGTTCAGCCTGGGCTTCCTCCTGGAGAATGGCTTGTGGCTTTGATCAACCATAGCAATATGCCTCCATCCCTGCCTTCTCCCTGAGCATGGAGTTTGGCTATTCAGACAAGTGGCAGCTCTCCACAGGCCCTGCTGCTGTGACAGTCCTGCCAGAGCCAGGACTTGCTCCCTGGGCAAATAGAAAGATGCTGGCAGGCCCAATTGCCTCTGGAGTGTGATGGGTTTTCAGCTTCAGTATTTCAACTCTGCTGCCCAGACCACCCCTCATGTCCCAGTGTAGCAGGAAAGGGCCAAAGGAGCCTTGGAGACAGCGGTGTCCTGGCTCTTAAGGGAGACCAGGCAAGTTTGTAGGGAAAGGACAGAGACAGAAAAGACCAAGGCAGTTGGAGGGGACCATGCTGCATCTGCCAGCCTCTGTGTTCTATGCCTGGCCTACTGAATGGAGCAGAAGGCTCCTCCTGTGTTTTTGTCATGTCCTGCCAAATTGTCTGTGTGTAGTCACTCCTTCCCCAGCAGCTGGAGTGTGCAGCAATAAAATCTGTCTGCGCTTCAGACAGTGCTGTTTTCAGGTTTATCTATTCCCTGTTCTAGCTGGTGATCCCTGGAGAAGAAGGAAATTGTAATTATGGGAGGGTAATATTCAGGCTGCCCTTCACACCCATCACTTAGACTACGGCATGGGTTAGCTGATCTCAGGAATGCACGTTGGAAACCAGCCCCAAATTGTCTTCTTTGGGCTGCAGCGCCCATCACTGTGATACTTCGACACTACTCAAATTGTTGAAGGCATGAAATGTCTAAGCTTAGAGCTCTTACAGGCCCAGCCTGCATCCAGACACAAAGCCACGTCTATCCTCTGGTTTGCAGACAGGATGTTTTTTCCCAGTAGTTTGAAGGTAGACTCAGGTCTGGCAGTCTGCACGGCCTATTAAAAACCAGTCTTATAAAATGTGAGCTAGGAAGCAAAACTCAGCGCCATAAGAGAAAGAGGAGGAAACCACCAATTAGGAACAGCTCCCCAAGGGATGCTTTCTTAGGAGCCAGGAGGCACTCTGCCAACAGGGCTTTTGGAGCAGGATGGGGCTGGCTGGGGAGGGCAGAGCCAGGGGTACCTGACTTGCACAGAGCCTTTCTGCACTCAGGAGGGCTGGTCCTGCAGCCCAGCAGCTGCTGTGCCTGAAGCAAAGCAGAGAGAGATTGCACCCTGGCTGGGCAAGAACTAGCACCCAGGAGTAGGGAGGAAGAGCAGGAGGAGCACTGGAAGGTACAGCCCTCTTTAGCCTGTGGCAACCAGCTAGCAATGAGGAATTCCTTCCTTCAGAAAGCAGCTTTGCCACGGAGTAGCTCAGAGTAGCTTTCAAAGCTCTTCTGATAGCCAAGTTTCCCACACAATGGCAAACACGTGCCTGACCACAGGGCAGGCAGGCAGAGGCTCTATGGCCCTGCAGAGAGCAGAGAGATGTCCCCTCGTGCAAAACTAACCCACAGCTGGTGTCCAGCTCCAGAGGTGGCCTCTTACACCATCAGATGTGTCTGAGCTTTGTAGTCAGTGTATCCTTCCTACAGTTTGATAAATGCCAGGGAGTTATTTTTTTAGGTCTTGGCCTGTTGGGCTGTTGTGGCTGGCTGGGAGTCAAGGTTATTGTTGGTGGTATCCAAGTGTGGTTGGTGGTGGGGGCCACACTCCCGATAAGGAGCGTTGAGACACTGAGGGCTGAACGACCAGGATGTGGCTTGTTGACCATGTGATTTCTCCTGGAGAGGAGTGGGTGTGCTTTTATTTGCTCCAGTCTATCTTGTTTCTCAGTTTTCCTGGAGATGACAGCTTCTTACCAGCTTAGGCAGTGGGGTCTGCGGGGACGTTGAGGTAAAATACTTGCTTGGGGTCACTGGGTGCTGCCTACAGGGACTGTCCATGGCCTGTGAGGACAAGGGTCTCCAGTGGGCAGCCTAAAGCACCTGAAATCCCATCTGCTTTTTGGGGTGCCAGTGGAAACTTTGTAGGAGATTTAGGTCCCACTTATTTCTCAGCAATGAGGTAGCTCATCAACTGGCTTCCCTGACAGTTTTTAGTATTTTCTGTGGACACCATTTACTACCCTGTAGGGGTTCAGCACTTTGCTTCAGCTCTTTAACAAGCGGATCTGTGCTTGGGAGCAGCTCAGCTGTCCTCACTCATCCTGAGTGAAAGGACACATAAGCAATGCTTCAGGTCAGATCTGCCAGGCACAGGTCACTGCAGTGGCCACCCAGAGCACCGTGGGCAGTGCGACACAAGGTATTCTGAAGATGCTGTAAGTGAGAGCTGCTTAAATATTTGCTTGGATTGAAGCAGGGACTGAGATCTGAGACTGGAACACTCAGTCTTTTGTGTCCCAGACATTTTTACCATCCTGAAAGTTTCTGTGGAGGTGCTGTCTCTCTTCCCAAGGAGTTATTTCATGTTGTGTAAGGATTCAGTGCTCATTAGGTGAGTGATTTGAGTACAGGCCTCATCCTGTCAGAGGAATCATAGCAGTGTGATGAATTAGTCTCTCTGGTCCATTTGAAGCAGACCATGAATCTGGGTGTCCTGCATCCTTCTTGCAAACCTAACCTTGACCCTTTTTGTGATCTGTCAGCCCTGATAAGTTTCCACAAAGAGGTTAATTTCCAGTAAATTGATTTTTTTTTTTCAAATAAAAAACTAACAACAAAATTTGCTGAGAAATGTCAGGTAAGATCTAGTCCAGACATGTCAACCTTCCGCCCAGGAAAGAATCTGTACCAGAAATTATCTTGTACCGATGAATCTCATAGACGTGTTGCAAAGTTGCCAGTAAGCGTTTTGCCTACTAGCACAAGCAAGTGAAAAAAAGAAACCAAAAGGGAGCTTTAGTTTGACACACCGGGTAACAGAACTCAGGCTGTGTAGTATTTTCTGCCTGACTACACTTATCTAATATGAGCAGCATGGTGAAAAGGGAAGCAAGAAGCGGGTAGAAGTTAGAAAGATATCTTCTGAGTCATTGCGGAGTGAACAGGAAGTCGTGATGATTCAAGATTTGGCACTTTCCCTTGCTGAACCCAATGGCACATCCTAGTGCCAGGAGAAACTAGGCTGTAGGAAGTGCAATCTTCTGGCTGAGATAACAGACCTGTGATTTTCCTCTTCGTTGATAGGGAATCCACTGGTATTTTTCATGAGAAAGTAAAGCTCTGTTCATAGTATCAGGATTGAGACTGTGCGTGGAAGTCCTTAACATCTCACTTTCTAAAATGCCATGAAAGCTCTCCTCATTTCAAGCACGTCTTCCTCAGTGACAGCTTGTTATAGTCAACTTGTTAGTCTATTTGAGGAGCTAGTTATCTTACTCATTAGAACAAGTTATGTTTATTCGTTTTATTATATTACTTATAGCATTTATTTTTTCCTATCTTTGAAGTGCTGAGATGCACAGCCACTCTCTTTGGCTCTTTGTGGGCAGCACTGTTGTTTTGTGTGTCTATATTTTGCTCCAGATATCTGCGCTCTTCTAACTTCATTTAGGAAAGCAGCATTAGTGGCAGAAAGGTTCCTGTGGCCCCTGGTCTGCTTTATGGATGCTGTGGATCAGCATGGGATGTCATGATATTAATTAATAATGGCAACCATTATTTTTTCTCTGCTGGTCATTTTCGGAGCAATGCTCTGCTATTGTGCTTCTCCAGCTGTCTCTCCTCCTCTCCCTTTCTCCTCTGCTCCGCCTTTGGCTCGTGCCTGTACATCTCACTTGCCCATTGTCCAGGTACCTTTGGGGAAGCACAGATGTGTCTGCATCTAAAATCCTGCTGTGAATTGTGGAAAGTATCCCAGCAGTGCTGAAAAGCTTACATTTCATAGCTAACTCAACAAAAAGGAAGGGCTGTGCATGGATGACTCATTTAATTTCTAAAATCCTGCTAAAGGAATTGCAGTTGGTTGCCCCTTTAGCCAGGGTGTCTTGCTGTGGACCTGTTGAAATTGCATACGTGGCAGCAGTCACGGTTGTTGCACTGGTGAGCTAAAGAGGGCACTTAAGGCTTTTGAGCAGCAAAGGTAGACTCCTGAGAAAGAACTAACATGTGGAAACCATGAAGACCATCCCCAGCCTGCTGGCTGTTGTGGGCCTCATCCCCATTGCCTCTGCCAAGCCCAGCCATAGGAATGATGTCAGTGAGTCGCTCTGTGGGGTTCTGGAGAGCAGTGAAATGTGCCCAGTGAAGTCAGTGATGACATTTCCAGTCCTGGGGGGTTACACGACCATGTATTGCCCCCACGCCTGTTCTGTTGGATGCAGATCTGGAAGCAGGACCCTTCAGCTCCTTGAATACAACTCATTATATCTGGGAACAGAGCCAAAGGGGAACGAAGGACTGGTGTCAGTCGCAGCTGCATGTCTGCTTAGCAACGCAGGTTTTGTAAATACATTGTCCATGGCTCTGGAACCTCTGCTGATTTTTTTTGCTGAATTAAGAGGCCTATGTGGGAGCTGGGGCCACCCCTAGGACCACTGACCCATTGTGGACAAGAAAGTTTTGGAAATGCTAAACCTATCAGGCACTGGGCTAAATCCATCAGGCACCAGACACCTCCCAGGTGCTGCTCCTCATGACTGAACAGCAGTGGTTGCTCTGGGTCCTGCAGCAAGAAAGGCAACAAGCCTCTGCTCATCTTCCTAAGCAGCTGCCCAGTGTCTGGTGTAATCTGGCTGCATCTGCTGCAATGTGTAAATGTCAAATGGTGAAGACTTTAAGATCAGACAAAGCTTTGAGGAGAAAAAACCCTTACATTAAGTCACAACGTTACTATCTATTCGGTTTGGGTCAAAGACCTCCTCCATCTTTCTGAGATGTACCTGACGTCAGATCCACCTGGCGCTGAGCTGGGCATGACCTGAGGAGCCTGTGTCTATGCTTTGAAGGGGTAGTGTGTATGGATGAAGTCAGCCACACTTTCTGCTTCATCCCCAGGTGCCTCCACAGCCCCCTCTGGGTTGAGTGGAACAAAAGCTCTTCCAAATACTGATGCCAAATAACCAGAGCAGGACTCCAGAGCTCCCCTTTCATCTCTAGAAGATGAATTGACCTAATGGATGAAGCAGGTTCCAGAGAAGCAGGACTGCTGAAGTCATGTTCTAGCAGTGGGAGTGGTTGGGGTTGGGTGGCCAGGAAAGGGGACAAGGAGCCAGGATTCATAGACTGTAGCTCTATCCATAATGGAGAGTCTTTTTCTAATTGTGGCGGCAGAGACCTTGGGTCAGGACTTATCAGTATTCTGGACAAGCCACCCATAAGCTTTGTTTGCCTTTGATTATGGTCTGGGTTCATTCAACTTTTGTCTGAGGCCAAATCTGAACTCACTCCTTTCCCTTTGAAATGGTTTTCCGTTATTGGTGAAAAGGAGTTAAAAAATGACTTAATTGCCTTGCTGAGTAAACAGTTCCCACTCCTTCCTCAGAAAACAAAAGCTGAAGATTCATTTTGCTCAGGACCCATGGCAGATGAATCAGAAAGCTGGGTTTTTTGTGTATGTATCTGAGCTGGCTGACAAGAACAAGCAACCCAAATGGGGATGACAGAAACGGTGTCAGAAGCTGGCACTTACGTGCACTGGGAAAGCACCGTATGCTGGACGTGAACACGGCTGATGAGGAGGGACATCTCCAGCTCTGGGCCTCTGGATATTTCAGCTGTTGAGTCAGATAGGTCTGGGGCTTTACAAAACAGCGAGGGGGTAAGGGTGAGCAAAAAGCCAAGAGCGTGTGTGCGCGAGAAAGACGTCTCACTGCTGGCAGCGGGCCAAAGGAGCGGTTACTGCAGCCCTTGAGACACGCTTGCAAACACACAGGCTGGCTTGCACACGTGTGCTCTTGCTCACACACACGTACCACTAACAGCACATGGAGGCTGCTCCCGGCGGCCAGCCCTGCTTCACGCTGGTCCCTGTTAATGACCAACATCTGGCGAGGAAGCTGGGGTGGAGAAACAGCTGGGGCCAGTGAGCCCTTTCCCTGACAAGGGGTGAAGGGGAGGGCTGAGGGCTGGGCCAGGGTGGGCTCCACTTTTGTAAAAGCATCCTGCAAACACTTAGTCCTGCTTCCTCTGTGGAGAGCACAGATTGAGCAGCTCTCTGCTTTCATGTTTTGCGTGTTAAAGAGCCGCCAAAAAACAATTGTGTGAAACCAGAGGTCCCTGGCTGCACCAGGCCATAATAGCCAGGGCAGGTTTTGCCAGCCCAGACCGGTTTTGCCAAGAGGTCTTAGCTTTGATGCAAAGTATGGGAGCACAGATATCCTCAATATATGTTGTTAGGAAGAATTCATTATCCTGATGAAAGGATTTTTCAAAATGAATATGGGCTGTTAACAGGTTTGGGTTTGTCCGACCTTCCCGTTGGCGAAACTGGAGAGGAGACAGCATCTATCTCACGGTCCTGCAGAGCCCTTCCTGCAGAAAGCAGTGGCGTTTTGGCCCCCAGGGAGGAGCATTCACTGGTGAGAACTGGTGGGGGATGCTGACCTTGCTAGAGGGTGTGTAAGTAAGTTTGCCCTGCTGCTGCCTGAGTTGGTCCTGTGCCTTGTGTGCTCCCTGAGGTCTGATGATAACTGAGGTGGAGCAGAAAATGCACTGGTAGGGAAATATGGGGAAACTTTGCATTTTTTTGAACTACAGCTATTTTTCACCTGGGAGAAATCTGCTGCCAAGCTGGGTGGTTGCCCCCTCCCAGCTTCTTAGCAGCTGCAACCCATCTCACCCTTGGAATTTATCTGCAAGGGCCTAGGGTGGCAATTGCTCACATCTTGCCCAACCTGGAGAATCCCCATCCTCCCCAGTGGAGCTCTGGGCAGTGGAAAACCTCCCCCATGTGTCAGCCAGCCTGAGCCTGGACTGTGCCTACCTGAGACAGCTCCTAGGAAACATACCAAAAGCTTTCTGTGCATCAGAGAGGTGATCTTATCCAGCCCTACTGTTATCATTGCCTCCTCCTTGGGAGTACAGGAGAGCTGTCATAGGTGAGAAGAGAGAGATGGGGGGTACTGAACAGTAAAGGAAAGGGAATAGGTCTTTTACAAATAAAGAGCAAATTTTTGTGGTTGTCATCTCTGTCTGTCCAACATGGGATTCCTGAAGAATGAGGCCTCGTTTCCTGTAGCTGAGTATGCCTGTGCTTCCCACTGGTTGCACCTGCTGGAAGATGACCTGCCTGACATCCCACTGAGCTGAGGGTCTGGGTGGAGTGATGGGGCAGTCAGGGCTGGGAATGGTGCACCCTGGGGACACGCTCCATAGGGTGTGGTTCTGGGCCTGGGGAACAGAGAGCCTTGCCAGCATCCTTCCCCGTCTCATCATCTCCTCACCATTCATCCTGCCTGTAAGACTCTGGCTGGCAAGGGCTGAAGTGAACATCAGAGTATCTTTTGCCCCAGCAATGTCCTCAAGGCAGAGCTTTCCTCCCAGTGGGGTCAGCGAGGCCAGACTCTGCCCTGGATCTCTGGCTTGCAGGTTGAGTGTGAAACCACAGAGGAAGGCTGAGGTTAGAGTGTGGCCATGTGTCTAATTACTCCCCCAGATGTGTGTAAGCATGGTACACCATCACCAGACATAGTCCACACGTCCCCACTTGCTCACCACTGAGTCACAACAGACTGGAAAAATACAGCCCGCTCTGATGCTGCGATAGAGATGTAAGTGCTCTCTAGTAATGCATGAGTAGCGTACGTGAGCAGCCAGTCGGGACAGTCGGCATCAGACGTTTCCAGCCTGAAGACTGCAATGTTTACTGTATGACTGCATTTGGTTCAACATGGAATGACTCAGGGGAGACCTTCATGACATATTCAGGGCTGTTCTGGGATGATGCTCATCAAGTTCTGAGAACACCGTCTTGACCTCCCCCTTCCTTTAAGCCCATCAGACAAGCATTGGGCAATCAGAGTCCTAAATCACAGGTATTGAGGGAACCAGGGAAGTCCTGTTTTATCATGACACATTTCTGCTAAGAGGGAAGGAGTTCATCCTGGTGGGTGTTTGGGAGGAAGCACTCATGGTAGGTTGATCTATCTGGGGCAGCATGATGAGACAGCGAGCTGGTGATCAGGAAAAAGGCAATGCCTCACCACCATCCTCCCTTCTTACTGGATAGTGTCCTATGTGGTGGCATCTGGACACAAAGTCCTGCTGAGGGGGATCCTCCACAGAGGACCAGCCAGCTCCTGTCTCAAAGACTGGGAGGGAGCACTGGCTCTTCCCTCAGAGCTAGAAGAATAGAACATACAGAACACCTAGGCTGGCAATTCCTCTCTCCTTGGGAGGCTCTAGGTGCTGCCAGTGCTGCCAGCTGTGCACAGATGGGTCACAGATGTGCTACTGTGGGGCACACTCATAACATGCCCCTGTCTTTGCTAGTGGGCTCTGGAGAGAGCCCACAGTGATCTGAAGTGCAGGCAAGAAACTGGATATTCCTGGGATCCATGGCCTTTTCTTCAAAAGCCCATCTGTTGAAGGAGCCAGTGCTGATCCAGCCATGGGATCAGCAGGAGTGTTCTTTAAACCTTTACCTGTCACCCCTTCACATTTGCACACTTCTATAGCGAGGGGAAGGTGGTCTGGTCTCCTGACTTACTGGACTGGGAGGATTGGAGAGGCAGAGCCTCTACCTGGTGAAGAGATGTATCCCTGCCATGATCAACTGGTGGAAACCCATTCTATAGCCCATGGCATTTACATGGAGTAGTTAGGAGGCTGCAGGGTGTTGCTGGGGTATAGTAACTACTGTGATTGAGGCTGCTGCACCTCTGTTCTCTCCCCTTGGCCTTTCACAGGCGGAGGAGATAAAGCAAGAGTTCAGTGAAGGGAAAGGGGAGGGAGCTAGGTGAACACCCTGACAAACTCTTGATGGCACTGAGCTACCGTGCAGTTGGAGAAGCGAGTAGGAATTTGGTGCTGTTCTGTGTCCCTTTGAGATGGACCATGATAACCCTCTGGCTCTGCACCTCTGATCAGCTTGACCACAGGTGCTGACTGTTTGTCTTCAACCAGCATGTCTTCCTACCAGATGCTGCTTCTTCTTTGCCACTGATTCCTGTCTCTTACTGTTTAGATCCATCCACTGCCAAAAGCACGTCATAGAATAATAGAATGATAGACTTATGGAATGGTTCAGGTTGGAAGGGACCTTAAAGATCATCTAGTTCCAACCCCACTGCCATGGGCAGGGACAACTTGCTCAGAGCTCCATCCAACCTGTCCTTTGACACTTCAGGGATGGGGAAGCTAAGTCTGTGTGAGCTGCATGAAACTCCACTGCAGCTGAGAGCTTCAGTATACGGTCTAGGGAAGACCTCCAGCTGCAATGCACTGCAAGGCAGACCCACAGGGCAATCTGGCATTCTAAACTGCTGTTGAAACTAACTCACTTGTCTCTGAGGTGGAGCACTGTGGTATCTAGTCTGCTCAGGTCTGCTGCTGGAGGACAAGACCAGCTAAGACTGTGTCCTCTTTCAGGGAAGTGGTGGAAGACAAAATAATGTAGAAGAGACATTGAAGTTTACAGAGATCAGTGGAAGATAAGAAGCCCAGGGGTCCAAAGAGTTGGCACTCAAACTCAAAAACCTTATGTGCGAACATAGCAAGAGACGTGTTCCCAGGCCAGCTCCTGACCCTTCTGTTTTATGTAAGGGCTTTCTATGGTTTGCCACACTGCTAAGTTGCTGACCAGTGGGTTGCTGGCTTAAAGGTGAATTTTACTGTAGTCTCAAACAATTTGTGAAATGGCCAGTGTAAAATTTCTCTCTTCCACAGGATTGTGAGAAAGGACTTCATCTTGTGGGACTGTGGTCACCGGTCTGAGGGCTTGGTGGCTTTATTAGCCACCAGCAAGAATAAGCCCTCGAGTGAGATGCAAATAGCTGCAAATGGGATCCAGGGACTGACCTGACTGGTGTGTTTTGTCCATTGATATCCAGGTCTGTCCCAAGCATCTGGATCCAGTGAGTGATAAGTGAGAGAAGAGAAACCTGAAAAATGTGAGAGGGGGGAAAAAAAAAGGTGGAAGGAGGCATGGATTGGGGTGAACCAATAGCATCATTCCCCCCACCCTAGGCTATTCCTTAACAAAAGGGGGCAGAAGCTTCAATGCTGAAATGTCTTCCTCCCACCATGGTGCATCAGGTTCACAGCCAGAGGATGTGGTAGGATTGTTTCTAGCCTGAGAGCCTTGGCGTAAACGGTTGTCTGCATCATGGATGAGTGTCTAGGTGTGTGACTGGGTAGGAGTGAATCGGGCTGCTGGGCCAAAGCGGTTGGTTTCATGCTCTCTTCACTGGTTATTAGCTTGTTGCAGAGTCAAGATGGCATGTCAGGCTCTGGGAGCTTTGGTGAAAGCACTTGTGAGGGCAGGGGGCTGCATTTAACCCTGCAGGTGGCCAAAGCATGCTGGGAGGCTGAAATCTGCGGAGACAGCCCCATTCCCAACTCAAAAACCAACAGCAGTTTTCTGCCAGCATGAATAGGTCTGTGTCGCACGGGGGGAAGGAGGAGGAAACTGCACGATGCTATTCCTTACGCCTCTTAAGGAAGGACGAGACAGGCAGAGGTTTCCCCCACGTCTGTGATGCTGGTGTGTTCCCCAGCTGCAGTCCAAGCCTGACGCCGGGCTGGCGAAGCTGCTCTGAGTCACAGAGTGTCTGCACGCTGCTCAGGCGGCTCATTCCCGAGGCACACAGCGGAGCGAGCGGTGCTCCCGCACGCCTTCACCAGCGCTCGCACGGAAACTGTCCCTCCGGCCACCCACCTCTGAATCACAGGGTCCTGGCTTCGAGCAGGGGGGGATTTCCCAGCACCCAGCTCAAGGGTTTGCGTGCGGAGAAGCCTCCTTGCAGGCAGCTGGAAGTTGTCTCCAAATGCACATTTTTGGACAAGTCAGGGCTGAGAATGTCCCTGAGTGGGTGGAAGTTCCCTGAGGAACTTTGCTCTGTTTTGTGGGTTCCGTCCCTGCAGTGAGCACAGGGATTGAAGGCGCTTGCTGCACCTCCTGGTGAGGTTTTTTCCTCAGGTGCATCCTTGCTTTTTCCTGCAGTTCAGGGTGTCTCTGAAGCCATCTCCCTCCACAGGGTGGACAAGCCCTAACACCGTCACTCTGCTGAGTGGGTGCATGAAAATATCCTGGATTACTGGGGCTGTGCGGGGCTGTAACATCCTGACATGGGCCACTGCAACCCCTTTGATGGGGGTTTGCCTGTCTAGTTGCTCTTGGTGTGGGCTGCAGGATGAGCAGAGTGAGGGCAGGAGGACTTTGCTTGCTGCCCTGTCCTCACTGTGGCTGCTCCTTTCCCAGCCTCCTGCCCACTCCTTCCAGTGCTGGGCCCTCTTTCCCTGCATTTCCTAGGGGAGAAACTCCTTTCATATTTCCTGTGCTTTTGCTGGAGATGCCAGGGTTGCAGATGAGACGTGGTGGCAGCAGGGACCTGTCTGAATGTGATGCTCTGCACACTGGAGTGGAGGATGCCTGCTGCACCCCTTGAGCTGCTTCTCACTTACTGCCCTTGGGAGGAAAGAATATTTTAGCATCAACCAGGCATGGATGCCAAACAAGCAGCCTGCAAAAAGGCAAATATTTTGGCTACCCCAACACATCTGTTTAGAAGCAGCTCAACCCCAATTTTAAACAAAATGGGGAAGAAAATACATTAATTCAAGCCATGCCCTTAGGAATGCAATCCCTTGGCTGAAGCCCAACAGTGGCAGCCTCGTTGGGAGATCATGTGTCACACAGCCGAGACAATCACCCTGGCTCTGTTGCGAGCCCTAGTGCTGCTTTTGGGCAGGTCACGTGAGTCCTATGGAAGCTGAGGGAGGCTGCATATCGCAGTGTGAATGCACGGCACTCTTGCAAGTGAACATACTCTCGCAGCATCACACCTCCCCAGTGTCCTTCCCACCTTCCTGCATAGCAGCCTCCCATTTCTTGGGAAGGACTCAATGTCAGGGGTTGGCCGCTCCTGTTCTTCTTCGTCTTTTGTGGGAAGGATCCAACCCTGGGAGATCCTAAAACAGATCAGCTGTTTTCCCAGCAGCCCCTGGCTTCATGTGTGGGACTTGGTTTATCAGATTGGGAACAGCTGATCCAAAGTCTTTTGACAAATCCATGAAGATTCAGTGAAGCTTAGACACTGCTCTCCTGATGGCCTCCTTTGGTTGACCCCAGACCTTGTTAATCTCTGATGCACCCAGAGGCAAGCCTGCAGAAACAGCTTAAGATGGGAAACTGTTGTGTGGAGTGAAAAAGGGAGGTTCCTGAGCTTCTCATCTGCTTCTCTAATGAGCTCTGCAACCCTTCCTGAGCTTGGTGGTCTTGCAGGTATCTGAGAGATTTAGGCCGATCTCACAGGTGAGGAATGCCTGAACTGTGGTCGAGGCAGGGTGCACAACCCCACTTATACACCACTGCCAGCATGCTCACTGCTGTGTCACCCTATGCCCTGTGTGCCCCACACCACCTCCCTTCCTTAGAGTGGAGGCAGCACAACCTGCCCAGCTGCCCCAGTCTGGCATGTGGACATCTGTGGGAAGGGCTGGAGGAAGGTCAGCCCCCCCGATTACTGAGGCAGGGGGCTGTCCTCCCTCTCCCTCTGCCAGCAGAACAAAGCACATGAGCTCAGGGGTCCCTGGGGCCTGGGAAGCCCAGTGTACAGAAATGAGGATAGGGAAGGCACCAACTGTTTCATAGCCCACGGGATGCCCCGTACTGCAGCACTCAGCATTGGGTGAAGTCCCGAGTGACAGGCAGTGCCTTCTAAGCAGGGTTGCACCAAAGACCCTCTGGATGCCCCTGAGGTGGTGATTCTTGGTGGTATCACTGGGTCTGTCCTAACATCAGCTGGGATTGACATTACCATGGGCTCCCTGTCCATGCTGGAACTGGCCATGCTCTGACATGAAGAAAGGCAATAGTTAACTTCCGTGCCATAATTATTCTTACACAACCTCCCCCATAATGTGCAGCCAGCCTCCACTATGTAATAAGTACTAATGTCATCTTGGGCAGAGGCGATGGGGGCAGGGACTGCCTCAGAGGAAACCCTTGGCTCGCGTCAATCAGTGCAACTTTTTATTTTACAGATCAGGCTGCAGAGTGCTTCCAAGTATGAACAAACCTAAATGAAGACAGCTGGCTGAGGCTCTTGTCATCTAATTCCTTCCAGATGTGCAGTCATATGCTGTAGTTTCTGACTAATGACATCCCCGAGGAAAGCCCTGGGGATGCGGCAGTGATGGGGTGGGAGAAGGGCATGCCAGGAACCTGTTGGTGGGCTGATAGCACTGACTCCCCAGGAGCTGCTGCTTGGAGGTCCTGGAGAGGTACCCTCTGCTCTCCCTCTCTTCCCCCTGAGATCAGCAGTGCTCAGCGGGTGGCACGGTGCTGACTCTGCCATGCTTGGGCACCCAGGCAGCTCTCCACAGGTGGCTAAAGCTACTTAATCCAATAGCAGTGTCCTGCAGAGATACTTTATGGCTTGGAAGCCAGAAAACCACATTTAGTAGGGTTGTGCTGGAGCAAATTAGTGATGTTTTCTGATAATGAATTGAGGTTGAAGCGTTTATGCTGCTTCCCGCTTGGGAGCCCATTCAGATCTCCCTGCGTGATGCCTCTCTCTGCCAGAGAGATGTCTGAGAAATCAGTCTGGGTGGGAAGATTTGTAAATCCTGCTGTCTCCCCGTGAAATATCTGCCCTGCATGTCCCCATTTTATATTCCCGCACAGCCTGGATTGTATTAGAGCTGTGCACATTCTCCAACGGGTTTAGTTTCCTCACCCCCTGTGAGGGAGACCATGCTAGTTTTATCATCTGGGGTGTAGGAGACACTCAGTGGCTTGGAGACAGGTCAGGAACTAGGGAGGACCAGCCCTTCTGACCCCAGGAGGGAGATCACGTGTTCCCAGAATATTGCCTCCTTCACACTGTCTTTCAGAAACTGCAGTCCTCCTGGGTCCCATTTTGATGCTTAGGAAGAGGAGTCATTTTGGGTCTTCCCGTGGTCCCTGTTCCCCCCCTCTTCCTCTCCACACCTTTGTAATTAACCTCTGAACTCTGGCTAATCCCAGGATTAGCACGTCATGGGCTATTGGTTAGGTCTTCCACCACTCCTTCTGTGTTCCAGCATCCCTGACAAACTTGCAGGGGGGTCCAGAAAGCCGGGTTGCCCCTGAGGAGGGAGAAGGCTTGTAATGGATGTGCGATGTCAGGAGCCTGGTGGGTGGTGAGAGATAATCCGGGGGTCACCTGTGTCTGATAATGATCTCCTGAAGCCTGGAAGCAGGGTGGAGGGGCATGAAGAGCCTGAGGGGCTCTGGCAGCCGCTTCAGCAGCCTCCCTACCTTGACCTCTTCTGCCAGGCAGAGTGGGCTGCAGAGGAAAGGAGAATCCTGGTGGGCTTTAATCAAGGTGTAAATGTCTCCTCTGCCTGCAGGTTAAGGCAAAGGATTGCCTTTTGGTGCACCATTGCCTTCAGGACCTAGTTATGCATGTGCTTTCCCTCGGGAGGGTGTCCTTGGGCAAAGGGAGAACTTGTTCATGGGGTTTATTCAATATCAGTGCTTGAGATGCACTCCAGGTTGGTGGGTGAACTCTCTGCTCCTCTCTCAGCCTTCCTCTGCCTTGCCTATGCCTCCCTGGGGGCACTTCACAGCTCCCAGATGACTGATTTTCCTAGCAGAGGCAGTGCAGTGACCTCTGTCACTACACTTCTCCTTCAAGATGAAAATTCCCAGCCCTGATGAACCATGCAGCAATACACTCAATTCAGCCATGAGAACTGCTTTTTACGTCCAAGACATCCAGCTGTGTAATGGAACACACGGTGCAAATAACAGAGGTAGCAATGGACTCGTGCTGGGGTTGGCCCAAAGAAAAACAGACAGCAAGGGAAAACCCCATAGATAGTGGTCAAGACATGAAGAAAGGGCCAGGTGCCAGTTTCTCTTAGCCGAGGTGTTTGTGGCTTTCACTGCCTGTTAACTCCTTAAATGCCTATGCCCTCTTCTTTTGCTGTAACTCCATGAGCTTCTCTAGGATACCCCAGGGGCTGGGAGAAGGATGAGCCCAGACACTGGAGCAATTCCTTGCTACAGGGGTAGGGTGCTGAGAGCTGAGCCTGGTGGGTGCTGTCTGGAGGGGAACAAACTCCTGGGAAGGCATCTGGGTTTGCAGTGGTGTGGGCTGCAGGTTTCCTTTCTCCCCAGGGCAGAGGAGCACCACTTTCTGCTGCTTCCATTGTGCCGCGAGGAGAGGAAGGGGGTGGGGAGCTGCTCTCCGGAGTTCCCCTGGGGTGCCAAGAAGTCGGGATGAGCTGGCAGTTTGCTTGCACTTCTCATTACATGGAACTGGGACTGGGACTGAGTGTTGGGACCAGCAGGCATGCTCACAGAGGAAGTGGGCGATAATCTCACGTCCCTGCTGCACGGTATGCTGTGTGTGTACAGGATGTTTGGTTTCCTATCGATCCCGTCCAGAGGCAGTGGGGATGGGGAGCTGCAGAGACAGGCTTTGTGGTTTCTTTAATCTGATCGTTTTCTCGCCTCTTTCTTCTGTTTGCAGGCAAGGTCGTGTATGAGGCACCCAAAGGGATGAGTTGCTGTGCTCTGCCTCAGTACTGGCTGTGTTTGCAGAGAGGTAGGGTGAGGGCTGTTTGTCTCAAGAGTGACTCAGGCTGATGAACCCAATCCTAGTCAAGCACAGGAGCACTTCTCTGAAAGGTGCTATTGGCTTCTGGCTCTTGGTCTGGCCCTGCTGCTGCTGAGCTCTCTGCTGGATGAGAAGGATCAATGCATAGGGCAACATGTACTAACTGGGCAGAGGAAAGTGGTTTCCAGCTCCAGTAACTACAGCATCACGGTATCTGGAATGTCCCAGCCAAACCTGATGACGACAGACCAGCTGCAGCCATGCTCTGACGTGCGTCAGACTGAGGCTCAGACGGAGGCCCCAACCTCCCATAGCCCATGGCAGCGTTCCTTTCTCTGGTAGCACTTCTTTCTGTGGTGGCTTTGCCTCTTTGGACCTTGAGCTTCCCTCTCAGCTCCTGCCCCTCACCTGGGCCTCCCTCATTCCTGGAGCAACACATCATCCTGCCTAAAGCTGCTCTTTTGCCACAGGGTCTTCACCTGCATGGCCATTTTGTCCATGAGCTGCTAATGAGGGAACAGGCAGGGTGAATCCACATGAGGACAGGACCATGCCAAGGGCTGATGCTAAAGGTGCTGTCTCTACACTGGGACATGCTGAATTGACCTTTTCTGCCTGCGGGATTTCACTGTGGGGTGGTGTACTCCAGGTGTGATGGAAAATGGAGCATGACATCATGCTCTGCTGAAACAACACATCTCCTGTGGGAGATGCAAACTCTGAGCATCTAAAGGATGCAGGACTGTGTTACAAAGAGACATGAGGGATGTACTGGAGTACTCCTTCTGCTGTGACCTGGGGGACACCTGCCAGAGTGGGAAGGATAAATCAGTGGAGCCCTTTCCCTGGAACCCTGCCCCATCTGATTGCTGTGATATCCAGGGGAGCCCCAGGTGTGCACTCTGAGCCTCTGAGCGATGCTTTGTTTATAAACACTTGTTAAGAAAACAAAAAAAAAAAGAGGCTTTTGAGATTATCTTGGTCCTGCCACATCACCAGGTGCTGGAAGAGCTCTGGCTGCCCACAGTGCATGACCTGGGTAAGCCTCAGGGGAGGTAATGCTACTGGGGAATCCCCAGCTGCAGAGAGGAAAGCTGCTGGGAAGAGACACCATCAGCTTCTCTGAAAAACCTTCATTCATTCCTGGCTGTCCAGTCAAGAACTGATGCTGACAAAAAGTGGTGAGGCGCTGGTTTTGATCAGAAGCGATCCTTGGCACAGCTGGTATCTGCAACATGCAGCCCTGAGCAGTGCTTGGCACTGAGGAGGTTCTCTTGTGTTTGCATTTGAAAGAGCCTCCTGTGCTCCTGTGCTTGCAGTTGAACGGCTTCCAAGGAGGCTTATTTTTATATTTTTTCTCTCTTTTTATCACCATTATTATTACTTTTTAATAAAGTTCCCTGATTAGCTTCTGAGGCTTCATGGTGAAGTGGCCTTGGCAACGATTTCCTCTCCTTGGCCACTCACAGTGGTTTCCAGGACAGCTCAGTGATGCTGCAAAGGAAACTCAGTGTAGTGGCTCCCAGTGGGGCGAGAGGAAGCCCAGGACACTGACTCTGTCCTGATGCCACAGTGCTCTTTGGGAGATACCAGATGGGCCATGGCATGGCGGGGAGCAGTGGTGTAGGGGCCGAGTGTGGTGTGGGGAGTGCAGGTATGGAATATCCACCCATGTTCATCTCCTTGACTTCATTCTCCTCTGGATCTTCTGTAAGGCTTTTCTCCAGTTCTTAGAAAGTACTGTTTATCAATATTGACTATGTTAATAGTAACAATAATTAAAACATTGTCATTAGTATCAATGCATAGTATCTGTTGCTATTTGCAGAACTGAGGACAGAAGGAACCAAAGTCTGCATAGAGAGATGACACTGCAGGTACCATCAGGTCTTCTCTTTTTACCACCTACTTCATTTTTTTCTCTCCAGAAACGAAAAAGCTTTTCCTGCTCTCCCTTATGTCCTGGGGCTGCTGAAGGCCAGTGGTAAACCAGCAGCGCTTGCTTACCTGAGTGGGAGATGGAATCTGCTGGGTCAACCTCCTTGATGCTCCCACACTGCCTTTTGGATTGGAAGATGACTGGCAACAAGTGCTTTGGGTAGTCCCTGTAAGACGGGCTAAATGGGGAGGAGAGCCTGGAGGTTCGTGGTAGATCCCTTGAGCTGGGCTCTGGAGCCAGCATGCTTGTGTTAGACGGCAGTGCCTGGGTATGTGTACGCATTGCTGGTGTGTTTGCATGTGTGTGTCTGTTCACACAGACACAGTGGGATGCTGCTGAGTCCAAGTTACATGTACTCATCATGTGTGCTTTCCATGGGCAGAGGTTTTGTCTTTCCTTGCTGCTCCATCCTTCCCCATCTCAGTGCTGTGTTCCTATTCAGAGCATCGTGACCAGCTTTGAGCCCCAAAATGACAACACAGGAGGCAAAACAGGGAGCAATTTGCTGGAGCAAGTGCATGGCCTCAAGCAAGGGAGCACCATGGGCTTGCTGGTAGCTAGAAAAGGAAATAATTACGCTGAGATAGTGGAAGGAATATTGCAGGGAAACCCAGAGAGGCTCTGGTGTGTCTCAGTTTTCAGTCTCAGGTGAATGGAGCATAGGATGAAATGCAAAGGGGTCGCACACCAGGCAGATAAAAGGGGTGATTGTGCAACCCTTGACACCAGCTGAACAATTAAGTGCAGAACATATGGAATATTTCTAGTGACCAGAAAGCAGTGTTAGCCAACTGGTTTATAAAGTGCCCCAGGTGGTGCTGTTCAGCCACTGGAGCCAGGATCTGCAACCTTTGGCCAGAGTCAGGTTCTCAGGGCTGAGTGTGTGACGGTGGCAATGGTGGGTAGCTGGACACTTGCAGTCAGGAGAAACCTCACACAGAGCAAGGGGAGCAGAGCTGATGCTCTGCTGAAGCTGATGCTCTGACAGTGATCCTGCTACTGTTTTCCACTAGGGCAGAGAGGCAGGACACCATGATAGATGAGACCTCATGTTTCTGTTTGTTGACAAGCAGGTTAGTAATCAGTGATGGGGTCTGGCATGGCAAGAGGATGGTTTGTGGTAGCTGGCTGGACCACTTATTCACTTTACCAAAGAGAAGCTTCACTTCACTTTGGTGCAGCTCTAGTCGCATTTTTACTGCATGGAGTCTCTGGATCTGGATGTACAACAGCTCTGGGCAAGGCTGGGCTTTGATGTGCTGTGGTTTTGTTCCTGCAGCTTCCCCATGAGATGTCTTTCAGGCAACATCCCAGCTTGCCCATGGGACGGTGCAGTTGCGAGACATTGTTAGGTTAGAGCAGATGTAAGGAGAAGCCACAGCTGTTCCCAGCAAAGACTGCCCTGTCTCGGGCTTAATGGGAGTGAGGTGAGGCGAGTAACCTGTCCAGAGCAGGTCTTTGGATAAGGCATCCAAAGGCATCCTTATCCTGACTGGATAAGGCAGATCTGAGGAATACCAGAAACAGGCAGTCTTCATAGCCATCCTGCTCCCTTGTTCTCCAAACACATGGAATGCTGGCCAAACCATATGAGGTTGGCCTGTCAATACTCTTGGTGTAAAAGTGCCTTGTGGGTTCTGTTAGGAAATCTCCAGTGTCCCCCACATGGGATCTTGGGCAGCCTCAGCTCCCTCATTGACTTCAGCCTACCACCAGCACACTTTAAGGGAAACCAGACTAAAACGCTAGCTGGGATGGCCCTTGGAAGTCGCTGCCTCCCGAGCGGAAAGGAGCTTTATGAGCGTTACTGGAAGCTGCTGTGGCTGAGTTACCAGAAATAAACCACTTCGATTTGAGGCCAAGTGCTCTCAAACCACTGAATTTCCCACTCTGGTAGCTGGGCCACCTTCCGAGTGCTTTTGCTTCTCAGCAGGGACATATTCTGTAAATGCCACCCACTGCTCTTGCTGATTTGGGTGGGTGGCAATGAGGCAGGAAGACAAAGGTGGGTGCCTTGTCGAAGGCTCCTGTTAACATAGATTATTTTTCTTTTTTCTTTTTTCTTTTTTTTTTTTTTACGTGGAAGTGCCTTTTCTGGGAACTGGGTTTTAAAAGAAGTAGCAAGAATAACTCCTTTTCATTCACAGACAATTGCAGGACTGAGGGGCAGGAGATAGCTGGAAAGAGAGAGTTCTGCCCACAGTCCGGGTGCAGAGGATGTGTCCCTGGAGAGGCACAGATGCCTCAAACGGAGGCTTTGCACGCATGGGGGTGGCAGGATAAGTGGCCCTTAGCCAACGCATCCCTGCTATTCTCCTGCCTGTCTTTGATTTTAAATAAACTGCAAATATGACGCACAAGCTACGTGTTCACCTGCTCCTCATCAGGAAGCATGGGGGCTGATGCCTACACAGCCCTCAGCAGATGGGATTTCTTTTCCCATCACCCCAGGAAAAGGGGGCAGGGACCTGCCAGCCATGGCTCCTGGAGAGGGGACTGAGGCATGCTCCATGCAGAGGAGGGAGTCCTGAGCCCACTGCTTTAATCCCAAATTAATTTTTTCTCCTCCATGGCAATACCTGGTGAAGAGGCAAAGGCTGAGAACAACAAAGATTCTGCGTGGCTCAGGGCAAAAGTTGCGACTGGTACCACCTCTGTGTCAGGATAGAGTGTCATCTGACAGTTTAGGACTCCTGGTAATTTCCCTTGTTGAGTCTCTGAGCTTTGTGGGGACAAAGAGCTTGCCACCAGATCCTCTTGGCCAGTGCTGGGAGTTGCTTTCTCCACCAGGCTTCTTCCTCAAGGGTAGGGTTTTTTGGTGGAAAGAGAGTGGCAAGAGCCCTCTGTGGCTGAGGCAGGGGGCCTATTAGCAGCACGTTCTCCCTGCTGCACTGTGAATGCCTGCAGCATGGCCAATGCTCTGAACCCACCAATTTGGCCAATATCCTAAACCCAAATAACACAGTCAGTTGCCAGGCAGTGCCTGGTTTTCTTCCCTGGAGTCAGGGAGAAGGAATGTGGGTGCCTCTGCATGCTGAGGCTATCTATGCCATGGTGGTGGTTAGCCACACTCTTCGTGCTGATTCCCAGCCTTGCTGGGGGTTGGGAACCAGTACAAACCCTTCCCTGGAGTCCCATGTAGTTTGAGCTTGGATACAGGAGACAATGACCCCAGGCTGAGGCAGTGCCCAGCTCTGGAGTGGGTCAAGGTGATGCTGGAGGGTTGTTACCATGCCAACTTGTGTCTCACACTTGGTGTAACATCTGGGAGCTCACCATGCACGTGGTGCTGCCTTACCTCATCGTGTCATCCCGTGGAGCTGGGATTACAGTTCCCAGCCCAAAGTCTGCCAGACCACATTCTCTGGCACAGGACCTGTTCCTTATTATATCCCTTCTTTTCTGAAGCCCTTAGAGGCCTGAGGAACAGGTCGCAGACTCTGCAAACTGTTCCTGCAGCCAACAGCCTGCTCTTTGCTGTCCCCAAGCCTCTTTTGTGATATGACTAGCAGTGTGTTTGGTGCATGGTGAAAGGGCTGGTTTTCTCCATTGCCTGGGGAATGCAAGCCTTGACATGTGGTGGGAATGGCTATGGATGGGATGGAGGATGATTTCTTGTTACAGAGCAAGAGGAAGGCAGGTCAAAGAGGGATTTCCCTACCCTTAATCCAGCAGAAGGCATCAGATGTTTTACCTACAACCCAAAATATCCTGGAATATACCCAGTTATCTTTCAGCAAAGGACGTAGAAACTTGTTGAAAGGACACTATCCACTTAGAAATACACTTCTCTTGAGTAGTTATTTCCATCCTCTTGCTGAGCTGTGACATTCCCAAGAGCCAAGAGTGGAGGAAAACCCTCATGCTTGGTTCCCGGCTGGGTTGTGCGATGCGTGTGTCAGCACTTTGGGTGCAATCAGTTTTCCTTTGGTCAGTGAGTTTCTTCCGTTGTTTGGGTGGGCCTTGCACAAGCCTTTGGGGGAGAGTGAAGGCTTTTTTAGAAAGTGGAATATATGACTGTGAAACCACAAGAGTGATGGAGGGTCTCTGGCGTGGGTAGGAGAGCCAAAACGGCTCCTGGCTTTCAGGATATTAGTCACCGTCACTATCACTTCCCTGGCCCACTGCTCCCTGCTACCCACCTTTTGTCAGTGTCCTAATTCTCCATGAATCATGTAGGATTTTGGGAAGACCATTCTTCCCTCGCCATCTGTACAATTCATAGCGCCTCGTGGCTGCTACTGTGACATAAAAAAAACGTTAGTAAAATAACCACAACACACTCATTTTGGAAACACATGAGAACTCAAATTGACAGTTTCTGTCTATACTTAGGAGTAAAACCACAGGTCCTGGAACAACTCCAGCTGGTATGAGGCTTAGCACGCATAAGTGTCCAGGAATATTTGAGGTATGATAGTACGAAAAGTTTTCTCTCAGGCTAGTTAACACTGGGGCAGACAATCTAAGGCAGATCCTTCCTGTGATGTTTTCAGAGGGGCTTAGACTAATACCCCTCAGATAGTGCTGGTGATGCTTGAGCAGAGTCTCTTTCATGTCTACACCTCTACAATCTATCCTACTTTCTCTCCTGGAAGACAAAGTTCTAGTCAGTGTCTCTGCTTTTAGACTTGAGAGCTCTGGGACAGCTTGGGAGCTCTCTGATGGTTAAGCTGAGCCCAAGCAAGGGACTGCACCCATCCACAACCATCCTCTGTGAGAGGTATAGCATGACAGTGACTGAAATGACTCCTGGGGGAGGGCTGCAGAAGATAAACTAGAAGAGCAGCATAAAAGTGAGAAAAATGTGGCTAAATTTGTGATGCCATTTGTATTGGGTCTGGCTGAGATTTCCCCATAGCAGCCCTCACAATGCTGTGCCTTGCATTGGCAGCTCGGAGGGTGTTGGTAACACACCGGTGTTTTGGCTGCTGCTGATCAGCGCTGGCACAGCATCAGCACTGTAACATTCCTTCCCCAATTAACGGCAAGATCCTGCAAGGGGACGCAACCAGGCCATCTGACCCAAACTGACCAAAGGGACATTCCATGCCATATGATGTCAGCTCAGATATAAAAGCTAAGGAAAGGAGGAGGAAAAGGGGGCACTCATTGTTTACTGTGTTTGCCTGCTGAGCAATCTCTACACATGGTGAAGCCCTGCTTCTTCGAACGTGACTAGACATCACTTGCTGATGGGAATTAGAGAATAAACCTTGTTATTCTCCTCTTCACTTGTGTGCACACAAACTTTCACTTTTGCTTTAGTAAACTGACCTATCCTATGAATCGTTTTCCATCTTATTCTCTCTCCCCTGTCTGGCTGGGAAGAGGAGTGATAGAGCAGCTTGGTGGGCACTTGACATCCAGCCAAGGTTAACGCACTACACCACTGTATGCTGCAGGAGTTCCTGGAAGGTCTCACTGGCAGAGACAGGAGCTGTCACATACAGCTAAGCATGTATCAACACCAGCAACTGTGGCTTTGGCATGGAAAGGCAGCAAGCCCCACCACACCTGGGCATGATGGAAAAGACACTGGACTGAGCTCACTTGCCTGGGCATCCCATTATGGGGTGAGTGTATCCAGCATCTACCAGAAGAGTGGGGTGAAAGAATCTGCTCTGGCCTCCCAGACAGCATTATGCTTCCAAGAAGGAAAATTACCAATTTAGTGTTTATTTTTGGTTTATTTGAGATGCCAGGGGAAGGCAGTATCATGTACAGTATAAAAGCAAAAGGGGTTAATCCTTCACAGAGCCCTTGGGTAAGCATCAGTGGGTGCTAAAAGTCTGTGACTTCTGAGGCTGATTAGTCAGACTTAAGGAGTAAAAGTCCCTGAAGGATTGTTAGATATGAAGACAGCCTCTGTCTCAGGAAGTCCTGAGCTACAACGAGCCTGGGAGAGCATGCAGAGGCAATATCACTGTTGGCCTGTTCTCTTCTCCCTCAGGCATCTATCAACCAGTGTTGGAGTCACAGTGCTTGGCTAGATGGATGCTCACTTTGACTCAGCACAGCTGTGCTTGTTCCTTATGTGTGGAGCCACAGGGAGGCTGCTGTTGCATGTAGAGTTTTGCCCATGTCTCTCCCTGTCACACCAGATCATAAATATTTTGCAAGGGAAAGTTTCACATAGACAAAATGTCATCCTCTTCCTTTTCCCCTGTGAAAATGTGGATTGCCTCCCATTCCCAGGCTGTTGATTGGTGCTGTCCCTGGTCACGCAGCTGATGGCAGTGTGCGTCTTGTCTGCCGTCCCTGAGGGCACCCAGAAATGGGGCCAGGTGAGAGCCGGTCCTTTAGTGCAACTGTGTTTAGACCCTCCTCCACACACTCACAGCAGGAAGAATGCCAAGAGGGAGGTGCCCTGTGGGAGGTCAGAAGTGAGAGGACGGATGGCCCTTTGGCATCTGTAGCTAAACACTGCATGATCTGTGCACTGCAAATTCCCCTGGGAAAAAACTGCACAGAGCTCTGTGGTGGGGAAAGGAGCAAGAGAGTGTGTGCACAGGGCTGTGGAAAGCCTTATGGGTGCCTTGAGGGAGCTGGCGTTTATGTCGGGTGAAGGATGAGGGGACTACTGAAATGAGGTCCACATTATGCTTTGAGAGGTACAGCTGACGCCAACCCCTGGTGCAATGCCGTACCAAATCCCGGTGGCACAGGAAAATATCCCCCACCTTGGTGCTGCAGAATGTGAAAAGGCTGAGGGTCTCACCAGGAGCTTCCCCAGAAGAATCTGTCAGGAGTACCTGGGACTTGGTGTAGAGAGGCAGGCACAATGCCTTGGTTTGGGATGCTGCCTTGGAGAGACCCTCCTGAGCAGTGGCTCCTGCCCTGCACAGTGTGAGGGGCTTAGCTCTGCTGACAGAGGGTCCCTTTCTAAGAGTGCTGGAGGAAGCTCTGCTGGTGGAAAGATCTGCCAGTCTCCTCTTGCTACTTCCTCCTCTTTTGCCTGGTTCTCTCCTTTGGGATCTGTGGCTGACACAGACGGGGTTTTGTTATGCTGCTTTCCTTTCCCGTCTCTGAGGGGCAGAAAAGACTGGGATAGAGCTGAGCAGCTTCCCTTTCACACCAGAAAAGATGACTTTGGTTAACAGGGAAGAGAGAGCCAGACACAGCCACTGGCCAGGCCCCGAATAGGAAGCCGGGGCACCCCCTGCCATATTTGCACAGGGCAGAGTGCTGCCCTCGGGACCCCTGTTCCCAACCCCGTCCCCCTGCGACCCGCTCCCACCAAATGGCTGCCCCCCCCCGGCCCCAGCAGGGCTCTCCACACAACGGAGGGGCTGTGTGACCTGCCTGCTCCCAACTTGGTTGCTATAGGAAAGGGAAGAGGCTGGAGAGAATGTGTGGGGCCTATTCACGCCCCCAGCCCTGATTCACGGTGCCCCTGAGGTAATGTTTGCCCGGCTCGCCGTGATCTTGCCTGATAAAGGGGCCTCCTAAAAGCCGGGGGGGACACACCAGACTGAAGGGGCTGGGAGAAATATTTGCCTTGAATGCCAGTAACATGTGGAAATGGGGAGGTTGGGCGGGGAAGGGGGAGAGGCGGGGGGGGGGATGATAAGAAAGGACCCTTTGAAAAAGAGGGAGGTGGGGAAAACTGTGTGCTGGGTGCCCGGCTGGTCCCACAGTCCAGCCATGCATGAGAATATTGGGGTTCCCCTTCACTGCAGCCAAATGGTGACGTTGTACAGGTACAGGTGTATGGACCTCTACAGTGATGCTGTGCAGTGACCTGTATCCTGGGTGGACCAGGAGTCCAAAGGCAGAGTCAGCTCTGCAGCAGCATCAGGGGCTATACAGCTTTCCAGAGCTCACCTTTCTTTCTGTTCAGCTGTGTCATCCTGAACGCTCTCTTTATTCAAATTATTACTATTATTATAATATTTCTGCTTCTATGCAGCCAGAATGCCCCTTGGGCCCATTTTTTTGCGGGTTGTAATAGTTCTGTTTTGGAAAACCCCTTTGGCTGCATATGAATCCTGGAAACAGAAATGAAATTCCCATTGCCTAAAAACAAGCAAAACAAAACTTCAGAGAGCCAGTAAATGTTTCCCTGTACAGAGTAGGAAGAGTAATTTTGTGACAGGGTGGGCAGTACCCACCTCTTAAATTTTCACAGCTGTTCTTGGCAAATGTGCCGTTGGTACACTTGATATTCTCCTTCAGTGGCCTGATCAAAGCAAAGAGACAAGTATATCGCTGCTGTCAGAATACTTTGTGGTGTAGACTGCATTCAAAATGCATTTTCAACATTGCTAATGAGGCCCAGAGGTTTCCTCCCTGGGACAGTGTTATCTCTGCTCTGAAGGAGGTGTGAGAAGGTTGAGGGAATATCTGGACGCTGAGGTCCAGAGAAGCAAACCAAGCTGGGGTGCATCGCAAAGGAACGGCCACACCGTTTGTTCACAGGACTATGTTTTAAATCAGCTGTAGCTGCTTGGCCAGGAGGCTCAGTATCAGTGGGCATGGCTGCGGGGAGAGCTCTTCCCAGTGTGTCACTGGGGTCAAAAGGAAACAAAAACAGGAGTAGGGTGGAAGGGGAAAAAAAAAAAAAAGAAAAATCAGCAAATATTATAATGGCATTTTCTCATGGGAAGGGAATATAGTCTTCAGCTCTGGTAAAAAAGAAATAGAGGGGGCTGGGGCGCTGCTGTTGAGAAAGGAAGGGAGCCTGGGAAAAGCACTTGTATAATGAGAGAAGGAAAAGACAAGGGTGATTTAGGATAAGAAATGTTGTCGTTGGCTTCAGCTAGAAGGAGAGCAGGTCTGCTCCTCTTTTTAAATGGCACCTAGCATTGTAGGAAGAGAACAAATTCCAAACAGACCATGAATATGGTTTATGAAAACTTCTGCTTATATTGAGAAAAGAGTGCCTAGAAGTGGATTTCTTAATCTTCTTTTTCTCAGCGTTTTCCTATTGCACAGAGTGAGCCCCTACCCGGGGAAAAAAAAAAAAAGGAAAAAAAAGAAGCCCTTGTGTATGTAAATAACAGAAAAGTAAAAGGAACATCAAAATGCATGGCTGATGACTTTGGGAAGAGAAATGGTGTTCAGAGAGGTGACTTCTGGACCTCTAAGGATAGTATTTGGAGAGGGGCAGAAAGAAGCAACAGTGCTTTTATTTGGGATTTAATACACAGTGTCAGTCTTGCCATCCCCCTAAGCAGCCTTTCTGCAGATGTTAGCCTACCAACTGGGGAATGCTGCCCCTTAGGCATTGGGGATATGCAGTGCAAGAAACAGGCAATCTGGGACTTACTGCAAGCTTTATATTTAATTTCATTAGTTTGACTGGGGTCCTGCCATTGGGCCAGTTGCTGTTAATCCGGTATTTGTATTTACCAGATACATCTCTAGTTCTGTTTTCTGGAATTCCCCTGGAAGGAGCTCTCACAGGTGATGAAGGCTGCATCTCAGAGAGTTTAGCTTTTGTTTTTCTGCAGAAGAAACAGGAATCATAATACATTTGCTGTTGCTTAAGCTCAAAGTCTCCTCTGCCCCCTATTTTTGGTTAATTTCATATCCTTCAAAGGATGTTTTTACTTTTGGATGAAGCTTTTACCTTAAAGCCTGTGTTGCAAATAACCTGGTAAGGCTGTGCAGTTTCTGAGCCCTCTGAGAGCTCCCACGGATAGCATGGATTAAAGGAAATAGGTCAGATTTCTAAACTATAGCATACATGTTGCTGCTGTTCCAGCTGGACTATCTATAAAAGTTGGAAAAGAAAATCAGAGTCCTGGAAAGAGGTTTTGTTGTATGTGCACTTCCCAGAACTCCCCTGAAAAGCCATCCAACTGTGCAGGCAGGAGTGCAGAAGCTTCAAAAGGTTTTTCCTAAACCAACCCAGCCAGCTGAAATCCATGGGAAAGCTTGTAATAATTCTGCTCATGAGAGGGACAGATAATGCAAGCAAAAAGTGGAAGAAAAAGCATTTTTCTATGTGATGTCATTCTCAGTATTATTTTATGTGAACATAAATAAGTTTGCAGCCCACTGAAACTCCTTCAGGGAGCCAGAGAGCTAGAACAGGGCATGCTGTGATCCTAGGCAGCCAGTCTCCACTGGCCAGGCAGAGGGACTGTGCTGTCCATCTCATGAACATTTTTGATCCCTGACTTTCTGCAAAAGGGTGCTGGCTGCTTAAGCCAGGCTGGAGCCTGGCCAAAACAACATCCTGATTCTGTGGCAAGTACTCTGGGATCAGGCCACACGTGATGAGTACCCCAGATTTGCGCTACATTGGGAAGAGACTATTGTCGTGACCCCTGCTGCGCCCTGGGAAAGTCACTCGGCCATGGCTCACAGGAAGGAGAACTCTTGCTTTCTCTAGATCCGGGATTTCCTCCTCAGCCCTTCCCCTCTCTCTTGTGCTGCACCACATCTTACCCCATTTCTGCACTGGAGGATCAAAAAAAATATGGAAGCATTTCATGGGCTCCAGCCTTCCTGTGCCAAAAAGGGAGCTGGTGCATGGCTATCCTGTCCCTGATGAGAGAGCTGCCCCTGCTTCTGCCCCACACTGCCGATGCTGCCTACACGGCGCCAGCCTGCCAAGCTGCCCGCAGCACTGGGCAGCCCTGGCATGGACCAAGCACGGCCGAGCAGACTCCCCAGTGTGGGAAATTTCTAAAGAAGCAGCCTTCTATAAACCACATTTTCATTTAACTAGTCTAAATATACTTCAGTTTCAAAACACACACTTAAAAATAACTTACAGAAATATTTATGTGGACACTGAAAGGAACCTTCCAGCTTTGGGGATTCAGCCTGCAGCCCATGGCAGAGCCCGCAAGTGCCTTCCTGCTCAGTCACTCTTTGCTTGTTATTGAGCCTCTTATTTTGGCAGTGTTTGAGTCTCTTTTTCCTTAAGTTATCTTCCTTCACTCCACCCTGCCTCGTGGACTCACAGGGCTTTGCTTCAGTGAGGTCAAGACTGATATTGCAGGATAGTTTTTCTCACAGTCACAATCATCATAACTCTTTCAATGGTACAAGTTTTCTTTCTGATCAACACTGGCTTGACCTGGAGAATTCAGCTGCTCCTGTGGTGGGGCAAAGCATGTATTCGGGAATTGCCTCTATCGTTACCTTCCTCCTCTCCGTGCTCTTCATTTGTTTGCCTGTCTCAGTTCATGTGTTGCTTGGAACAGACCTCAGCTTTTGGCAAATGTGTGTCAGCCTTGCACACTGGGCCTAAAGATGGGATCTTTAGGATGGTTTTGGAATCTTCTAGATGCTTTTGTAACCAAAGTGCATTAGTAAGGGTAATAATGAAGGCTCCTGCTTTGTGGTTTTCAACACCGCTTATTCACTGCTGTCAATATTTTCTTCTGTGACACTGTTAGCTATCTGGAGGTGTAGCAATCACTTCCCCTTGTCTATGTGGACAATCCCCTTTGCTAAAGAAAGGCTAGGCTCTTGCTAAAGCATCACAATTAGGTCAAGTCCACAAGTCCATACTATCTATCATATAGGAGAGAAGCAGTCTGATGGGTTGGGACAAAGGTTGTCTGATAAGGATGTGTTGTGTCATTTATCTTCGTGTCTTGGCTTTTCAAGAGACATCTCTGTAACCCAGGAATGTCTTCTAGGGAGTTTGAAATGTCTCAGGTTTTTATTTCACCAGATTTTATTTTTAGTTCACGATACAATGTTTGTTCAGTACATATTGCAGCATTGGTGAGAATCTGTCCTGTGTTTAGCAGGAACAAACAGCCTAGTGGAAGGTGTGCTCGCTGTGATGAAGAGTATTTGGATTACAAGAGAGGTCAGGTGACTGCAAAACCCGTTGAAGCTATATGAGCCTTCAGTCTTGTTTAGTGCTGCAGGAGAAATTGTGCTTAAAACATGAAACTACTGGAAAAGATCTGCTGCGAGAAACATTTGTGTTGCTGTAGAGACGGTAGCTTGCATAGGGAAAAGCACAAACACTCAATCAAAGCTGTTCTGTGGTATCTTTTATGGGAATAACTTGTGACACTTTAATGTCTCTGTTTTTTATTTTCAAAGTGAGGTTCAGCACCCTACTGGTTTGTTAATGATTTTGCCTCTCTCTCTCCCTCCATATTTCTTTTTATATGTAAAGGCTGGAGAGGAGTTTGTGGGTGAGCGTGTTTTAGTGTTTTTCATCAAACTATAGCCTAAAACTTCATACAAAGCAGTGGGAACAGACTCTAGGTCACCAATTAAATGCAACTAGCTCTGAAATGTCACACAACATCTATTTAAAACAGTCCAAACTCCAGGCTTGGATTAAGATCTGGGCATTCCTAAAAACACAGGATTAAACTGAAAGCTCAGATTTCCTTTAAAAAAGAAAGCTTCCTGCTCTCTGCCTGCACAGAAAAGATCAAAACCCTGATTCAAAGAGAAGCAATGCAACGGCTTCTTCTGGGGACCGCAAACCCCAAGGGCACAGTTCAGTGCTGCAGTTTGCCCAGCAGCAAAGATGGTCAGAGGTTTCTGTCTCCTTCACTGAGGCTGGCTGTGCCTTCGGGTTTGCTATTGCTGTCATCTACAAGCTGGATCATGGAGAGGGTTACAAAGGGGCAGAAACTTACTTTAATTTTAGAAGCTTTCTTTTTTTTTAAACCCAAACCATTTCATTGAATGATCTCTCTTTGCGGTCATGTACAGCGATGTAGTGGCACCACAGGGGGTGAGGGACAAGAGGAAGGAGAAGTTGCTGTGCAGGGTCAGGAACACAAGGCTGGGGTAGGAGCTTCATAAGCAGAACATTGTAGCATGGGTTGAAGAACAAGCAGGCTGGCTTGGGAAAGGCAGGAAACTTTTAAACCAGCTTTGGTTTTGGAGAAAAATGGATCAAAACTCAGACCCTGAGATAGCAGCTCTGAAGCAGATGAGTTGTCCTAGTCACCTCATTGGGGTATCCTTTCCAAGGCTCATCTATAGGAAACCCAAGCGGGCACTTGTCATGGCCTCTCATGGTCACAGTTGCTCAAGGCTTCATTTGCACTCCCCCCAAGAGGGGGAGCATAGGCCTAAAGGTGGGCACACTAGTAGCAGGATGGGGAAGGCCTGGGGTGGGAGCTCCTGAATCACCAGTCCCACTTAGAGCAGGACACCTCTGCCCCATGAAAGTCTCCTGTCTCAGTGTGGCACTTTCTGACCCCATACAGCTTTCTGAGGAGATGACAGCTTAAACTTGGCATGCCCAGGGACTTCAGAAGGATGCTATTGTGAGGATTAGACAACAATTTGCTTTCCAGAGGAGCTGAGGGTGTTGCATTACATTTACATTGGGAGTGAGAGCAAAGACAGCACTGGAGGCAGGGATCCCCAGGGACTGTAGTGTGGGAGCTCCAGGGAGCCCTGCAGCAGGGGGACCAGCTCCCATCGCACTGGCAAGACAATGCCAACCAGCACACCAGTTTTAGACCAAGCCAGTAGAGGTCACAGTAGGTCCAACAAATTCTCCATGCCCTTGTCCAGCTCAACCTGCCCTCACATCTTAAACAGTTTACCACTGACTGGTATTAAACTCTCCTCCTACTCAACAGCCTGAGCAAACCTGGCAAAGCCAGCTTTTGGCTGCTGAGTACCTTCCTGGGCAGAGCAATTAGCTGCTGTAGACTTGGGCCGTGGCTTGGTTGCAACTCTTTTCCCCAGCTCCCGCTGCAGCTAATGTATGATATCTTGGTGGTAAAATCAGTCATGAGGGTGTGGATGTGTTTTCTTCCTGTCATTGCACTAGATGTGCCAGCCTGTCAGGCTTCTTTATGTTACCAGACCTCTCACCTTCATCCTTCCTATGCCAAATTCATGCCTAGCCTGGAGGATGTTTCAGCTGCCTGAAGGTGATCTGTTCTGGAGGGTACGGGTTCATGTCTGCTTGTGCTGCATCATCCCCATACCAACAACTGCTCTATGAAAATTTCCTGAGCATGTCCATGACGTAGTCTGGGTGGATCCCTGTTGTCCTGGGTGCTCCTGGGGTCTTCCACAAGACCTGGGGTGTTCCCCTGTGGAGGTACATGTACTGTTGAGGCAGGTAGGTTTGCAGTCAACCAGTCCATGTCCCTGCTCAATTACAGCTCCACAAGGAAATTGTAGGCATGGCAAATGCAAGATCAAATGTGTAGTTCTGTATACAGAGACATTGGGGATTTCCTTCCTCCTTTTCTAGTGGTGGTATCTTGGGCAAAGAAGAAACAGAACTCAAAAACTCTATTTTTCTTACGTGAATATAGGAGCCATAAAGCTCTGTATGCCTGTGCTGAAGGCATGGTCTGTAGAGGATCAGGTTGTAGTTGGCTGAAGTCTCCCACAGGTTACCGGACCTCTTGCCAGGTCACATTCCTCACAGAAGACTTTCTTGGTACAATATCATGGTGGCTTTGGAGCCCACCATGGCTATGACATGTGGCACTGCCTGATGGCCAGCCCCAAACACCTTCGTTCTCATATGTAGAACTTGAGGTGGGTGAGCTGGGCAAGTGAAACCTGGTAGCTGGTTCCTGAAGGTCTCTGCCACTGGAGGGGGACAGAGGACCTTGCTGCAGAGGTAGGTCCCCCCACACCCCTCCCAGAAGAGATCCTCCCATGCTGAAGGGCTTTCATCCAGTTCATCCTGGTGGATGGGCCACTGCTTGCAATGCCGCACCCTGGAGTGGGTCATCGCGGGATTGCGCTTTTAGCAGAGGAGGGGCGCCGTTTGGCAAGAAGGCAGCATTTCACATAATAGCAGTGTGAAATAGCAGAATCCACTGAACATTGCTGAGCCTGCCACCATGGGTGGCCCAGCACATCCAGGGAAGGGTGTTGCACGGGAGCCTGGCAGGGGTGGGGACTAGGGGCTCTCTGGAGAAGAACACAAACCTCCTCTGAGCTTCAGGTATGCTCCTGGTGGTCTCTGAATTACAAATGCTTTTGCATCACCCTTGGCCCTCAGAGGGCCACTTACCATCTTTCCCATTAGTCCATGGCTTGAATTGCTTGAGCAGAGCAGTGCTGGTGCAGTGCCCAATTCCTAGCCAATCTGCAGATGCTTTCTGCAGGTGCTGGGAGTGATGTGTAGTGCATCAGCTACACCTGTGGGTTCAGTGCTGGGCTGGGCTGGCCAAGACCATCTGCAAGAGGTGCCACACAGGGACACCGTGGTGAGATGAGTGCTAGGCTCTGAAATGTTGCATTTTGCCTGCCAGAGCTTCCTGTAGAGCAGAGTCCCTCCAAGAAAACATGGTCTCAGCTCTGGTCAAGAGGAGGCCACCTAGGCAGATCGTGCCTTGCTCACTCACTAGGCTCTTGTGCTGCCATTATGCTAAATATCACAAAGAACTGGGTGGCAGCTCTCCCTGCACGTTTAGGGAGGGTGTGGCAAATTGGGAGAGGCTTTCCCACACTGGGGTACCCCGAGGAGCAGACACCTCTCTCCTGACCAGCTTGCTGTGGCCAATGAGACCTGATCGATGAATGAAGCGAGGTTTGGCATGCTGCCGTCAGGGTGCATTGTGCAACAGTGCATGATGCAACTGAACTTTACATAACCTGACGCAACACCTAGAGCTGGAGTTTAAAACTGCACGTCCTGGGTCATTACTGTATGGTGGATATACCTCCCTGACATATACATGTATGAGGTCAGCCAGTGTGTGGACAGTAGTACTGCTCTGAGCAACTCTGGCTTTACTCTTGGGTTTGAAATTGCTCCAAACAAACAAACAAACAATGGCTCGTTAAGGGTGACTAGACCAAGGGCAGAGGCATGATCCGCGTGTATTGCAGACAGCAACTGTGGAAATGTCATCCGTGCAGCTCAGCTCGTGCCCTCCATTCCTATCTGCAACTCATCCAGCCCAAAGCCTCTTTCTACACTCCTGCCCTTCAGCCCTGGCTCGTGCTGCCCTGGACCCCAGCTCTGCCCCTGTCCTGCAGCCTCCTGATGCCTGTGACAGTGCAGTTCTTCTTTGCAGCCTCTCTCCTTCCGATGCTCCTGAACAGCTTCCTCTTCTCATGTGAAATAATGGCTTTGAGCTCCATGCTGTGTTAAACAGGTTGCCTTGCACTCTGCAGAGCTGATGATTAGCCTGGTGCCTTTGGAAAGGTGGCAATACTCCTTTCCTGGAGCAGGACACCAACGCTTTACAAGAGAGTAAAATGTAAGATAATTGCTTTAAAACTGCCCATGGCCTGACTTTCACTGTTGTCCATTCTGGACTTCAGGCCAAAGTAATTTTTCATCTTTTCTTTGGCATTTATCATATTTAACCTAAAAGAAAACAGAGAGGAGTTGCTAGCCTGTAGTTTTCTGTACAAGCAGTGACAGTTCACAGCTGTTGTGAGGTCTGGCGTGTGCGTGGTGCCCGAGCAAGGCAGGGGAAGTGGGAGCATGTCAGGGAGCAAGGATGAGCCGCATCAAATAACCGGTCACAGTACTCCCTTTTCTCTCTGCAGTGGGGGGATTCTGCAATGCCTCTCACTGCTGTGGCATCAGACTGGTCTGGGCAGCATAACTGCCAACAGCAGTAGATTCCATGGGCTTTTCTGTCTCTCCCTCTGCCTTCCCAGCCTGTCCCCACTGAGGGATTTTGTTCCCATGCAGGCAAGAGAAAGAAGCAGAGCCTGGAAAAAGCCAGGTCTTCTTTTTGAATGAGGATCAGGCTGGCATGACCCCAAGTATCACCTGGCTTTCCCTTCCCCCTCAGGGGAAGCTAATCCCAGGCATCACCAAGCACTGCCAAGTTTGCATGGAAAATGCCACTAGCAGGAGCAGCAACTCCTTCTGAAACTGTACGGGGAGGGGACAAGCTGGTATCCCCTTTCTGATGTGACTCTGTACCTGTGACTCACTGCCATCTCAGATACCTTTCTAATCATGCTCTTGTGCCTGCAGTCAATGCTTGGGTGCCTGGTGAAGCCTCTTCCTCTTCAGCTTTTTATGCCAGGCCCCAATGATGTAACACTCCAGGTGAATTTCCACATCTCTGCCAGAATATACTGCAGTGGTAGAAGGTAAGTGTGAAAAATGCCTTTGCCTACTTGAGTGCCTGGATTGTCCGTGTGTACTGATGGGCTATCCCTCCAGTTCCCTCCTTCCCCTAACATATGTGGGCCCCTTTTCTCTGCTCCCTATTGTGCCCTCCACCACTGATGAAGCCAAGAAGACATCTGCTTGCTTGGCCATGAGCAGAGACAGTGCTTGCAGAGTTAGGAAACATCACGAGGCACCTCTGCCCCTCTCATGTGATGCCAGGAGAGGTCCCCCATGGCATGGGGAGGGATTATAGGGCACTCACTCATAGCCATCCTGTCAGCTGACTGCTGCATTCGCAGTGCCTTACACGAAGGCTGAGTCCCTCTGACTGCTGCATGGTTCTGGTCTCCTTACTCCCATTTCTCTATCAGCAAAATAGGGACTGTGAATCATAAAGCAAAGGCATCACATCCTCCCTTATGGTGAAGAGAGAAGAAAAGAGGTCAAAGGCCTGAAGCTGTGAGCAGAGACATGTTGGCAGTGGTGTGAGCTATTTGTGTGCTGCGGTGAGGCCTCAGCACCGCTGACCACGTACATATAACAACCTGGGTGTTTGAACTCCACCCAGTGAGGATTCACTGGTGTGAGAGCAGCACCTGACATGGAGATCACCAGGTGCCTGAGATCAGTTCACTGATATTCTGGGAGGATGTATAATCAAAACCGTTCTTTACATCCCTAAACTAAACAGACTCCAGGAAGAAAATAAATGGTTAAGAAGACAGGCTAAAGTGCTGAAGGAAAAAGTAACATTTGCTCCATGCCCATGGCCAAGTTGTAGTGGGAGAAGTCGCTGTGTATACTCAGTAAGTGCTCATCCGTGACCGTGTGGCTCTTTGTGTTATGTCTAAGAAGGAAAGAAAACACAAAATGGTGACCAGAGTGGGATTATAATCCAGGAATACAGTGGCTGCTAAAAAGATAAAGAAGAAACCACAGAATAGTGGCTTCTGTTAAACCAGGGGGGGGAATGCTTGAAGAAATGGTGGAAGTTTTCCCAAATCCTCTCTTCATAAAGGCAGTTGTGATGACAATGCACTTAAGATCCTGAAAAATTCAATTAAAAATAATAATAATAAAAATTTAAACAATTTCTAAACGGGGGGGCAGGGTCAGGAGGGGGGTGGTTAAGGAAATTACTAGTGTATTGCCAGTTTGGAGAGAGTTTAAATACTGTGTCAAGGGAGCGGTTAGTGTGTGGTATGTAAAATGAAGCAATACAAAAACTGTTATTAACTGAGTCTGATTTGCCATTAAAACGTGCTCTTGGAACTGCTGTGTCAAAGGATACAGCTACTCCAGAAGACAGGGAGTTGCAACAGCATCAAACAGCCTGAAACAAAACTTTCATTGTTCCCCCTTTGGGGGACAGTCACCCCTTTGGAGTGAAAGTCCTTCAGGAGAGTATCAGAACTGAAAACATTCATGACAGCACGCTTTGTTGAAACAGAAACATGCTTTTATTTTCACTGTGCTCCTGAGAACCCATCTGTATGACAACCAGTGTAGAGGCAGAACGACAACGTCGGCAGGACCTGGGATTCTCTCATGGGTTACTGAGGAAGGATGTGCTGTCAGCAAGGAGAAAAGAGAAGGCTTTCCATTCTGTGGTGGTTCCCTAGTTGTTGTGAACATAGATGTGTATCCTTCACCTAGGTTTGACCAAGCAAAACCTATCAGCCATGTGGGAATCTAGCTATTGGAAAAAACCTCCTTATGAATAACGCACATAAGGTTTTGCTCCAGTATAACAGGCCAGCACTAGGATAGTTTCCACACCTTTGTTCTGATGGAGGGTCACGGACCAGCTATTGCAAAACATTTTTAACTTTCAGAGCAATGAAGGCAAGGATTAATGGAAATGGCATTGAGGGGTGTCTGCAGAGGTACTAGTGAGGTTCTCAAGAATGGCTGGACAGCAAATGAGGGAAAAGTGAATTTTCCAGAGGCTCAGCTGTATGCTGTAGGTCTTGTAGATGATATTCGCAAATCATCAATAATCCGTGAGACTATCCTCAAAGCACCTCAACTACAAGATATGTCACAATTATCTTCCTTTCTGGGGATAGGCTGTTATTACCAAGGGGTCTTGCCCAATACATAGACACTATTACACTCCCTAAATAGACCAGTGCACAAAGGACAGAAGTAACGTTGATCCACATGATGTGCCAAGGCTCCAGATGAAGCAAACAACTTTGCATTAACAGAAAATGAAACTCTGCTTGTAAAATTATCTTGCAGCACTTCGCCATGGGCCTGACACACTGATGCTGAAAGCCAGCCGTCAGGGTAAAATACTCAAAAGACCTGCACTTGGGGATCACTGGCATCCATTTACAGTGCTGTGCTTACACCCAGAGAACAGACCCACGCGTCGTCTTGGGAGGTCAGCGGTTTAACCGCAGCTTATCTCAAGAGGAAACAATTTACTCTGGTTGCAAATGTTGAACACTGGCTTCAGTGTTAGCAGCAACAGCCTGGTTAGAGAGAGGGAGGTTTTCTGGGGTACTCCCTGCTCTGGTGATGTGGTAGGAATATGTAGTGACTGGTACCACAGGCACCTGAAGAGTGACACGTACCTTGACACAATATGAACCTGAGAAAAAGCCAAGTCAACTGAGGCATCTGATGAAAGGATGAGGAGATGGGCTTAGCACGAAGCCTCTTTGAGCCTTCTTGGCTGGAAAGAGAGGACTGAAATACATATCCAGGTTGCCTAACGTGTGGCACCAGAGCAGTTACTGTAATAAATCTCAGGTCTACTGTACTCCAAGAATTACATGATAGTCCTCTGGGAATAATAACTATGAAAGCCCTGACTGGAAATCTGGTTCAGTGGCCAGACACTGATACAAATAGGAGGAATGACAAAACCATGTCAAGGGTATTAATAAAGCTAGTTGGGAAATTTTCCATCAGAATAATTCTCCAATGGAAAGTGCTCTTTTCACTAACTCAGCAGTTTCTGTCAAAGTTGCGGATTTCCATTGGGAAAATCAAACTGAAATATCCTTGCCTCTTTTTTGCAAGGAGAAAATAAAACTGCCTAAAGTGTTGTAGGCAGACTAACAGAAATTGTCTTTCTGTGCAGCTTTCAGACACCCAGCCTTCCCCTCAGGTCCAGAAATCAGAGATACAGCTGAGCAGTCAGAGGTGCAAGAAGGCTGGGAGATGGGAAGTCACCCTGCTAAGTTTTTGACAGCTAACCTGCACCAGAAAGCAAACATATCCCTACCAGATGGACAGCCAGGAAGCCAGAAGTTTTCATTGTGGTCCGTATAAAGCACAAATTTCGTGTAACTCTAGTAAAACCAGCATTTTTGATTTTTCAGTCTAGTATTTTCTTTAAAAAGGAACTCAGCTACTATTGTTTTCTTTCCTGCTGGAAGGGATTTCTATTTCCCAGCCAGCTTGGGCTATCAGCAAACACTACACTTGCTTATATATTCTCCTTTGTATTCTCAGGAATGGCCAGCTGCTCTAGGAAAGCAAACTTAGAAATGGGCCATTTATGGGACATATGTTTTTGATTGCAGGAAATGCCCCTCGTAAATGGCCTGAAGTGCTGCGTATGAATGCTACTAATCTAACACAGACTGGGAAAGTGTTAAGATCAGTATTTTCATGGACAGGAATTCCTACTTGCATAGTAAGTGATGAAGGGTCACTTTTTTGATGTTCAAAATGCTGTGTGCTTTTATCTTACAAAATAGTATCAACCCTGTCACATAAGCTCCTTGCTGTCCTGCCATAAGAGGAGCAGTGGGAAGATTTGTTCGAACATCCGATTCAGTGATCCAAACCAGAAGTCTGGATAAAGTGGACTTACAATAAAAAGCTATGAATTCTCTTTTGGCCTGAAAAGGACACGTTAATACGGATCTCTACTTCAGTCATCCATGGTTTTGGAACACAGATTTTTCTTGCTTGGACTTGCTAGCATCTGATTTCCGGGGTGGGGGGTGTTCGTTTGAAAGTGATAGGATCAAGTGGCCCCACATAGTCATGCATGAGTCTGCTGCCTTCAGATGGGAAAAAAAAAATCTGTGCAAGAGGTAACTGTGAAAAATGAGAAATTTAAAACAAATTATTTGACAACCTTCTCTTCTGTTTTATCAGATGGAAATGGCATTGGGAGCCTTGGAATTAATTAGAAGAATGGAGTAGTTAAACTGGGTCCTCTTATCAGCTATAATAATAGTAATTGTCACCTTATGGAAAGGTTTGTGGTTATGGATGCTGAAGTAGGTCAGCTGGTAATTATTCAGCTAGCAACAGTGGGGTCATGAGGAACCTTGGAAAGATGAAGACCATTTCAAACATGCCTGCAAGCTTTTTTAGGCATCTGATTTAAGGCTTTCACATTTAGAAACATTGGTTGGAATCTCCTGGTGCTTCAGTTTCCTGGTCAGTAAAATGGAAATACCTCTTTTGCAAGAATGTAAAATTTAACTGGTTCTTGTCATGAGGGACATTGGAATTATCTGGAATCCCCAGTGGAAGTGTTATCTGTTGCAATCAAATGTTTGCTTCATGCTTGTTCTAACACACTTGTGTGTTGGTTTTTGGAAGTTCTGCTTCTTTCTGGAGCTCTGACCTTGGCAATCAAAATTCAAGAAGGAATGATACTCATATGTAGAAATGGCCTCATGACTTTGTGCTTCTCTGCACAGCTTGGTAAGAGGGTTAGCTTTTTCAGTGCTGCTCCTATGTCTTTGCGGCAATGTTTCTCCTGCTTTAGGCCTTTGTTTCAGAACTCCCAGAACTTCTGTTTTCTGTTGTAATTTCAGTAGCTGGGCATAGCATGATGGTAATCACCGCCAAGAAGTGTCCCAAAGGAGCATAAAGGAACTTTGCTTTTCCTTGCTGACTTTCAGTTTTCCCCTGTTCTCCTGCAGAGCTCACAGTCTTGGTCCCCTTCTGTCTGAGCTTCAGGAAAGCCCTTATCCATCAGGGCCAAAAAATTCTTCATTCTTCTCTCCCCTCTCTGAGATTTCACCTTTTGCAAGTTCCCCACCAGACCCAGCTGTAAATAGATTAATCACTTTTCTAGCAGATAAAGATCAGCAGAGCCATCACAGATGAGGCTGGGCTTGACTTCCTGGTGCAGGGCCAGCTAGTGTATGATCTCACCTCGTGCTCCAAAATACACCACCCTCCATCATCTTCCTTGCTTTTGTTAGCAGAAAGCATTAGGACAGTGCTAGGTTAATGGTTGGACTTGGTGATCTTCTACAATTCTTGACTTGTGGTGTTGAGTCCTCTGTCACGGACCAATGCCTAAGGAAGTATAGCTGTTTCCCATCTTGGTAGAAGGCCCGAGGGTGTCCAAGAAGGGATCATTTACATGAGGGCCCTGAGGACGTTTTGTACAAGTGCCTGTTACATCTAGTGCAATGCAGCCATCATCAGCATCAAATCCATGGGAGTTTACTTGTGTGTATGTAGAGTGATATGCTTGTATGTATTTCTGAGTCACATCCTGTCAGTACTTCCCACACCAGTTACATCTGAGGGTTAAATAAATAGAAGAAAAAAAAAGGGCAGCAAAAAATGATGGCCCGTAGAAATCTCAAGGACCAAGATCTTCAAATACTCCAAGTTCAACAAACAATAAGTTAATACAAGACTCATATCAAGTGGATGAGTCTCTAGCCCTTCCTCATGGCTGTTCGGCATCTTAACTCAAAGAGCACAGGCAATCTGGGGAGCTCTGGCACTTTTTCTGGGATGTCCTATAAGACATTCTCTAGCTACGGAAAAAGCAAACTGTCTTACTTTTTATCCCTCTTCCCAGCCCTCATGATCTTGGTCTTACATGGGGGTAGCAGCTGATGCATAAGACTTAGGACAGCTGCATAATTCATTGGCAGGATTGCTGAATTTATGGAGCAGATCAGGTATCAGAATAACGGGGTTCTGGACTGGAGGAATTAAGCTCACAATATTGAGTTTTGGATGTTCCAGTTGGTGATATTGCCAAAAGGGACATGAAAAGCAATCTCATTTCAGTTCAGTGCAGTGCAATAATTAATCTGGGTGAATATACACAATTCTGATAAATAAATCTCTATCCCAGGTTGCCCATACAAACCCACTAGCAAGCTTTTTTTTCCCTTTCGATTTGCTTGAAAACAATGCTGAAAAGACATTCAGAAGTTGAGTGGTTTTTTTGCCCTGGTGCATAAGTCACTGGCTACAGCTTGATATAAGATGTGGTGGGGTATCGTGGTGACTTTAGTGGCCCACAGAAACTTCTCCAAGGCCTGTCTGACACGTCTAATGCATGCATTCCAGCCTTAAAGAAATGCCACATTTGGGGTCAGGAAAATATTTCTATCCAAATCAGACTGGCAGGAACAATTTTTTTAACCTGTACTGCATGACATAGCCTGCTTCCATTGGCCACCAGGAGACATTCCTGTGAACTGCAGAGAACAATGACATATTTCATGATGTGAGCAATGGAGGGGATGGAGGTGAATGTCCTCTTAATCTCTGGATCAGACTGTAGTTGTAGGAACTGGGACTGATGGCCTTAGTAGTAGGGTAGTGTCCAGTACAATAGTTCTGTAGCTAACAAATGCTGTGTGCCTCTTCCACGTCTGGTGTTGAAAAGATAACTTCTGCTTTGCTTTCAAAGTTACCTGCATTGTTTGCAAATTTGTTGTCCCCTCCGCTATATAGAGCAGCATCCCATTCACCTCCAGAAGCAACACTTCTGGGCTTTGCACCCTGGGTCTCATCTGCTACAGAACACATTCCTACCCCTGGGACTGTGACAAGTGAAGGGAAGTGAATAGCTCCCACCTCCTGACACGTCAGTCACTGCTAACCCTGCAGCCGCATGGCCAACATGACATTGCCCTTGGCAAGGGGAAGGGTTTCCCTTCTTGGAAATGTTTCAGGAAGCAACAGTATCTCTGTCATGGCAGGTATGGCTCCTCCCCGGCCTCTCACTAAAACAAGCCATTGTCCGTGTGCCTATGAATCACCCCAAGCACACTCAGAAACACAGAGGTGTTGTGTCATGTGAGTTGAGGGGTGCGAGAAAGAAACCAGGGGAGTTTCAGGGACTGGCTGTGCAAGTGGTCAGGAGCAAGACAGCTACTTATGTGGAGGTGTTGTCTGTGCAGAGGGTTGTATCAGTGAGCAGACCAGCTACTTGGGGCATGCACTGAGGATTTCGGCAGTAATCCTTACCACAGGCCAGCATGCTGCAGCATTCTCCGCTGCTCCCTGTGGAGGAAGTGGGAAGGATGGTTGGCAGGATCCACAAAGCTGCCTCATGCCTCCTCCAGTTTGTCTCTACGCTCCCACTGCAAGATTTGCACTACCCCTTTAAGAAGGCTCTTTATAGCTAAGTCACCCAGTGACCCCTAAGCCCATGCATTAACTGCAGATTTTTGTGATGTGAGGCTGCTTTTGGGAGCCTTTGCTGGAAGGATCTCTGTGCTCCTTTGTTTTCTGTTTCAGAGGAAACCTTGATTGTTTGAAAAATGGCATGTGGCTGGGATGACTGCTGGCATGAATTAGGAAACCCTCCCCATCTGCCTGTGAGGTTCTAGATCATGTCCCTGCTCACAGCACATTTTATGGATGGGGCTCCTTTATCTTTTAATGCAACAAAAGTTCTCCCCATCTGCTCCCATGTAGGTTTATACAGCAGTTACTTCAAGACTGAAGCTCTTGGCAACTGTGTTAGGTGTGAACACAACTCGTGTAAGGTTTGCCTGCTGCTTAGCTCATGTCAGCCAAATCCAAATTAGGATAAAGGCAGAATTTTTCAATGGTGAAGGCAACTCTTCACTGGAGCATTCTCTTGTGATAGCATCTTCTTTTTTTCTTGATGTCTTTGGACTGAGACTGGATGACTTTCTGGAAGCTATGCCTTGCCAGATGCAAATAGTTTGGATCAGTAAGGGAAGAACTGAGACTCAGTTTCGTAGCTTTCTTTACGTATGAGATGCAAATCTGGTTTGGGCTGAACATTCAAATGTGGGCTTTGGCCCTCATCTAAATACAGCAGCACACAGTGCTTTAGAGCGAGCTACTCAGACAGAAGTGCTTTGGTCCTGCCAACGGTGAGCATTGACACTGGATGCTGTGGGGACGCAGACAGGCTGGGGTACAGCTAAGCTGCAGTTTGCTGTCTGAGTAGGAGCTAAGGTCAGCTGCATTTGCCTGTACCAGTAACCCCACTAAATAGGCTGCTGCCATATCCTACCAGGCTCTTCCTTATGTCTTTTTCAGATTCCAAGTCTGTAAGTGTGAGGAGATGTGGCTCTCTGCGTAGGGATTCCAGTGCAATACCAGCTCTGACAGCTGGGCAACAGCTGGTTGCAGATGATTGCCAGCATTAATAAAGGAGGCTATGTGATGGATTCCCTTATGTAGGGGTTACTAAACAAACAGAGCTTGAGGAAACTCGGCCTTCTCTAGGAGCAAATGCAGCACAAAACCTCTTCTTGTTCTGACAGGCCAGCCGCGGGTCCTTCTCCACTGCGATTTGCAGATAATCCCATGTACAACAGCTTCAGAAACTGATCTGGTGAGAGCAGTTCCTCTGTGCATCCCTGACCAGCCTACTAGTTGTGAGGGAAACGTGTGTTGAAGAGCAAGATGATTCCTTTGGGGCCTCCTAAATGATTTTGCAGTGCCTTTGGGAGAACATGGGAGAACTATGGCAAAGCTCCCATTCATCATATACTCATAGGCAGAGATCTGTGGATGTAGGGGATGAGAAAACTTGTCCAGGTCTCTCAGGATGGTCCCAGATGTATGATGATGTCTTAAAAGGGTCGTGGCAGGGGCAACAGGCCACAGTTTCCACTTTCCTACATCCATGGGCAGTGCAGTCCTCATACTGCCCCCCAGCAGGCCCCTGTGCTCGTGAGGAGGGTGCTACCCATCTCCCTGGGACTGAGGTGTCCCTTAAACAGGGAGGTCCCCTTACTGTGGGGTCTGAACGACAGCCTCCCAAAATGCACCAGGCACCCTCTCTTGAAAGGTAGGCTCCTTCTTGGCAGACGTCCAGCTGCCTCCACATGTGCCACCGTGCTGCAGAGCCTTGTAGGCGAACTTAAGGGTACTGAGTACCAGCAAAGGAGGAAGATCCTCTCTGGTCTCCCTTTCAAGATCCCATTTCTGCAGTCTTTCTGATTCCCCTCCTCTTTGCTCTGGGTTTCCCTGACCCCTCACAGCCTGCTTGCTGTCCCTCCCCAGCCTGGCTGTGTGCTGCAGCTTGCCCACCCCTCGCCAGGGCTGTGGAGGCTGGAGGCCAAAGCTGGGCAGGGAGTTAAGAGGCAGATGGGAGTTTGCGGCTGTCCCCTCTCTCTGCTGGAGTGAGGGAGGGCAAGTCACTGACCTCCCAGCAGGAGTGGCACAGGAAACCCGTAATTACATGCTTGTGACAGCAATGCTGGATCTTGTTAATCACGCTGCTGCCATGTCAGAGTTGCTGCCTCTTGGGATTAGGGAAAACAAACAAGCTGAAGCGGCATTGGCAACAGTGGTGAGTCTGTCCAGTGATTACCCAGCACCTCCCAGTGCAGTGCCCCCCACAGCCCCAGCTAGTCCAGCAGTGGGGAGAGTGTGACAGGGGCCAAAGACTCAGCAAGCCCATCCCAGTAAAGCCTAATGGATCTGTCACTTGCAGTGGCAGGATGGAGACCTGTCCCTTTCTCAGCAGGTCTCTAAACACATGACAGTGCTGGCTGACACCTCCACCTCCCCTTGGAAGTTGAGTTTGTTTCCCCCTGTGTTTTGTAGGAGTAAGCTGAGGCACAAAGGAGACTTACACAAAGCCCACTGGGGAGTCAGGGGAAAAAAGTGGGCTCTAAGTGCAGCAATGCTGCTTAAACACTGGTGCCTTGACCCTTGCTCTGTTGCTCCAGTGCTGCCTCTCAGCCCTTCTCCTCCACTTTGGAGGGAAGCCCTGGTGTTCTGCCCTGCAGTAACCCTGTCTACTATGCTGGCTGTGTATTTTTTCTGGTGATTGCTAAATATCTCTGCTTTTCCAGTATGAACTTTGCTTGAGCAGTTTCCTGTCCTCATGAAGTGACTCCACCTCTGTTCCCATCCCCACCTCTTGGAAAAACTCTGGACATCCTTTTCAAAGACAAGTTTTACATCACACTGACCCATCCTGCAGAGCAAGTGGAAGTTAGTAATTCTGAGCTCAACCCACTCTTCTGCTACCCTGAGCTGAACCAGAGTATTTTTCCTCTTTCAAAAACTGGACCTGTTTTTTCATCTGTTAGAAAAATAATAATTAAAAAAAAGCGCCTGCCCCAGGTTCCCTTTCCCTTTCCCTTTCCCTTTCCCTTTCCTTTTCCCTTTCCCTTTCCCTTTCCCTTTCCCTTTCCCTTTCCCTTTCCCTTTCCCTTTCCCTT
>JAWWES010000115.1:37980444-38019369 GCA_035583135.1 Lophotriccus pileatus
CTTTCCCTTTCCCTTTCCCTTTCCCTTTCCCTTTCCCTTTCCCTTTCCCTTTCCCTTTCCCTTTCCCTTTCCCTTTTTGAAAGCTTAGTCCTTTTGTAAAGATTTATAGCCCCTCCAGTGTTTCTTCTTCCCCTCATCCACTCTTCCCTCCTTGGTAGAAAATTTCCCTTCTTCCAAGTCCTCATGGTGTTACTCTAGCACCATTCCCCCTCACTGAGACCTGAGATGTGTCAGCCCCATGGCATGGGTGTGCTGTGGAAGGATCCAATATATTCCCCACGGAGAGGCAGCCCACTTAAAAATCAGAATCGATCAGTCCCAGACAGTGCAAGGTTTGTGGGCATGGCTGCCTCAGCAAAAGCAATTACGAAAGGCAAGATTTGGGCTAATTCAGCTTTCCCTTCTCCTGGGTACAAAGACTCTGCCTGGGGCAGCTCTAATGGCAGTCCCAACGTGGAGGAGAATCTGTTGCCTTACTAAGCTTTGCCATTGTTGTATTGTAGTGGCCAAACCCACTGTCAGGCCAGCATGGGAAACAGAGATTTTGGGACCTGGGGATAAGCAGGGCCCTGGTGCATCCCCAGAGAGCAAGGGGAGTGAGCCTCAGACTGGGGGCTCCCAGCTTCAGCCAGCCTCTAATCCAGTGTACAGCTGAGAGGATCAAGAGATAGAAATGTTGCTCACTGTAAATCTTTTTGAAGTTAGTTCCAACTGTTTTGCTGGGAGCTTGCTGGACTGCGTGCCAGAGGGGATGCTAAGCCAGGCAGCCATGAGGAGTAGGGGTGTGCATCCTCCATGAGGCCTTGGGCTCTGAAAAACCACCCACTTGCTCCAGGGACCACTGCTGCCCAAATGCCCCAAACCCAGCAACAAATGATGATGCTGACAGGGGTGTGAAAGCATCAGGATTGGTAAAGCCCCTCTGCTGGACCCCCACAGTCCCACTGAGAGTGAGGAGGAGGGTCCCCAAAAAATGCCAGGAGAGCCCAGCTAAGGAGATGGCTGACACAGGAGCAGCTGGGTGGGCATGGCTCCAGCTCCGACCCTCCGTAGCTGCAGGTTGCAGGATGGCTTGCTGCTGGCTCTGCCTTTACACAAACATGCTTTGCTTCCCTTGACTTTTCTCTTAATGAATCCCTTCTCTCACAGCTGTTGTTTTTGGCCTCCAGCTGATTCTGTGGTTTTCCTTCTCCAGCACGTGATACAAACACTGCTCACCGGCTGCTTCCTCCAGGTGATGGACACCTGTAGCTGGCCCCATGTGCCCGTACAGGTTGGAGTTAGTGACACTGGGGCACAAAGTCATCACCACACTGAGGACTTGGGGGGTATTTTCTGTACTCTCAGTGGAACGCAACAGGACAATTCATGGGGATATGAGAGGGGTCTGCAAAAAGGAGCTAGTGCTCCCTGATGTGAGAGTAGGGAATATAGGAGTGCAGCACGGGCCACAGAGCTAGAGAAGTGCTGCAGCCCCACTGCATTTTCCAGCAAGGCAGGGGTGACCAGAGAGAAACCCCTCTGCATACTGGCTCTTAAAATTGTACATTGCCAGCTTGAAGTGCACAACAAATTGATAGAGTAAGTAAGAAATATCAGTAAAGCAAGCACTTGTATTTAACAGCCCTTCCCTTCCTCCCCCACTTCCAACTGCTTACCCTTAAAATTCTTCTTGAGACACAACTCTAAGCTTTTCTCTGAAACCACCAAGACTAGAAACTGCCTTCTTTTTTTTTTTTTTTTTTTAGACAAGCACTGAAAATTTTCTTCCCTTGGTGAAAGAAGGGGCTTTAAAGAAAATGCACGCTACCACAAACCCCATCCTAATTTGGGTGCCTCTGCCCACTGTCCACACTCTTCTCTCCCTGTTGCACAGAAGAGGCCCCTCTTCAGATCTGTCCTCCCCAGTTGGTATCTGTTCTCAAGGCCAGTGCTCCCGAATTGTGGCCCACCACTGTCCGGCTGTTGACCTCCACTGGTGCTGCCCACAGCATTCAGTCTCTGTGGCCTCTCTCCTCAGCCTTCCTGCTTTTCCATGAAAATGCAAGACATAGTCCTATTCCTTCTTCTCCCTCTGCTTTCCTCTCCTACAACTCAGCCCCCTTTGTTCTTCCTTCACCACATTTCCTGCAAATGCAGGTTTTGCAGTCTCAGAGCAGATGCTGCAGAGGTCCCTGTGCACGAAGAAGCAGTGTTGATTGCAGCTAAATGGTATAAGCCATAAGGGACTCCCCTGGGGTGGGGCGAAGCAGACATAAGGTATAGCTTCTATTCCTGGAGGCACAGAGTAATTTTCCTGACTGGGTGACACTGAACACTTTGTTTAAAAATAGAGAGAGGAACCTGAATCAGCAGGCACAGGAGCTATGAGGTAAACCAGGTAAAACTTTTCCACCGCACCAGGCGCTGGGCAGAAAGGGCCACACCTGTGGTTTCACTAAACAATTTCACCTGATCTGGCACTGCTGGTTATGGACTGACGATGGCAAATTCCAGTCCTGCAAATCCTACCAGGAATCCCTTCCTGCATGTAGCAGCAGTGCCCTTTGGTCTGCCTGGGGACAGAGTGACTAGGGCTTCCAGGCAACCCCTGCTTCTCTCCATCCCTGACAGCCTCCTGTGCTGCAGGAGGGCTGTGAGGACCTATTGGTGCAGGGTCTTCTGCCAGAGGAGCTCAGGCTTGGCGTTGACCTTGTCCCATTTATCTGAGTTATGTAAGATCTTTCCTTATGGGCTGCTGGCTACGTGACACCTAACTATTTAGGCCAGTGTAGTCTGTGACAAATGTGACAGTTTGGGGGAGGAAAGTAAGTAGGCTTGTGCTGTCTCAGACCCAGGCGGGAAGGGAAACAGCTGGATGCCATGCAGCAGGGTCACTCCTCAGCTGACACAAATTTTCCTGTCCTGTTGCTTGTCCTGCTGTGGGAGATGGCCAGTTTTAGCTGAGCTCAGCAGTTCTGCACCCAGGGCCTCTTTTCAGCACAAGAGCTACTTGAATATATCACCATGTTCCCTCTTGACCATCCTGTTCAGGGCAGGACAGGGAAAAGATGAGAGGGTAACTCAGAGATCTGGGTCCTTTGCCTCTCCCTCGTAGGTTCTGAGTTGAGTTGGGATTTCCCTGTGGTTTCTTCAGAGACAATGTAGTTCTTAGTGGAGCTTCAGTCTGCATTTATGCCAAAAGAGCCAATCCAAAGAGAAGGAGCTGTGGCTGGTCTCTGGGCTTCAGGGTACAAATCCCTGGCAGCTTTGGAGGCGTGACCATGGGATGAAGCTGACAGCAGATGGGAAACTGGAGCTTATGGTTAGCACTGGGGTTGTTGGAATGAGAGCAACATGAAAAGTTGTAGGCACAGGGAGCTGTAAATCACAGTAGTGCTGCCACTGGTTTGCCTGCAGAAATTGGTACTAGGTTTCATCTATGTCCTTCTTGCTTGTCTGCCCCATCAGGGAGACATTCATCCCCTTTGTGGGCACTGTCATGGAAAAAGGCAAGGCAAGGCAAGGGCCCTTCTTATGTCTCTCCCTGTGTCATGCTGAGAGTGCTGAGTCAGCAGTGTGCCCTGGCAGCCAGGACGGCCAGCTGTGTCCTGCGGGACACCAGGCAAAGTATCACCAGATGGTTGAGGGAGGGGATTGTCCCGCTCTGCTCTGTACTGGCTATGAGGGCACACTGCTGGCTTCTAGTCAGCTTGTCATCCATGAATACTCCCAGGTCCTTCTCAGCAGAATTACTTGCTACTAGGTCAGTCCCCAACCTAAACTGGTACTTGTGGCTATTCCTCCCCTGCTGCAGGACCCTGCACTTGCCCTTGTTGAACCTCACAGGTTTCTCACCACCCAACTCTCCTGCATATCAAGGTCCTGCTGAATGGCAGCACAGCCTTCAGGAGTATCAGGCACTCCCCCCAGATGCTCGGGCTGGCTGCACAGGACATCCTCCTGAGAACAGGAGGTTCAGCCCGACTGGGCTAGAAGAGCTCACATCGGTGTGAGCTGCTGGTGAACGTTCCTCCTGTGTGGGGCTTTTCTTCAAAGGGAACATCTTACAGCACTTGAAGAACTTCTCTGATATCGTCTTGGAGCTTGGAACTTGATATCAGCTGATATCCAGCTTGGAGCTAGGTCTTCAGTGTCACTGTTTCTCCTTACCATCCTTGAGAGAATCCTCTACCCTGAGACATTAGTTTTGGTTAAGTCAGGACTGTGTCAGCCTTTTGTTTTTAAATGGTGAAGAGGTGGGGGAAGCCTATCAGAAATAGGAAATGTGATATTGTAAAAAGTTTATTTGTTAGTGTAACTTGAATTTGCACCAGTGTTGCCATTCAATCTTCAAGGCTACCTGTCAAACACCTTTCATCAGGATCAAATTCTCTTGGGTTGGAATTTGCCTCTGGTCAGAATGAGAACCACTCCCAAATACCACTTCTCCTGATTACACCCTCCCTGTGGATGACAGTGGCATTGAGGCTCTGTACAGGCTCTTACCTCTGTTTCCTTGCAAGGATGGTCATGCAGCCCTCCTTGTTTTTTCTCTGGACTGTGCCCCCTCTATAGCAAGTATTCCTGGGAAGTCTTTTTGCCTCTTCCAGATTTGCTGCTTATGAGAGATGAAGAAGGAGCTTCCAAGCACCCCATGATCAGGATGGGCTGGGGCTTGCTGGGAGCACTTAGACAGGACCTCCTCGCTCATCCAATTCATCTATGCCACAACTATATGCTGTTATTAGGTGATTATGTTTCAGTATCTTCATTGTGTAATTAGTCATATGCTCATAAACAATGTAAATAGCCTCTAATGAGTTGGTAAGTTAATCATTCAGTAATGACTTTAAATGCCAGGAACTGTCAACACAGAGAAGCAGCTACTTTTAAGTATTCTTTTTCTTTTTCTGTGTTGCAAAACCAGCTAACATCTTTGTTCCTTTTTTTGCTAACTCTCTGCAGGCTGTTCTGCTCATAAGCCACTTGTCTTGTGGATTTACTTACTGATTTATCCAGAAAATTTGGCTGCACTGTTTCATGCTACTGCTGATATATTTATTTTTTTAAAAATGTGTATCAAGTTTCACTTCTGTTTTTTTTTTTTTTTTTTTTTTGTTTTGTTTTGTTTTGTTTTGTTTTGTTTTGTTTTGTTTTGTTTTGTTTTAAATTTTATTCTAGTGTTGATAGTCATGGATGGATCCTTGGCTCCATTCTTCTTTGATCTTGCTACTTTTGAAAGTCTTTTTCAGGGTAAACATTTAGGCCAAAGTCTTACTTAGGCAAGAGCTGCTCTGCATGTAACAACAAGAATTTCAAAATGTCTGGGGCAAAAAAATATGTCTAAAAAAAACCCAAATCGGGTATTTTTTTTTCCCCCCACACACATTTGCTGCTTTTCTTTAAACACACTTCCAGCCCAAAGAGTCACCAATAAACGTTTGGGAGTAGGAACTCTGAAGGCTTAAAGGCTCTGTTGTAGACACGAAAACAGCAGCTTATCATGTTGGATGTTATTATTTTTTTTTTTTAAACAAAGCTCATTAAGGTTTTTTTGAGTCTGATCTGTGGTTTTGGATGCCTAGAATTGCCATTACTGTTGTAGAATGATGCTTTACTGTCTTTCTGTTGTGCTTTTTAATCAGTGAAGTTTCGTTCTGTGACTGACATTCCAGACCCTCTGCCAGCTTCCCCCTAGCACTGTCTGTGCCTTTGACCTTTGACGTTTCCTATGATAACATTGGAAAAGGAGCATCTGAGCACTTTTCAGAGCTTCGACTTATAACCATGGTTAACCATGCTCCCACTTTATTGTAAAATAGACCATGCCATTTTTTTTCCAGATGCATTTACAAATTGCTGACACACATTCTTGTATTTTTGGACATATTTGTGTATTTCTGGAGCGAAGCTGCCATGGTAGATAACCAGAAAAAAGCAGTTCTGTTTGGGAACAACTTTCAAAGATTTCTAATTAGCTCTCAGTCTGTGTTGGGACAAAGCCATGATATTTCAGCTATTCTGGCAGAGTGTGTTGTGTCAAATTTCCATTTTTTGTGTGTGAAATGTGATTTTCAGACTGAAACTTACATTTTTCAATGCTGAAATATGAGGGGTGCATGCTAGTGTTTGCGCCTAGGGAGAAATGCCCTGATTCAAGTCTATGCCCTATCTCATTTTGATCAAAATATCCCTGATCATGCACAACCAGCTATGGAATGGAGTCTGATCCAAGGTGTTCACTCTGGCACTGACCACTGGGAATCTGCTTCTTCTTTCTGCCCCTATCAGCCAAAAAGTGCATGTCCACAGGGGATGCACAGCTGTGCTGTGTCAGGCCAAGTGTTCTTGGAGCCCAGCAGCCTGTCTCCAACAGGGGCTGATAACACATGCAAACAGCACGATTTGAAGGCAAATGTGATATGTCTCCCAAATGTTCCCCAGCGTCCCACAGTTTGTACTCGGGGACTTTCTGAGGCAGACCTAGTATCTTTGTTGCATTTTTTTTCTTTTTTCACACATTTGAAACCCTGTGAAATTGTGGTGTCCTCAGCATCTTGTGGCAAGGACTTCTACACTGTAACTACCTGTAGAAGTGTACTACCTGTGTAAACAGACACCTCCTACTGCTGTTTTGCTTGCCATTTTCATTAGATGCCCCTGCTTCTTGTAACATGCTTTTACAATTTCCTTGGATGAGTTTTCATGGAGGCCTTGCCTCTCATGCTTTCCATTGCAACTGAATACACTGTGGTACAATCTCACCCCAAGGAATGGAAGAATGTGTCCTCAGCAGGCAGAGGTGTGAGTGTGTCTCTTTTATGTGCCTACCAGGCTCTTTCACTGTGAGCATGATGCAGGTGTAAGGGCTTGTTTTTTGGTTTTGTTTTTGGGTTTTTGGTTGGTTGGTTGGTTTTGTGTTCGTTTTTTGTTTTGTTTTGTTTTGTTGTTTTTTGTTGATGGGTGTGACTAAAAATGTTTGGAGCCTCTACACTTACTGGGGCAATTCTCTGTCTCTGCTCATTGGCTTGATATGTCCTCTCATCAGATGACCCCAGCAAAAGCCTGTTCTCAGTAGGTGGCATTTGGCATTAAGATGCCTTCTGCCAACAAAGTCTCTGCAGACACAGGCCCTGAGATTGCAGTGGATGTGATCTAGGACAGCACACAAACACATGCTTAACTTTAATCCACACATGCTTAAGTTCCTTTTGAACAGAGCTTTGCTCCACATTTGTTGCTAGATGTCTGTTAAAGGATCAACAAAATCCAACTGCTGAGTTCCTATTTTACATTTCTCTCCTTGGACAGCAAAACCAGCATGCATATTGCTTTTGGGAGTCCTCCACAAGGCCACTGACACCTAATGCAAGAGTTGCCTGGATGATAAACAGCTTTATTAGCTGTTTTATATAAGCAACAGGCACCCTGGGTGGTGTCGGATCTCGCCTGAGCTGCCCCATGGCCATCCAGCTGCTGGCCTTCTCCAACAGGGCTTCGCAGTATTCCCCCCAAATATGCTCCTAAAGTCAGCCCCCAAGGGGTTGCAGGAAGATGGTTGTAGTTCCCTGTTTGCGTGTTGCTGCACTGGGACGTGCGGTGAGCGGTGTGTTTTGGCAGCAGAGGACCAGAGCCGTTCCTAGAATGCCAGTGATGCCTCTTTGCGAGTTGCTTGGCCCAACCTGGTGCTGGTTTGCGTAATAGAAACAGTCTGTCTGTTATCACCAGAGATACAAAGCTGTGATTGTGGCAGTCGCAATAATGCGCAGCCTCCACACTCAGGTGCTTTGGGCACGGGGCATTTGTTCATGTTCATGTGCTGGGGACACACAGTGCTTACGAAATGTTAGTACACTGCTCCATGAGATACTCTACCAGGAACTGAGTAGCGCCTGCTTGAACCTTGGGTCTGGAGCTGCTGCAAAGATGTAATGCAGTGCAGACTCTGGTACATCTTGCTGGTTTGGGCTCTTATAAAAGTATATAATAAATACAATGCACAGAGTATTGTTTTTAATGGCATCTGGGGCACAGAGACATCCCTGCCTGTGTCCCATTGTGGCAATGGTATGCCCTGCTTCCCTCAGTAACGTGTTTCTTGTGACTCAGGCAAGTGAGAAGTTATTCACAGCTTAGTGCCTACCAGTGTTCCCGGCAGCTTAATTCCCTTGCAGAATTTTCCACTCCTTATGCAAGGCAGTTAAAATAGAAAGGGAGAGATGGCAGCACTGTCTGGGGTAGGGAGCCAGCACAGCTCACTGATTTCGGAGCGTACTGAGAGGTAAGGAGCCAACCGGAGAAATTTTTCTCATTCCTTCTTGCTGTGGATATTTTCCATCTGCTGCTGAGGGTGAGTGGGATGAGTGGGACTTTGGCAGCAGGGAGGGCAGGAAGTGTGTATTGCACAGAGGACTTAACTAAGCGAAGGGGCCTTGGAATTGGCAGCTAGGGCCAACTTGGTGAGATCTTGGCTGGGTTTCTGGTGACCATGTGGACCTGAGGAGTCATGCCTGCAACCAAGTGAGTAACACTTCTAATCATATATCTGGGGCATTTTCAGCTCTGGTCATGTTTTTAAGGAGCCCATGAGTTTATGATTGATTGTCATATCAAGTGATATATATATGTCTTGCCTCTAGATGAACTCTAAGAAGTTTGTTTCTTGAAAATCCCCAATGCTTCAAAATCAGAGTTAACTTCATTTTCTTGGCACATGTTGATCACCTCATTTACAGCCTTGGATACTGAACCTCATACATAACCTCTTGTTGCTGGCCTTGGAGAATGAGTCTCACACTTGGAAGGAGGTGTCTACTGGAAATAGGATTTCCCACAAAAATCTAGCAGTGTTACCTGCTATTCTTGCAGATGTTTCCCCAGTAAAAGTCCTTGGCTGGAGCAGTGCAAGTGAGGTGAGCATGCAGAGGGTGAGAGCACAGCCAAAGTGAATTCCAACTTTCATTCAAGCAGAAACCTTCAAAGTATTTGGGCCTTTCTAAACAGGAGTGTATTCAGTTCTTCCTTATTAAGTCAGTGACACAAGAGAATGCCTTGTGTGTTCTCTATGGGGATTCAGCCTCTCCTTGGCCTATTGTCTAAACTTTTATCAACGACCTTTTAAAAGAGCACTGAAATCCAGTCAGACACAATTAATAGATACTTTGCTTACACTTGACAGACATGCAAGGTAAGAATGAGGATGTTAACATGCCAGCCATGCGAATGAGAATGTTGTCACGCTAAAGTATTCTTGGCCGGTTCTGGTGGTGTCCTAAACTAAAGGACAAACCCCAGCACAACCCCCCAGAATGTTCTAATGCTTCACGAATGTTTCGAACCCCTCCATCTCACAGTGGCTTCCGTGATCAGCACCGCACAAGCCAAGTGGCTGATGTACACACAAAATCCTCTACAGCAGACAAGTGCTGTTGGCTACTGAGTACTGACACCCAGTAGTCCCTGGAGCAAGCCTTACCTGGCTGCATGGAAGGTGTCAGACCCGCCTGGCTATGTGGCGCATCTCACTAATTTCTAGCAGTTTCCTGTTTTTTTGCAGGGCTCCATCTTAGACCCTTCAACATCTTCATAAATGACTTGGACACAGGACTAGAAAGGATGCTAAGTAAGTTTGCAATTGATACCACACTGGGAGGAGCTGTTGAAGGCAAAGAGGCCCCACTGAGAGGCCTTTTCAAGTACCAGGACTGGGCAATCACCAACCATGCGAAGTTCAACAAGGGAAAGTGCTGGATTCTGCACCTGGGATGGGGCAACCTCAGATGTACAGACAGACGGAGGGATGCCATGCTGGAAAGCAGTGCCAGGAAAAGGATGTGAGGGTCCTGGTTGATGGCAAGTTGAATATGAGTCAGCAGTGCCCTGGCAGCCAGGAGAGCAACCGTGTCCTGGGGGGCATCAGGGAAAGCATCTGCAACCGGTTGAGGGAGGGGATTGTCCCGCTCTGCTCTGCACTGGTGCAGCCTCACCTTGAATATTGTGTGCAGCTTTGGGCAACACAATGTAAGAAAGGTATAAAGGTATTAGAGAGTGTCCAAAGGAGGACAATAGAGTCAAGTGAAGGCCTTGAGGGGAAGCCGTGTGAGGAGCAGTTGAGGTCACTTGGTCTGTTCAACCTGGAGAAGAGGAGACTGAGGGGAGACCTCATTGCAGTTACAACTTCCTTGTGAGGGGAAGGGAAGGGGCAGGTACATATCTCTTCACTCTCATGATCAGTGATGGTACTCGAGGCAATGGCCTGAAGCTCTGTCAGGGGATCCATGGGTGGTTGCTGCTGAAACAGTCTCCCCAGGGAAGTGGTTACAGCACCAGTCCTGCCAGACTTCAAGAAGCATTTGGGTGATGGTCTCAGCCACATGATATGATTCTTGGGGTGTCCTGTGCAGGGCCAGGAGTTGGACTCTAATGATCCTAGCGGGTCCCTTCCAACTAAGAATATTCTGTGATCCTATGATTCTGTGATACTTATTTCTTTGCAAGTATTTCTCCAGAAGTGAAGACTGGCAAACTCCTTATCTACTGCTGTGTGCCATTAAGATCGTAGTGGCCTGTCTATCAAGTTCATGGCCCCATTCTGGAAATGCTGGTCACATCTTCACTAACGCCAACCTCCTCTCCAAAGAGAAAGCAATGTAAACAAAGCAGATGGACAAACTCTGAGAGAGGAAATACAAAAGATTCTTCCAAGATCATGTGGAAGGTCCTGGAGAGAGCTGGGAAGGAGACTCAGATGTCTCAGTCCTCAGATCAGAGACTGACAAAGCCCTGTCTACCCAAGAGATCCACCAAAATCTCCAGAGAGAACCTTCATCTTCAACTTGGACTTGAAAACTGCAAAAAAGACCCTTCAAAACAAGTATTTGGCAGACAATTTGCATGCATTTTTTGGGAACATTTTGATCCTCTTGTGGGCTGCCAGCAAAACAGATGCAAGGTGGAGTTATCGATTCATTTACTCATGAGAGACTGAGGAGTTTGGTCCAGTGAGGATGGGCTTGGTCAGTTTGCTCTGTCTGCATGCTAGGATGACTGGGGTTAGGACTGCTAGATGAAGGACATGCTTTTACTGATGGTCAGCACAGAGGAAGAGAGTCTAGTTTATTTGCAGGGTATTTTTAAAGCCCGTTTTCCAAAGGAAACAGTGCTTGTTTTGTTATCCATCCTCTCCTCTTCCAGTAGCTCACATCAGTCAGTTTCAAACACATCTGAAAGGGTGGTCTAAGTTTCAAAAACACTAACTTTTTGGCTGTCAGGGTAGATGAAATGATACAGACCAGTGATTTCTGAAGAGACTCTTAGACATCAGCTTGCCACACCATCATCACATGTGAACATGACCTGCCCGCCAGCGGGTATCTAGCTCTAAATTATGCATGCTGCTATTGTCTCTTGCATGTTGTGGGGCAAGGATTAATGTAGCGGGTGAGGAGGAGATGTCTGGGGACAAAGGACACCCCTTTTCCCAGGAACCCCAGGCGTTTTTAGTCCCCTTGCTCAGGGGGCAGCTCGTTTCCTTTATGTGTGTGAAGTGCTGAGGAGCAGTTGAGCTTGGCATTTCACTGTAAGCCTGTGAGGCCCTGTCTCCTGCAGAAGCCACTTCCAATACACAGGGCCAGCTCCAAGGTACGCTCTGTGTCCCACATATGTTCCTTCCTCCGTTGTCTGATGGTGGTCTAAAACCTGCCGGGACACCACTGTCAGCAGCAGACAAAGTGGATAATGAGCAGAGAGACAGCTGGGAAGACAGCAAAAGTCTACCAGGAGAGTAAATGAATGATGGCCTCAACCACTCAAATAATAACTGGCTGTTTGAAATACGAACTCAAATGAAAACAGGTTGGGCAAGCTTCTGAGAGCACTTGCGCCAACTATACATTGCTTAGGGCATACTGAACACACCGCACACCGTCATTAAGTAAGCACAGGCCATCAGTGTGGTGGGAGAAGCCCTCAATGCCAGGATGTTCACTCAAAGGCATCCGGGTCATCCAGCCTGTGTCACCACAGGAGCTGTCAGGCACCACTAAATGAGGACACCCAAGGATCTTCTAGGCGAGAGTTACGTGACTGCATGTCTGAGCCAGAGGGACATGTCAGACTGGCCTGGCTACTAGTCCATGAGAGTCTGGGAGTCTGGCTATTATTTCAGGGAGCAGGATCAGATCCATGGTTGGAAGCACAAGCTCTCTGCGGTGAAGTGACTGCACCCTGGGGCTGCCTTGTGCATGGCCTTTGCGCTTTTCGTGTTATCTGATTGTTCAGATAAAAGCCCAATTCCCCTTTAAACTTTTAAGCACTTTATAAATTATCAGAGGGCTTTAATCTCTCTTTTCATGAGATAAAGGGTCTTCTAAGCCCCAAATTCTAATTGAGTGGCTTTGGTTTTGTTTTAAGCCTGTCTTTGGAGGAAAGCAGGCCCGTCATCCTGAGAAATGTGATCTCAGCTAGAGTAGGGCTCAGATACGCTGTTGGTAATGGGCCCAAGCAAAGATTTTAGTTGGTTTGTGCTGATGGAGGAATGCATGGACAAAGGATGGAGCAAACAGTGGATACTGATTAATTCATCTCTATACTCCTTTAATGTAACGGGAATGGAAGCTGCACAAGCCTGCTGGAGAGTCAGCTTTTGCTGACTATACTGTCCAATCTGCCCAGAGATGTTTGCATATCTGGTTAAACTGATACATAGCTACTAATTTATCAATCTCCTTTTGAACATGGCCATCCTGCCTTGAGCATTTAGTATTCTCCAAAGGGACATGAACATCAGACAAGAGAGACTGACCTCAGGAAACCATTTCAGAGTGTGTCAGTGAGAATATCTGCACTGTCCAAAGGATTCCCCTCATGGCAAGGGACAGAAGGATCCTGCAGCACCTGCACATCCACTCAGAGCAGCTGGTATTTCAAGCAGAATTACACAGAGCTGTTCATGAGTGAACTGATGCCCAGGAGCCGTCTGTGGGAATTATCTGATGAATAGTTTCATAGAACAAACAGCAGAGATTAAAAGAGAGAGGGATGAGGGAGCCAGAAAGGGAGATGTCTGAAACGGGGTGAAATGCAGCAGGAAGAAACTACTCTGCAATGAATTATGTGGTGAGGACTCAGCAAAGAGTATTATTATCTCCCAGGCAGTAGGGAAGACTCTTCTGGTCCCATGTCTTTCATCCTCAGAAGTTAACCCATGCCTTCTACACAGTCATCCAGATTTACAACATCTGCTGTAACAAAGCATGGTCACTGTGATGGAAGCTCCCAGCACCCAGGGCAGGCTGAGAATGAGCGTGGTCCTGCCTGTATTGGATACTATTTACAGCCACTGCAGAGAGGCTGGAGAGCTTGCACAGTGCAAGGCTTGTGCAGCATGGATCTCCCAGTCCTATGCCATTTCTCACAGGAAGACATAGATAGGGAACAGCAGTGATCGAAAGATGGGGATGAAGTGTTGGGTGGTGCTAGCATTAAGTCAGGCTAGAAAGGAGCAGGCATGCTGGGGATTTTACATGGCACAACAAGGCATTGTCACCTTGAATTCAAACTCTATTTGGACAACAGAGGATAAAATCACTAAGATGTCCCAAAGACAACCCAGTGGCATGCAGAACGTGACACATGTCCTCCAGCATGCCCTGTGTCTTCAGCGAAACCAGTGGGGGGCCAAACCACTCCTGTGACATGGAAGAACTCACACAGAGCATTGGTACACAACAGGAAAAGGCTTGCACAGGCAGGAGAGGACTGTTCACAGAGCATGCAGTCATGCTGTCACAGACTTGATCGTCATCCTTATGGGAAACCTAGGAAACACCTTCAAAAGATGAGTAGGGAATTAAAGTACTTTAACTGAAACCAAGGATACAACACCAATACTGGAACAGGCTCCTCAGGGAAGTGGTCATAGCACCAAGCTTGACAGAGTTCAAGAAGTGTTTAGAAAATGCTCTGAGGCACACAGTGTGATTCTTGTGGCTGTCCTGTGCAAGGACATGAGATGGATTTCAGTGATCCTTATGATTCTCTTCCATCTCTGAGTGTTCCATGATTCTATGATTCTACTGGTTTTACAATTTTCCCCAGCTGTCAACTGTTCCACTAATCCCTTGCTATTTGCCTGGCAAGAACTTCTGCCTCTATTTATTATATGAAAGTGAAAAGTCTCTACCCCTCTCCCTTGCTAGTATTTCCTACTGCTGTGGCTGCATTAACAACCCCCCTTACTTCAAACAGCTAGCTCACACATTGAAGTTAAACTTGGAGTACTTGTTTGCAGTTTGTACTTAGCTTAAGGTTTGATGTGCCTCTTTCTGACCTAAAGAAGAGCTCAGGCTCCAGACAGCTTGTCTGTCTTCTCCCAGATACATCAGTTGGTCTAATTAGAAAACCCCACTACTCTTCCTACAAACCTTTCTGTGTTAATAAATGGGAGAGAAGGGGGAAATGCTCCTATTCTATCTCTTACCCCATAAATACCCATTGCTCTGGATCATGATTCTTTTGCCCTCCATCTCTCTTTGCTGTATTCATCAGTGTGGCTAGACATAGTTATGGACAAATACTTAACAGGGCAAGGAAGAAGTGTACATGGATGTCTTGACTAAAATTCAAGAGTGAAGTATTTCTACAAGGCAGCAGCACGTGTGATTGTTTTCTCTGTGTAGCATTTGCTGTTGCAGCTCACTGTCATGGCCAGAGCAGAAAGAAAGGAGTCAAGACACTTGGGCTCCTCTGATAACTTTGCATATGAGTTATTTGTTGTCTGTGGGTAATTCACCTCATGTTCAGTGTCTGTTTTCTACTCTGCAAAAGGAAAAAGTAATGATTATTACCCAGTCTCTCTGGCCTGTTGGGAGGTGAAACTGATGCAACATGCCTAGGGATCCTGATATGAAAGGTACTATGTACATTAATACTGTGGTTTACTCTGCTTTCTGCTTTATGGGCTGCTGGTGTGGAAACTGATTCTGGAAATCTGAATCCCCAAATACCCTGGATGATGTAGCTCGGTAGCCCTTGGCAAAAAGGGCCATGACTTTTCTCTAGGCAGCTTTCCTCTCTAGAGCTTTTCTGGGAGAAGATATCTGTGGGCTATGCTCCCCACTCTGCAACATCTATCCAAAAGCATAATGTCTGAGACAGAAGGCTTCAAAATATTCCCCCAGTTCTTCCCCTGGGTGCAGGATAAAAGAATCAGAGAGCCATATCTCAGAGGCAGGATCAGTATTGCTTAGGACTAGCTTGGAAACCACAGAGATGAAAGTATAAGAGCCTACATAGCAATAGAGGTTAAAAATATTGTCAAACCTTTCCAGTGAGGATGTGATGGAATTAAGGTTTTCTTTGCATCTAAGATTTAACTCTCTGCTGCATAAGGAGATCAGATACTATGGAAATACCATCATGTTACATTTTTTTCTGTGTGTTTTTCTTATTTGTCTTGGTCTCAGCATTGGCAAATATGAATTTGGCTTCCCTAGGTAAGGAAAACAGAGCTGCTTGTGATACACAATCCCAGTGCATGGCAGAAATCAAAAGGTGTGTGAAGTGAATGAAGTTAGGGTAGACCTGGCAAGTGTTTTCAAGTAATGTTTGGAAACTGGGACTGGATGATTCAGCAAGATTTTACAAGGCAAATGCATATGTTCTTTAGAGAAAGTAAAATTTCTATCAACATGCCCCACCCCAAACACACTGACATAGAGATGTGCAGATATTCTGGTGTAGGGCCATTTTGGTTCAATATTTGAGAGCTATGTATGTGCATACTGCATACTCACCTGGGGCAGAAAATTTGCAGCATGGAGCCACCAACGCTGTGAAATCTGTTATGTGTGAGTATCAAACTCATAACTGGATCAAAATTTGGGATATTTTTCTTGGGGACAGTGGAGACCTATTCTTGGCAGCTAGGCACTTCCCTTATCCAATTTCAAGTTCTTTCTTTAAACTGTAAATTCTCAGTTAACAAGTTTTAAGTGTTAATTTTTTTTAGCATGGACAAAATAACCCCTTTTTCTTCTGGTACTCTGAAAATGGTCAAAATCCCTAAATGTGTGTGGGTCTTTTTTGCTGTGTTTGTTTTTTTTCCCCTCTTCTTTTCTTTGTAACAGGCTAAGGCAGATGCCTGACCTGGAAAATGTCAGCTTAAGTGGCAAGTTGCAAGCAAATGAAGCCAGGGTTGTCAGAGACAAGTAAAATAGGTGCTAGTTCTTACATTCTGTGGAATGGAGCAGACCAGCCCAGAGCAAGATACAGTCACTGCCACATCCTGGGGAAAATGCTGGGGCTGCTTTCCTCTGTGGAGATCTGTTTTCTCTCACTACTACCACATTACCTTTGCCTGCATCCTACAACATTTGCAGTTCCTTGCATGCGTTGTGACTCCAGGAGCACTGTTCCCTGGAAGCCCCATATGTGGATCCAGGGCTCCTCCACCATCTCAACAGAGTGCTTTCCCTTTCCACTCCTTTCCTAGGATGAGCCTGGTCCCAGAGCAGTGAGCAGGGTGTTTCCTCCTGGTGCTGCTTAAGGCTAGCAGACAGCTCTGGGTGATGGGCTGGTTTCTTTTTGCCAATCTCATCTCACTGGGAAGGGCCAGAGACTAGGCCTGCAGGAAACTGTGATTGATTCTGTCTACAGCTTTTTTAATGAGACCATTTCCATTGTCTATGAGTGCGGTAGGAGAGCATGTCTGCATCAGAGGTTTTGCTTGGGCCCAGGCTGAGAGTGTGTGTGTGTATGTCTGTGTACTCTTGGGCTGTTAAGAGGGCTGGGGCATTATGATCTGGGGTACAGACCAGTGGTACACTCTGGCCTTGCTGGCTCTGAGCACTGCGTGCAGCAGTGCTTGTACATGGGATGAAATGCTGTGACCCACCTCGCTGCTGCCAGGAGGTGGGGAGTGAGTGGTGGGGCTGGGTCCTCCTCCGGGATGCAGTCTGGCACCCACGGAGAGTGTGGAAGACAGGTCACTGCCTTTGTATTTCGGGGCAAGCAGCTGCTGAGGAGCAAGTCATTAAGTAACAGCTATGACTGCTGCTGACTGGTGTCTAAAAGGCTGATGTTCACAAGGAAGGAGTGATGAAGCAAGTCATCAGAGCAGCAGGAAGCAGCTGGCAGGCAGGTGAGCATCTGTGCACAGCCTTATAAGTGCATTGCCGTTGCCTTTCCACATAAGGCACTCCAGAAATGGGGTGGCCAGATGTGTATAAATCCACGAGAGATCAGGCAGCGAATTGCTAGTGGTGCCTATGGGGGTGACAGCCCCCAACTGTATTAGCAATGCGCCACACATACTTCTTGGCATAGCACCAGGCTTTCGACTGCACGGTGCTCTGTCAGCAGCACATCCATGTGAAGCCCTGACTTGGGCAATATAAGATCTGACAAGAGAGAAGGGATACACCGTGGGGATCCTCTGTTTTCTGTTCGGTAGCTAGAAGGGTCTTGCATTCCCAACCTTCCAGTTTCCCCTTTGCCTCAGTTCATTTTATACGCTGAGATAGTACTAATACCTGCATGGCAGTATTATTTTTCATTGTTCATAGACTACCCATGCTCCTGAACTTCAAATATCTCTACTAAATCGTACATCATTTCCCTGACAGAGTAGTCATGGAGTGGAGCCCTCCAAAAATTTCAAGGACCCCTATGTTGTGTTGATAGAGGTTGAAGACATTTTCATCTCCTACTTGTCTATGCACAGAGAAGTGTCCCTGATGAAAGACACACATATTTACTTCCCTTTGACATATGCAGCAAAACCAGTTTAAGGTAGAAAGTGTTTGGAAAGAGAGATCCTGCTCTCATGGAGCCTCTCCAGCCTTAGGAGGCATTTTCTTTTGGGAGAGCTCTTTATAGTATTTCAAGGTCCAGGGGGTTGCTACTAAGTGGTCAGATTAAGAATCAGGAGCCCCCAACTCAGCATGCATGTGGGCATCCAGGCAGGCTAATGTGTGTCTTACCAGGCTGTCTTTTCTGTCTGTACACCTCCCTTGATATCTGTCCCTTTTTTTCCCAGCTCTGCACCTCTATTTGTTGCCAAGCCTTTCCCTTTGGACACCAGGGGATATCTTCCTGTCCCCTTTCACCCTCTCATCTTCACCATGCCATCTGTACTATCTCTAGCAAAGAGAAGAAAACTTGTGTACATCTTTCCTGCACCTCCTGGTCCCCTCTTGGCACACAAACTACCCCAGGTCATCTCCTGCTGCATGCAAACCCCACCTCTTCCACCCCACTCCCTGCTTTCCTCTCATAGTCCCATGTCCCTTCCCAGGCATTCAGGCAGCCTTCCCTTCTTGGAGGCAATCAGAAAATGGACCAGAAGTCATGGATGTGTTTCAAAATCACTTGGTAATTCCTGGATCCTTTGAAGTCTCGCAGGAGCTTCCAAAGAGTCAGGTCTTTCTATTCTCATTAGGATTATACACTTTCAGGCCAAACTTAGCTCACAGTTACTAGGCTATCCAGAATGCTTGTCAAAGTCTGGAGTTGGGAAAAGCAGAGTAAGATCTGGTGGGGAAAAAAAAAAAACAAAATGCCTAGACTGAGTCGCTCAGAGGCTCTGCTCCTGACAGCTAATGTTACTGTATAGCTTGACTCTGTCAGAGTTTGCCAGCTTGCTTACCGCAGGCTCCTCTTCTCAGCATGGGAGCCAAATCGGATGGAGACGCTACTGTAGCTCTATTTCTTCCGCCCTGCAGTCTTCACATTTTGCTCTGGCAGTGGTTTTTAGTTGGACACACATGTATATGTAGTGTCAGGGGATTTTTCCTCCTCCTGTGACCTTTTTTCTTCTGTTGTCTTATCCCCTGCATCATATAGATTTGGCCCTCCCTCTAGTTTTTGGTGGTGGATCCTTGACCCTGCATGTGCTACTCTTGGTGGCAGAGTAAATTAGTACATGTCTCTCCATGTTCTTGGCTTCCACTGACCACTGAGTAAAACTGCAACCTCTTGATTTCTAATCTCAGAGGTTTACCTGGATATTGCTGTAAGGGTCAAAACAGTAAAATGCGAAAGGGAGAGCTGGAGAAGAATCCTGCTCCCTTGGGCAATCTTGGAGGAGGTCAAATCATGTTTGGCTGTAAACCATAAGCTCTTTTAGTCACGCTGAGACAGTATACACTGTTCTACGTGCTCATCTGCATTGATCAGCTCCGTGATTTCATGTTAGGAGGCAATCGGGCACCTTGGAAAGAGCCTGGCCTACCTCATCCAGCATGGCTTGCAGCATGGAAAAGTCTCCAGCAACTGTTCCGCTGCTGGCACAGGGGAGGTGGTGCAGGCATGTGTACTTTGGAGAGGAAGAAGCATGGTGCCTCAGGGGCCAAGGAACATACCCATGGCACAGACACCCTCCTCCTCCATAAGCGGCACCAGGAGCGGGCACGTTGTGCACGCAACCGCCAAAGCTGCTGCTGGGCACAGGGCGGGATCACACCCAAAACTCTTTGTTTTTGCAACACAAAGGTGGAGACAGAGCGTCAGGGAAGGGGAAGTCCTACTTGCTCTTCCCTCCCTGTGAGGCGTCCTGCATCCACACCACTGCATGTCTGGGTCTGCCAGCAGCAGCAGCACTGCCAGCCAGATTTTCAGCACCACTTCTTCTCCCCCTCACAGGATGGGATTCATTATTGTCCTCAGTGGAAGTTGAGCACCATTAAAAATCCAGCTATCCCAGACTAAGCTGGCCTTTATTATTGCCAGACTAACAATGAAACTGAGACAGTGAAATGTAGAGGTATGGGGTGTTTATTTTTAAAGGAACATCTCTATATTAGGAAGCATAGCTACTGTTATACCAGACTGAAGTGCTATTACTAATTCATTTCAGTCTGCCAAAATAGCTAGGACAGCAGTCATTTAGGACTGGGGATGTGTGCTCAGTCCTGGGAGACCACTAGGTTCCCCTGACCTATTACCAGGTGCCAGCACCCAGAGATCAGAGCACAAAGTGCTTGAGAGCGCTGCAGTGCAAGAGGGAGGCTTTTCTGAGTGTACCCAACATTCCTGAGTTCCCCACTTAGCTTAAGTGAGCTGCATGGGCAGATTGGGGCATGAAGGGGGCAAGTTGTGCAAGCAGCTGGGGGGCTGTGAGTAGGGGGCAATAAAGCCTGGATGTCTGGAAGGATGCAGGGAGGAGACACTTGAAGCAGCTTTGCTCTTGCTACTGGAAGTGTTGGCAATGTTTCTGGTCCCAGCCTGTGGAAACGGGCAAACCCCTCTGGCAAGTGAACTCCGTGCTAAAGAGAGGCAACGATGAGCACTTGCAATCAGTCGAGTGGTGTGCATGAAAACTGCCAGACAAATGCGAACTTGCCCTCCTCTGCCAGGCAGTTACAGTGTATATCATCATGATCCTTTGCAAACAGGGGTGCAGCAGGATCGTGGGCAGAGCACTCAGATCTAAGGGTTGATGCCAAACTCAGCAGATAAGCATCTGAATGATGAACCATCCAGAGGAGGAACAGTGCAATAGGAGAGCAGAAGAGCAAGAAGGAGACAACGTGCTCTATGGATGCCTGTCCTGAAGAGCCTGCTTCACTGTCAAGTCTGGGAGCAAAACTTTGGTGTGTTTGACACAGGAACTTTCACCAGTTTTTTACAGTGCTACTTGAATATAAGGAAAACATTTTCTGCTCTCTCTGCAAAGGTCATGGAATGACTGGCTGTCAACCATGTGGTGTCTCCGGCTGGGACCAGGCAGGGAAGTGTGAGTGGCTGAGAGCAGCTGGGCTGGGGAAACAGAGGAGTCAAGGTTTGCTGCTGAGTCTCTGCATAGTGCAGAAGACAACTCTTTTCCCCTTCCCACCCCCACACCGCCTCCTTTCTCTGTTGAGCAGAGCAGTGGGAATGGGCTTAAAGCCTGTGTCAGCCCTGCCTTGATCTCCATGTGCACTCCACATCTCTTGTGACTTTGTCAATATAGCAGGCCAGACGCTGTCTCTGGCGACAGGGCTGCCTCCTGGGCAGCTGAGCAGAACAGAGTGGAGGTGAGAAATTCCCTCTGGGAGAGATAAGCAGAGCTCTCCCTCATGTCCCTTTCTCTGCTCATCCCCTGCTGCAGCTGCTACTGCATGACAGTGAAGAGCTCTGGGGACAAAAGCAGGTATACTGTGGAAGGATGGAAGGAAGGAAGGAAGGACCGAAGGAAGGAAGGAAAGAAGGAAGGAACTTAAAGAGCAGCTGAACTTGCTTTTCTCACTGTGGTGGAGGTTGCTTCTGACCTGAGGCAGTAGCTTGGGGTTGATGAAGGAATTTAGCACCTAACTAGCCAGAGAACTCTGACACTGCACCAAGGCATGACAGCACTTCAGCACCTCCCTTTAGACATTCATTGCGTGAACCCCCTTTGCCCTGGCCCCACCGTGCCTGGTTTCTTTCTACTGCAAAGGTTCCCATGTGGTCAGATCAGGACAGGGAATGAGATGGGGTCTCTATAAACACCTTTCCACAGTAGGTACACACTGTGTACACACTAGGCATGACAGTGAGACTGCCTTTGAGGCCAATCCTTGAGAGTCTTGCTCCTTGCCTGGAGCAACTACTACATACAGTCCATTGCTCCTCTGCGATCCAAGTCCTCTTTGTGACAACATGATGGAGTGTGGGCTTGAGCTCCAGCACTTTCAACATTTGCAGTCCTGGTTTCAGTGCTTGGAAATGCTGGTCAAGAGGGCGTGCAAAGACTTTTCATCAGTATGGCCTTTTAGCAGCCTGAATGAAGGAGCAGAGTTTCAAAGGGCAGCTCTCTGGGTGGGTCTAAATCTGCACCGCTCCACTTTGTCACCAGGCCCAACCTTCAGCTGAGCCAAGGTGAGCCAGCAGCATCCCGTGAGCACCAGCAATGAGATAAGGGTGAGGTCTCCCCAGCTGGGGCGGGCAGGGTCCAGGACCCCAGCGGGGGGACATCATTCCTCATTGCCCCTGCAGAACGTTACCTGCGTCACGAAGGACGTCAGCTCCAAAACCGCTGATAGGAGCAGGGATATTTCTGCATGGAGGAGTGTGCAGGAGTGAGATCTGGAAGAATATACAGACTCAGCAACCCTCCTACCCCCAGCCCTCCATCTGGAGCCCTGGGCTCTGTGCAGGGATCAGGGAGCTGGCTTTACAGCACTCATTAATTGGAGATGGTAGACACACAGTGGAAAAAGACAGGAAGGGATGGTGTTGGGCTGTGGCCTTCCAAAGTGGTGGGAGAGTGGGTAAGCTACATGGAGACAAGTCTACCTGCAGGCAAAGCCCTCCTGTGTAGCTGGGACTGCTGGTTTGACCCTTGAGGACCTCACCTACCTCTGAGGCTTATTTGTGAGTTGTGAAATGGTTGCACCTTTCCTAGAGGAGTGCGGGAGGGGGACAGTATTTGTCACACTCAATATGAAAAGTGCTAGTGACAATAATAAAACCATACTAAAGCATGGATGCAATCCCATTTTAATTGCCCCCGAAGTCATAGCTTATGTGGACTAGCCATACAGTTAAAGACTTCTTTCCTACCAGCTAATTCATCTGTACTGGACCCTTGGGCAATCTCTCATAGGTGTTATTTTAAATACGCAAATGCAAACGATCCCTATTGCTTGCCACCTGAGGTCACTGAAATTGCAGCAAGGATGTCTTTGTGTGCTGTGTCCCCTCAGGAAAAACGGCCAGCTTGAGATTGCCCACCATGAAAAGTGTCATCTTTCTAACTCCACCAAAGGGGAGCAAGCCTGATGTTCAGGGCTTTGGTTTAGACATAGCTGCCTCTATTTTGCAGGCAAATATATCCACGAAGGCCTCTGAGTGCTTTCTAATGAGGTCAGATCCTTCAGGGGTGAAAGGATACTGGGTGCTTTCCAAGCTGAGATGCTAATGGTAGTAAGCATATGGCGTATGTGTGTAAATTATAACCCAGCTACGTGCTAACATGCCAGCACCTTCCTGGCCCTGTTTTCTGGAGTCTCCCTGCTGCCCCAGGGGTGAAGAGCTCCATTCATCCTGTAGGCCACCCAGCTCTCCTACAGAGAAACACTGAATTTTTAAGTGATGGATTTAAAGCTATCGAAAGGAAGCAGGATTAGCAGGGCGAGAGACCTTTCAACCAGTTATCTGTGCCTGGTCTCAATGCTGTGAATCACTGGCACTCCCCAGGCACTTCCCTCTGTGCTCCATACAGGGAGCTCTGTCCTGCCACACACGGACTATCAGTGCTCTCCCTGCACTGGCCCTGGCTTCTGCTTCCCAGCCACCAGCTGTGGCAGGACAGGAGTGAGCTGCAACACACTTGGTTTTCCTCTTCACCCCATGCTGGTGCTGGAGGATGCTGTCCCTCAGGCTGGGTTTCCCCCTCTCCCCTGCCTGCAAATCCTGCAGCTGGAGATTGTCGCTTCTGCCCTGAAGGTCATTGAGCTGGGGGAGTGAGGAGGTGCGGGAGCCCAGCACACACAGGGCATATTTCCCTCTCAAGGCCTCCTCTGGTCCCTTGGCCCTGGCCCCGAGTGGCTCCAGCCCCCGCTGGTTGCTGGCAGCCCTGCTGAAGACCTCTGCCTTCTCCTGCTCTTCCCTGCCTGGACCCTGCCCCTGCATCTCTTTGCCCTGCTCCCTGTGTTGTCCCAATTCATTGGCCTCTTGCAGAGCCCTGCAAGGCGGCAGATGTGTCACATTTTTTGGAGCCTGAGCCAAGAATCAGGCCTGCACTGTAAGAGACTTTCTGCTGTGACTCCTCTCCCATTGCTGGAGGGTGCAGAAGCTCATTTGGAAAGTGATGGCATCGCTTGGTGCTGAGGGAAAGCATTTTGCAGCCAGAATGGCCCCCAGCAAGACAGGTCCTCTAGGATTTGGTGTGACTCCCATGGCCAAGGCTGGGAAGGAGTGCCTTGTCAGTGGCGCACACTGTCAGCCTGTGGCTGTTTTGCTCCCCAAGTGTAAAGCTCCCGACTTGTTTTATTTTTCAATAAACACCTTCATTAAGGCTGTTTCTTATATGACAAAGGGGAGAAGGGGTGAGGGTACAGGGAGGGGGAAGTGCCAGCCTGCCCAAGTTAAGGCATGAGTACTCTGCTGAGTGGCGGGCTGGGCTGGACAGTCAGGCTGCAGCCCCCAGTGCTATCAGGAGCTGGGGCTGGGAGCGGGGAGAAGGAGAAGACCCTTGTGCCAGGCCTGCTTGCCCCAGAGGTGTGGGTTGGGCAGCCGCCAGCCGGCCTGCCCGTGTGCCTGCGGGGTCTGGAGGCTCCTGGGGTGCCCTTATGTCTGCTGGTGGCCCTGCTCACATACCTCTTGTAGCGTCCACCATGATGAGTGGCACTGATAAGGGTCTATGCGGGAGAGGGGGCTGGGAGAGGTCTGATTTACGGCTCCCCAGCTCTCCAGGCGCCTCCTGTCACCATGGATCCTGCCAGCCCAGCCAGGCCCATGTCTGTAAGGACAGGGCTTTCCTGGGAGAGGGTGTTTGTGTTGCAGGGGGAGCCCGTGCCCTTGACAAGGGTCACATTGCTTCTTAATTTCTTGCTGGAAGTGCATCTGGAAAGTTTAGTCAATTACTGGCTGGAAGACTCCCTCACAAGTCTGAGTTCCCCCAGCCTGAGGGGTGCTGACCGCAATTAGAGGAGACGAGGGAGTGTAAGTTGCCTGTGGTGAACTCTGGGACTGTGGAGCTGTGGAACAACCCGCCGGCCACTGCTGTAGGGGCAGCAGCTCCTGCGGTGATCCGGGAATGGGTGACAGACCTGAGGATTGGAGGGAGAAAGGCAGTAGCAGAAAGTTTGTTTGAGGAGGAAGTGAGGACGATGGAATAGGATGGGAGCAGGAAATAGAAGGACTGTGCACACATATCCTGACTCCTCTGCTGTGCCTGAGACCCCGGTATGTAATCTGATATAACAGATGTTAGATTTGTGCCTATGTGTAGTCCTTTTGGGCCCCACAGAGGGGCTTCAAAACATGCTTCACTGTCATACATATCCTTTAAATGCTGCGTGCTGATGAGGCAGCATTAAGGGGTCATTAGCCTTGTCCATTCCCAACAAATTTTTGCCTGCATAACCCCATTAATTAAGGGAAGGAAAAGTCATCCTGTTCCTTACATTGATACAGTTTTGCTGGCAAGAGTCTTAAGACAATGTGCAGTACTGCTGGCAGAAAATTCACCCAGGATAAGCCACCCTGGCACGGGCAGACTTTTTGCCAGTGGAAGCTGAATCTCTGCTGGGAGGGTTTTCCTGGCTGGCAGTGAGAACAAAGTGTCCTGTGTGGTGGCAGGTTAAGAAGCTTGCGGTCAGCAACCTGAGTCAAGTGATATAAGAGGACCAACTGGAGGCCCATTTTATTTGTCCTCTTGTTTCCACAGGCCCCATCTCCTCAGTGATCTTTTTCGCGGGCCACCAAGCTGAGACCAGGGTTGCTTCTTGCTAGACTTGCCCCATGTCTCATGCACTGCATTAGCTACCAGGGTGCTTACACGGCTTGAAGACACGCACCCATCCATGGAGCCAGCGGGCTTGTCCTCACCAGCGTGTCAGTGTGAGAGTAGGTACATGCGTACAGTAATTGAAGAGATCAAGGCTGAGTGCGCCCAACAGACCGACAAAGCCAATTACCCCTCAGGAATTTCTGCTCCTCAGGCTCGGATGGTGATTACAAAACCTTTGCCATTAAAAATTAGCCAAGGGAGAAACTTGCTGCCAGAGTCCAGCAGGAATTTCCCATGCCCATCTGATACAAAGAGTGACCACAAAATGTGCAGCTGCCAAACCATGGGCATCACCTTTTCACAGGCTTGACATTCCCTGTGCTTTAGGAGATGGGTAGCATGACACATAGATGCGTGTATATCCAGAGGAACAGGGCATGTGTCCACATATGCTGGCACACAGAGCACATAAACTGCAAAGCTGCAGTAATAGGAGGTTGGGAAACCCACAGTGATTGCGCTGACAGCTTCCATTTCTGGCTGTGTGCTCTGGGCCCAGCTGCAAGGTCTCAGGGTGGAGGTGGTGGAGGGATAAGTGGCTGCAATAAGGGCTGGGGGAAGGGGCCCTGCTGATGAGATCCTGTGTCCTGGAGATTGAAAAGAAAGACATGTCCTGCCCCCACCTTGTACAGGTGGCAATAAAATCACTGGGTGTATGGGGTGAAGAGAATAAGAGTGGGAAGGCTACAGTTGGACCCATACTACAAGCCTGGCTGTCCTGTTCCTCTTTTGGAGTCTTTCTGCCTCCCTGGCCTCCCTGCTTAGCGTGGGTGTTCACTGCAGAGTTAATAAGATTATAACTCCAGTGTTGCTGGTAACTTGTGCCTTATCCACACCCACATCCCTATAAATCAGAGATGCTTTTTGACTTGAGCTAGCTGGCCAGCCAAGGAGATGGGCTAGAGTACAACCCCAAGGCTGCTGACATAACTGCTCTGCAATGCGGGTGCAGCTAGCCCCTCTCCCATGCTGCTAAGTCCTCCAGGAGTTCCCTTCCCTGGGTCAGACTGATGTCTCTCCTCCCAGTCCTTTGGGAAAGGGTTTGTAGAGCCATGCCATTTCCTGAACAGCACTTGGGGCTGTGGGATAAGCCCCCAAAAGCATGGAGAGGAGCCAGTGAGATAAAGCTGCTTTTCTGCAAAGTCAGCTAATGGAGAGTGAGTCTGGACAGTAAACTACATGAGTTAACTCCATCATGTGGATGAAGACTTGCCAGCATAAACTCTGCTCATCCTAAAGGATGGATCTTGCAGTAGAAGAACTGGCAAAAATCTCTCATTATGCTGCCAGTCCTACTATTTTTCAGTTCTCCTGCCCTGTGGGGTTTGGTAGTGGAGATAGGAAACTTTTTTTATAAAAGTCTACTTTTTGGATGTTGGTGTTTGTGGGAATTCTCTCCTGTGCAAAGAAAATAACACCAGGCTTGAGTCCACTGACATCTCACTTATGCCCAAACCACTCCACATGTATTTAAAGGGAATTAAACTGTCAGATTGCATCACATGACTGTCACTCTAGTATATTCCTCCCCCCCCTTTTATTCTCTTTATACTGACTGATTTCAGTTTTGGTAGGATATTGCCACTAGAAACCTCTTAGCAATGGCTCTGTGAAAGCTTCCTGGGAATACACTACTCCTTGTAACCTTGCAACCACAGGTCACTCATACTACTGTGGCATGTGTTGCTGTTTCCTGATCTGTGAGTAGGAAGGAGGAGAGATGTGATCAAGTCACTTGGCCTTTGATTCTCCTGTCTGGAGGAATTAGTGTGAATGATGAAGCTTTTTGGAAATTTCACACCTCTTCTCTTCCAGGCCTTTTAAGCCTCACTAAAAGTCACTCCCCGAAACTGAATTTGCTGGTATAACTCTGGGTCTGGTCCTGTACAGAGCAATTTGTGAATGAACATCTGAGTTAACCACATCTGGGGGCAAGAGCAGGGGACGGCACATGTGAGAAGCTCATAGTAGAATCAGGGCTTGTGTTTGCAACCCTGCAGCACCTTGACAATATCTGCAATTTGAAATCCCTTCTTGTAGTTGTGGTTTTATAGCCCACTGAGGAGGCCCCAAGTTACTCTCCTGGTGCATGGGCTGTATGAAGGATAGAGTACCTTTACAAGACAGGAACTTTGTGCTCCAACTCAAGAAGAAATAATCCAGTTACTCGGTTTCCTAGGCTCCGCTTCTTGTTTTTCATGTGCTCCATGTATATACCTTGTATCCCTTCTGTCCACTAATTTCCATTAGGAGTTTGCAGTGATTTGTTATGCTTTTTGTCTCTGCCCGCCAGTTAAGAGCCCCCCTGCACCACTTCCTTTGTGATCCAGTCAGTCCTTAGTAAATTCACTGCCTAAACTAACAACAGTTCTCCGGCACCACATAGTGTAACTCTTAACGCCTGCATTTGCAGTCTCCCCGGCTTGCTGCTCTTACAAATATGCCCCAGAACAGTCTGGAGGCAGGAGGTGCTGGTTGGATTTAGCAGAACAATTCTTTCATCCTACTTCTGTTAAACCATCTTTTGTCCCTGATGTCTGAGTGCCTGGGGGGACCTTGTCCTAGGACGGCCTTATTTAATTTGATTTTGGCTTGATTTAGAGAAAGTCTGTGCAGATCTGGCACAGGAGAGCAGCATCAGGCCTTGGTCTATTCCTGTCCCTCATCTGAACCCAGTTCCAGCCCGGGCTTTGGAGGCTGTGGTTCCATGTGGTACTGCGCTTGAGAGGGCCCATCCCTCGAGCACCACCTCATGAAGCCATCTGGTGCTGACCACTACTTCCTTTTCTTGGTGCAGAGAAAGCATGCATGGTTGAAGTGCCCCTCGCTCAGCCTCATAAACTCGATTCAGTGTGTGCTACACAAGACCACCTGCTTGACACCTCACTGGTGCTGCATAGGATCACACAATTCAGGCTTCAGGAGCTGCCATGTGAGTGTGCCTGCACTTACTGTACTGGAAGAAGCACGGATAGTTCCTTGTAATAGCCTTAGTTTCAAAACTCTGGGGAGAGCTTCCTTTGCATATCATTGGAACAGACACAGCGTGTGGGAGAGGTAATGACACTGGAAGGAGAAAGTACTCGCAATGTAAACATACTTTCACCTTGCACTGATACAAGAAGAGAGCCCAACAAATGGCCCTGCAAGGAAAAGAATCTCGCAGCCTGGTGTGTCTGCTACAGGAAGATTGCAGACACTGCCTGCACAGACACTGCATTTTCTGCAGGGCAGTCTGATGCTTCTAGGAGCACTGTCTCTGTGGCTGCACTTGTTCACTGCAGTGTGATGTGGCTTTTGGAATTGCAGCACAGAAGTGTCCAAAACGTTTTATACTTGGCTCTCATCTCACAAGGCTGTGGCTTGTAAAACTCGGACTGCCTTATCTTTTCTTCCAAAGGTTCAAGAAAAATACTTGGAAATGTCATTCTGCAGAAAGTTTTGATTTCTGATGAATTTAGGGAGAAAACAGATGTCCTGGAATTTTCCATAAAGCAGAATTTCTGTTTTTCCACCAGCTTGACTCAGCAAGAACTTTTCCCACAGGAATTTGACCATAAGCATTCACATTAGCTAGACAGTTTTTGTGAATCTCTGAAGATGGTGAAAGCAAGAGAAAAAGTATGTCATAAATCCTCAGTTTCTGCTTCATGCCTTCATGTGAGCAGAGGTGATGTCACCTTTCTCTCTGTTGTCCTATGTATGTTTCCTGGGAACAGCTTGTGTAAATGGGTACCAAAGCAAAGGTCCATGGAGTGTTGGAAGGGCCAGAGCCGATGGAGATGTGCTCTGTGAATTGTTCCTTGCATACAGCTTCCTCCTTTGTTTCTCTCTATAAATGAGCTCAGTTTTTACAACACAAATTCTTGGTTGCAATTACACAGAAATTTCAGTCCTCTCCAGAGGTGGAAAACTGACCTTCAGAAATGTTTTCTCAGGTGTCGTTTTTCCTTGTGGGTTCACCGGTAGAGAAGGAAACAGTGGGGGTGAGAGGTAGGGTCGGGGTAAGAGGTAGGGAAGTGCTCCAGTGACAGTGCTCCAGAAATGATTGAATCACTGGCTTGAGGAGCCTTGTCCCAAGCCCTGTATTGAGAGAGGAGAACATCTGGAAATGGTCTGGCCTGTTCTCACCAAATGGGGTGCAAGGACTGGAGTGGTAGAGATTTTATCATACTTCTGTCTTTGTGTGGTTTCTTCTATTAAAACTGCATTTGGAAAAAAACCAAAAAACATCTAATAAATATCTTACTGTTTCTTTAACAAAAAAAAAACCAAACAAACAACCAAAATCTTGAGGATCTTCCTGGTACTCCTAACAGAGGTTTGCTGAACCCAAGTGTAGCTCTTGAACTGATGAAGTCTGTGGCCTAAGGGCAGCATGAGGTCAGATGAGATGTTCTGGCTGGCCCTTTCTGGCCTTCAGGGTCTGTGAACCTCAGCTAAAACAATGTTACCCTGAATCAAGTTCAAAGTCTATGAATTGAAAATTCAAGCCTGAGCCTAGTTCAGTGGAAAGGAACAAATTCATGGTATTTGATGACAGTGCAAGATGTTACTAGGAAGTTTCCCTGTGTATGCATAGCCAAAGCCAAATAACTGACTGTGTTCATGGCCAAAACTTTTTTTTCTTTTTATGGAGTGAAAACAGAACCTGAAGTGCAATAAATAGCTTCTAAATGTGCCTTCATCTCAGGGCTAGTGCAGAAGGACTGAGTTTTAAAAGCTTGCTGGAAACCTGAGCTTTGATTGCTGCTGTCAAGGTAGCTGCTGCTTCTTCCATGGTTTAATAAGGGATGTGTCCCCTAAATTTGTGTCTGTGCCTAGGCCTGCACTTATCAGGTGTCCACCTGGCTTTCCTCATGCCCGCAGTGTAGTTTCAGTGTCCGTGTGGCCACTGGACACTGTGCCATCTGGACACTGCAGGTGTCTTGCACCTTAGCATGTCCAGAGAAGGGCAATGAACCTGGTGAAGGGTCTAGAAAATGTGTCCTATGAGATGCAGCTGAAGGAGCTGGAGCTGTTTAGTCTGGAGAAAAGGAGGGTCAGGGAAGACCTTATCATTCTCTACAACTATCTGGAAGGAGGTTGTGATGAGATGAGGGTTGGTCTCTTCTGCCATGTCTCAAGTGAAAGGATGAGAGGAAATGGCCTTAAGTTGTGCCAGGGGAGGTTCAGGATAGATATCAGAAAAAAAATTGTCACTGAAAGAGCAGTCAGGCATTGGAATAAGTTGCCCAGTGAGGTGGTTGAGTCACCGTCTATGGAAATGTTCAAGAGGCATCTGGATGTGGCACATGGTTTAGGGGTGATTATGGTGGTGCTGGGTTGGTGGTTGGACCAGATGATCTTGAGGGTGTCTTCCAGCTTTGATGATTTTGTGATTCTGTGACATGGGTGGGATGGCTGCATTAAGCAGGGCTGAGGGAGCTCACTGGGCTTTAGACCGCTTCCTGGCAGGGCCTCCCTTGAGCTGTGTGGATGCAGAAAGAATTCATCCAGGTGACCACAAACAGGAACTTTAGGCAATGTATGTGAGAAACAGTAAATCTTCAATGGTTGCTCATAGAATGCGGTCTGTCAGATAGCAGAGAACTGATCATGGCAGTCTTATACTTTTTGTAAGTCAATAGCACCATCAGTGATTGCCAGGAGCTTCATAGATTTTTGGTAAAATTTGTTGTTTTATAATCATAGGAGAATGACATACCTGAAGATGGCAAGGCATACCACGATCTGGCTCTTTAAAGGTACTTAAATTTAAAAAATTTAAGGCCAAAGAATGAGTTATTTCTTTTCTTGATTGGAAGATGACAAGAAAACCACAGTGACTTTTCAATAAATTGCTTCTGCAAAATAATGTGTCTCATTTTTCTTTCAAATTCTTAGGAAATACCAGGTGGCTACAATAGTTGTGCTGAAAGGCACAGGGAACATCAAGACCATTTTGCTGAACTGTTTAGAGATGTTCAGGGACAGATCTATTTCTACCTTGAAGCTGAACTCTTTGTTAGTGTTCTAAGATGGAAGTGAGGTTTTGCAAAGGACCCCACTGTGCATGGTTTTCAATGCCTGTGGGCTGACAGACATGCAGGACCATAGGAGGTCTTGGTTTGTCTGGCATTCTTTGAAATAGTTTGTGAACATATTTGGGGACATTTGATTTCTCTAATTCATCTGATTGCAAAACCAGCAATGAATTAACTTGGAACTCTTGAATCCTTAGTCTAAGTAACTGAAAGGAGACATCTCCTGGCTTCATTTGGGAAACCTGTCCTTCCTTCTTGGTGAAACTTTTGTTCCAAGCTCTTTCTAAAAGCTTTTTAATAAGCTGCGCCACAAGCAACTAATCATCTTACCCCAACCTGTGCTTTCTTTCATTTTTCCTTTCTTTCTTTTAAACAGGCTGTTGGTGCAAGTGATGTCAGGATCAAATTTGTTGTTAGCATGAAATATAGAAGAGCCCATAGCTGTGCAGGGAGAACAGCCAGGACAGACCTGAGCAGTAGAGGCCAAGAAGGGGAGATTAAGACTGACAGCTTGTGGAAAGGAGAAGCTCAGATCCATGAGGGATGAAGGAATGGCGTGCAGTGCTATCAGATGAGACACTTGTTTGCTTGCTCATGCTGCACTTTGATCTCTCTTTGAGACCTGGGAACGACTTCGGGGATCACTAAAATGTGGCTCTGCAAGGCTAGGAGGGAAATTTTGAACAGGAAAATCTTACTTTTAAGAAGTGATTTCCAGGAAGAGATTCCAGAACAGGCTCAGCTGTGCAATGCAGTATGTGTGTCATTTTCTCCAAATTAAAAAGGGATAATAAATAAGTAGAGCACACTACTTTTTTTCTCTTTAGTTCTTTAGAATTTTGTTCAGGTTCTTTTTCCTGCTGCTCTAAAGGCAGAAATATTTCTGTTTTAACCCATGCTTTGTGAAATTCTGCATGCTTTTGCTGCCTGAGTTGAAAGTTATAACTGTGAGCAGTTAGATTTGATTCAAATCTTCTCCGTGTTCAGGTGTAATTAACATGCCAACCTCAAGAAGTTGGCCGATGGCCAGCACGCTCCACAGCACTGCTAACATCTGTCACCCTGGCTTATCAGGAATCAGAGATGTTCCTTCCTCCAGAAGCAGAAGAACTTTACTGACCTCAGGACTCTGCGTGGTCCAGAAGGGAGAAACAAGTCCCCAGGACTGGTCATTATTCTCAAGGACATCATTTGGTGGGGTCCTCTTGAGTTACTTCCCACCCAGTCTCTGTTGCTCTTCTGCTCTCATCATAGGGCAAAGCAGAAAGGGCAGAAATGTTTCTCTTCTGTCTGAACTCGCAGAACATTTAAAATTTGGGTGAGTGCCTAGATGGGATGGGTTCAGGATGATCCCATTCTGCATTACGATTCCAGGCAGGGCAGGGTATGTGCTCACGCTGCGCACTGGGATCTGCGGAGTCACTGCTCAGATGGCTGCAATAATGTGGTACAGGTTGCCTGGTTTACTTGTGTATCATCTTATATGGTGCCCGTCACTACAGTGTTTGAACAACATATCATATAAAGCAGAGGAGCTGGTTATGAAGGGATCCCTGTTTATTAAAGTCAGTGTGATGCTGACAGGTGCATGCATTAGCATCCTTTTATCATCACCTACGGCCCAAAAATGCCTATCTTGAAACTCCAGAGGGAAGTACATCCTTTGCTAGGCTTTGAATGTTCCCTACACTGACTAGTCCCTGCTTGGGTTGCTTCAGATAGTGATGGTGAATGAGAGGGATGTGTAGGCCCTGGTGCCTCCAAGGCTCCTCCAAGGTACTCACAGCTGCTTCTTAATTTCACAAAAGACACCTCTGGGACCACAGGCGAGTATCTGGCTTCTCAGGAAGCTGAATATTGCTCTCTAGTACCCTCTAGGGTTCAGAAGACACAGGACCTGGGAACTCGTGGATGTGGGATGGAGTCCACAGAAGCAGAGCCACGGGTTGGGCAAGAGTGTGAAGGAGACACACTGGTCACCTCACAACTGCTCTCACCCAAAGTGCTCTAAAGCACTGTGTTCTGCAGGGGTGTAACTGGTCCTTGTCTTGCAGGCCAGCCAGAGGCCCTCACATCACCTCTGTCCCACCTGCAGGGCTGACCGAAGCAGCAGATGGGAGGGAGTGTGACTCACCACCCCACAGCCAAGTCACTGAATCACAGCATTTAGAGGCAGAGGCGTGGTAAGGATACTTGGTCTAAATCCCGGCTCTAAAACAATGAGCCTGAGGGGTCTTTATTGTCCATCACAGGGCAGACAATAATATTTTTGTTACCAGAGCAATTGCCAGTGGGATGTGGGGACAGCAGCCCTCTACGTACCACAAGGCACAAGAAAATATTGCTCAAAAGTTGTGTCATGTTTTGGATTGCTAGTCTTGATTTATTGCTTCTCCCTGCCTCTGGGGATGCAGCGTTGAGGCAATTCAGGAGTAAGGATGCTGCATTTTTGGAGCACAGTCCGGGCTGGACCGTTAGCATTATTTGTAAACACAGCTTAGTTCTCCTCATCAGGAATAAAAGCCACTTATCCTGCAAACAAAGCTTGTTTGACTGCAGGCCCCTTACTCTGCCACTTCCTGCTTCTCCCCTATTTCCTAAGAAGAAGATAAACTTAATCCTGTTCATATTTCAATGATAGCTAGCTTTTTACTCCCTTTTTCACTTTTCTTGTGTTTGGACTTGTAGCCGTGAGACCAACTCTAGACTTCTCTACATTCGTTCCTTCCTAGAAGAAACTGGTTGGAGGTGTTCCCAGGAAAATTCAGTCCCAACTCAAAGCAATAAAAAAGATGTCTCTGAGCTGTCTCTTTTTCTTTACGGAGTCACCTGGAGGAATGTGTGCCCCTGATCTTGGGGGAGGATATGCTGGGAAAGAGATCTGGGGGGAAAGAATGAGGGAATGCCTGGGAGGAAAGTGGCAAGAGGTTTTGGTGCAGACTGGCACGGAGGGAGAGCACTGGAGTGAGCTGAGCTCAGCCCCTGCTAGAAGGACACCCACACGCCACCAGCAGGATCTATTTGGATGCAAGCTGTAAGGAACTTAGAAGGATGGGCTGCTGTCCCTGAAAAGATGGGGTTGCTGAGACATCATTTTGGTGAGGCTAAGAGAGGGAAATATAGGGTCTGTTTTATGCCTCCTGTCCTAGGGAAAGAAGGCCAGAGGAGGGTTATGACTTGCCTAGAGGTAGTACATCCCCCATGGATCAGGGCAGCTGAGGCAAACAACACGCAGCTAGGTCTCAATTGTTTGAGGGGCAGCTTGAAGAGAAGGAGAAAGCCACAGTGGGATAGAGCAACCTGAAAACTCGGTGAAAGCCAGGGTGGAACACATGGTAGAGCCTGCCCTGACACGAACAGGAGCAGACTGCTTGCTTCCATGCCATGTACCTCAGTGAACAACTTGCTAAGGTGTGAAAGACCCTGCCATGATGCAGGCAGGAGACAAACTTGGGCCTGAGCCTCGAAACTGGAGAAATTAGATGTTTAACAGGAGGGAAGCAACACTGAGACTCAGCGAACTTGAAACCATGGAAACGGGTCTCCCCCTCCTTCACTTCACACCCATCTGTATTTCCCAGAATAGACACTGAACTCTGGTTTCTTTTGATGAGACAGGCACTTGGGTCAGTGCAGTTGTGAATGAAATGGTCATTACCAGGCTAGGTGAAGCAAAGAAACAAAACGCTAAAGGTCTTCCTTGCTCCTCCTCCTCATCTCAGCTGCCTCATCATCTAGAGGCAAATTAACAGTCCCTCTGGGTCACAAAGTCAGAGGCAGGGATTAGTATGAAGGGCTTCTAGGCAAACAGCCTAACTTCCATCATCTCCTGCTTATCTTGTTTGGTGCCAGTGATTCATTTTCTCAGTTACAGATCTATTGGCCTTTTGAGCAAAATCCTGACGTTTTAGCTTGGCTTCAGAATTTCCCTCAAGATTTTGTTTCTGACCCCACTGCCCATATCACAGATCCAGTAAGATTTCAGCAGCCACTCCACCCACTGCAGTTCACATGCAGGAGTAGAAATCTGCACCCTGAACTTTTTAGTCTGGTAGGGCTGGGAAATGTAAGGGGAAATGCTATCAAGTGGCTGGAGAGTCTTCCAGGGTAAATTGAGAGAGATATGGAGGGTAACTGATGAGGGAAAGGACAGCTAAAACCAAGGATGAAGGATAGAGGGAAATGGAGGAGGAAAGTCTGAGTATGAATATGTGGAAGAGATTACTGAGACCCTCTTGGATTCATCTTTCAGAAGTGGTGTGTTCATCCACAACTACTGAAAATGATCAGTTACACTCATGCAATATTTGAAGAAGACAGCAGCACTGATGGGTGTCTTGCTTGAAACTGTACAAAGGTAACACTCCACTCCCGGGAATGGCCACCTGGAGGGGTTATGGTGACTGCAGTGACCATAAGTCCTCCTTTTCTTCTGCTTGGCTTACACTAGCCAAACATCAAGCACAAAAATTGTTCCACCACAGCCTCTCCCTCCCCCACTAAAAAAAAAGAAATCATCTGTTCAGAACAGCCTCTTCATTCTGATGCACCAAGATAGGTATGCCACTAAGGAGACAGATATCTAGTCCATTAAAAAGCTCTGTACTCATCCATCTCCATCCCTAAGTATAGATGCAGAGAAGAGGAATCTGCTTCTGGAGAGGTGAAAGGATAAAATGAAACAATCTGAAGATGATACTGGGGATACAGCGAGAGATGTGTCCACAAGCACAGAGGAAACATTCCTCCTGGAGATCATCAGATGAACACATATCTGCTTTGGGATGTACCAGATCCTTCCACTACATCCTGCAGACAAACATCTAGAGGGGATAATTTCTAGCTAAATGAGGTTCCAAACTCAGACAAGTAGTTTTCACTCTAAGCAAGGAAGGAGAAGACACTCCTGCTTATTTCGAGGCCTCTGGCACTCAAGAGAGGTAATGAGAACAAGGGGAGCTCCTGCATACGAAGACAAACCATACTTCTTAAAACAACACCAAACACACTCTGTTCTTGGCAGTGCTTGAGCTTCAGCTGTGTTGAGATCAGGCTCAGCTGCACCCCTTTGCAGTAATTGCTAGCGCAGATATGCAGCATGCGCAGCGCTGGGACTTGGTGAGGAACGCAGCCGCTTAGATGGATGCTCAGATTGCAAAATGCCATACTGAGCCCTCCCGTTGGTTCCAGGAAGTTTAGTGTACAAAGCGTTTTCCAAAGCTTTCATCATGATAGACACTACAGGGGGCTGAGGAATAAGCCTGTGATCAAACTAACCTGTGCAAGCTGGGGATCTGTGGAAAATATTATTTCTGGTGTATGGAAAGGGAGCCTTCCTTTCTGCAGTGGTATTTCTGGCATGGTTACAACCCCAGAAACAGCAGAGAGCTCCTGACTGGAATGTCGTGGGCATCTTGATACTGGAGAGAGCAATAAAACTGGCTAAAAAGCTCTGTTTTTTGTAAGAGCAAGCACATGCTACAGGTGCCTTGCCAAGCCAAAATACAACTGGGTTTATGGCCTTGTTTGTTTGTTGACATTGTGTGATCAGGACAAGAAAGAAAAATGGGAAGAGGGAATGGTTTGCATGCTTCTAAGATAGAGACAACAAAGTTTTTGCCTTGGTGTTTTCTTTGATTTTGATGTATGTTTCAGAACCAACAGATGTCTCATGTCTAAATTTACGGAGTTACTGTTAACAAAGATACTGTTCTTTTCCTGTGTTTGTTAGATGCCAATATTAAGAAAAAGAAATTAATCCTTCCACTTAAATGCCTACATGCTATTCTCTTTTTCTTATGATGTCAGAACTGCCAGTAATTCTCACATCATCTCTTGATTTTCAGCTTAAAGGAGTCTAAGTACAAAAATTAAAAGAAATCACTTCTTTTAAAATTTTATTAAAGCATTATTAAACATCTACCTCTTAAAGTCTATAAATCCAAACAGATTTTCTTTGGAGGTTAAGTTTAAAACATTCTTAAAATTTGATACCCTAATTCAGAAATTTAGAAGAAGAAACACACTCAGAGGCAATCAGAGGGTTTGAGCATTTGTTTCCCCCTGGTTTTGATTCCCTTTAGCCTTTTTTTTCCCCTTCATATCCTTTCTGTTCTAGTTTTTAATTCCTTGTGGAGGTCAGACATTTGAGGCATCCAATTCTGATTGATTGCCGTGGAAATAGCGATGAGGCAAAAGTGAGAGCGGTGACATCATGAGAGAAACAGATGGCAAGAGCTGATGAACTTCTAAGAAACAAAGACACTTCTGCCAATAAGTGTTCCTAGAGAACAAGAAAAACAAAACTGAGAAAAGCAATCCTAGTTCATAATGCAAAGAGAGAATGCATTATTAAGGAAATTACTCCTTACCAGTAGACTGTCTGAAAGAAAGAAGAACTAGTACTGTGGATGGCTTTTTGGACTCCAGTAGCCCTTTAACTCAAGCTAAATTAAAGCAGTGTTGAATACTTGAAGAGCCAGAGAGTAGAAGATCATTCAGGGTGTAAAATCTCCCAGACACTTCCACATTATTAATAAGGTTGTTTGGAGCATGAAAATCACAAAAAAGCTCCCTCTTTGCTCAGGCATCTTTGGAACTTATGCTTTTGGAGAACAAGACTCCCCACAACAAACCAGGCTTTGCAGTCAAGAAGTGGTATTGGTGTCTTTCAAAACGTCTTTGAGATGCTGACATTGTGTAAACGTAATTAAATTCGGAAAGGATTGTAGATAAAGTGACAGTCAGCCCTGCTAATAAAGAAAGGATAAAATAGGAATATGCACCAATGCTTGCCTGTTGTCTTTTAGTGTGAAGAACATGAAGAAATGGTTGGTTTGGGGAGAAGGGTGGCAAGGCTTCTGAGTTTCATTCTACCACCTGTCATAATACTTGTATTGCAATTACTCCGGTGTCTAAATATGAGAGTATTTTGTGACTACAGGCTTGATTAAAAGCCTGCTGTCCAGGGTTTCTGGTCTGTCTCTCTCTCTAGCTGCATGATCAGTAGGGGTAGTAATTGCAATGTCTACCTTTCACTTGATTTGGAGAGGGTCTGAGTGTGGCCTCCTCTCATCAGGTGGACAAAATGAGGTCTCACCAGTGACAAGCTGCAAACTGTGCTAATGAAGGCAACTGAGTTGATACACCTTTTTGATATAAATTTAGAGATGATGAAGTATTTTACCTCAATTTACTTTGGGGAAGTATGAGCTGGCATTATGGAAGACTGCGTCTTATTGGCATCTGCTCAGTGGCACCAAACAAGCATCTCTTCCGTTGAATCAAGTTTACTGTGAAGTCATTCTTCCTCTTGCTGAGACAGAGCAATCTGATTCCACTGATGGCAGCAGAAATACTTGAACTGAAGTTGTTGGGTTTGAGGCTGAGGCTTAAGCCTAGCTGTCTTCAGGTGTGTGAGTAGACACCTCAAAGAAGGACTAA
>JAWWES010000115.1:38019469-38097812 GCA_035583135.1 Lophotriccus pileatus
AAGTTGTTGGGTTTGAGGCTGAGGCTTAAGCCTAGCTGTCTTCAGGTGTGTGAGTAGACACCTCAAAGAAGGACTAAAGAGTTGTAATTCCTTCATAGAAAATACCCTTTCTTTTTTTTTCTATTACTATTTGATCACATCATGGAAAACACATAGATATTACTGCCTGCACTACAAAGACCCAAATCCCAGTGACTATTGAAGTGCCTTTCTATTAGGCACTTTGAGGATCATACACTTTCATCTCCCTTAACTTTTGATGATTATGTTTGAACTTTTGCTCTAGGCAAACTTTATAGCCAATGGAAAGAGATAGGTATTTCCAGGACTTGGTTCATCTGAGCGCTTTTCAACATCTACCTTAAAATGAGATTACCCGTGCCCCATAATGCCTGTTTCTCTCTGCTGACTGTTAAAGTAAGTCTAGACGTCTAGCTCTGATGTAAATGCCAACATCTGGACAAGTTTATCCCACCAGGTTTGTCCCCTGGTAAAATTCAGTACAGAGAAGAGTGAGGCTGAGGAGAAATCCAGGGAGAAAATGATAAAGTGATCAAATTCCCACACCAATTCAAGGCCAGTAAGGATCAGAATCGGTGCAGAGGCCTGACTTACACCCTTATCTATGGGTTTGTTGGAAAGAATTTTTAGATTTCAGAGCGAGGAGACAGAAAGATCTGAATGTTTTGATAGGGTTTGTGGAAATAAGCTAGTAAGTTTTGGCCCTGTATGTAAATGAAGTTATTCCATTAGCATAAATTCCATGATAGTGTTCTGGCTTTAAAACATGAGCTGTTATATGCAAGGGATCTGAACATTGTGGGGAAAAAAACAAAGAGGGAAAAAGAGAAAAAAAATACAAAGGAAAAAATAATAACTAAAAGAAAAAAAGCTTTGGTGTTCTAGAGGAACACAGAGTCGCTATAGGTTAGGTCATCCAGTGACAACTGTTCTGCTTATCCCCAGCCGGAGCAAAAAAGCAGTGCTAGGTTGTGTGTCACCAAAGGGAACCGCTTCTTTTATCAGATCCCGCAGAACAAAGGAGCCTGTAGATAGCTGTTTTCTCACATACTTGAGAATAGTTGACGATTTTTAAATTTCTTTCTTTTCTACCTCCACCTATCAAACCAACAAACACTAAGTTCTGTCTCTTTAAATTTGGCCCCTTAAGATACTGGGGCTTTAGAGTTACTGAACATGACCAAGACAGCATAACACTCTATTTTCTATTCACTAATACATATAGACGCATTTTTCTTGTTCTTTTAAAATTTCCCTATCAAATATTAAAGATGCATCTGTTCTTAAATTTTCAGTGTCCTGTTGCTGCTTGCAAAGACAATTGCTATTTCATGTGAGGAACACCCTCTGTGTGACTGCAGTATGTATTATTACTGAGTTAAAATTCATTTAGTGCAAGGAGTAGAATATCAGTGCAGCTGGTGGAAAGTAAACCAGCAACAAATGTCCTACATAGGTGTATTCATATATGACTTGTTATAAAATACAGCATAAAATATGAGAGGAAGAATGTTGCTGTAATTAAAAACAAAGGACTGGAAGCAAGAATATCTGGTTTCTGCTTTTGACTGTGTCACAGACGCTCTGTGTGGCTCTGGAAGGATCACTTCTCTCTTTCGTGGGTTTCCCCATCTGGAAAACGGTCTAATGATACCTTCCAAAAAGGTGCTTGAGAAGCATGACTCATTAATATTTTTAAATATCCAGGGATCAAAGAGCCTGTAGATATACAATGTAACATATTATTATGCTGCTGGTTTTTGCCAATTTCCCTTCTCTGTAAGGATGAGCTCTTTGAATTTATTGCTTTTGACCCAGGAAAATGGCCCCACGGGACTCTGTGTTTTTATTGACTCCAGATGAAGTTTTCTCATGTTTACAAATAAAGTGATAACTTACTGACCTCCAATGCCCACCGCGCAAACCCGTCCTTGGATCTGGCTCCCAAAGAAATTCTCCCTGGTGCATGGCATTAAGCAAAATGCCACATTTTTGGTGAGCAGAAGCAGTCTTCTCTCTCATAGCTGGATGGCTCCTGTGGGGATAGCACAGAGGGAAATAGCATGGGTGGGAATTTCAAGAATAAGAAGCACAAGGCAGGCACAGGGAGCTCAGCTCTGACATAAGGAATGGTCATGGCTACAGATACTTTGCAGACCATGATATGATGCTGTTCTAGTAACAATTGGTCCTATTTTCCCTGTTGTGGGATGCAGACAGTTTACAGTTGTTCTTAGGAGAAAAATCACTTCTACAGCTGCTTTGCTGAGCCAGAAGAGCCAGAAAGCAGCTACTGCAAAATGTTTTCTCTAACTGAAGAGAATGTATCACCAAACCAAAAGGATCTTGAAAATAACACTAGAGCTATAAAGTTCCAGCTATATGAGTATGAGAGAGAGTCTGGACATGCTGCAGTCTACTGGTAGATAACATTTCCAGAGAGTGATTCTGCATATTTGCAGTCAAAGTGTTTCATCAACCCTTAAAAGACAGAAATTATTTCAAAATTTACTTATTGTTATTTCGTTCTTTGGGGACAGTTGAAAAAGTTTTCAGTCTGGTAAGACAAATGGGTGGCTTTTATTTACTGGAATGCAATTGTCTTTTGGAGGTGGATGGAAACTGTGTTTTGCTTAAAATAAAGTGTGTGAGCATTTCAGATATAGCCGCATTTCTCCAAATGCACTGTATGACCCACTAGAGAAGAAAGAAGTGTGATGGACTAAAGCCAACATTGGCTAAATTAGGGAGAGAAGTTTTACTCAGGGGAAAACTGCTTTAGTTTTGGGTAATTTAAAAAAAAAAAAAATTATTAAAAAATGTTAGCTTCATGGGAACAAGAGGTTGCAGGAGAGGCCAGGGCTGGCCACTTTGAGCAGGAAATTATTAACGATTCTTATCTTCTGGAATTTGAGTAGATTTGGTTGGTGATCTTTATAAAACAATATTTATCTTTCCCTGGTGGACTTTCTCTTTGTTTCTACCACCTATCAGAATTACAACCTGGTGTTCTGCATGAGTGATCTTGTAACTGTGAGCCGAGGGACACAGGAGCAAAGACAATAGAATTACAGTTATGGTTGGCAAATTGTAAAAACTTTTTATTTAAAGGTTGGATGGTAATTACAGGAGATTGGGTTTTGTGATTACTAACAGTCCTTCAGCCCCCTTTCCCATGTGAGCCTTTGCCTGTACAGAGCTGCAAGAAATTGCATGGAGTGAGACTTTTTTGGTATGCTGTTAATGTGATTTAAGATTTCTGCATGTTTTCCCGCTCCCTGTGTTCTATGTTTATGAAGGAGAGGAAAAACACAAATGTTCTTTGAAGATCATCTGATGTTCAAAACTTTCTCATTCAAATTCATGTCTTCTTCAATCTCTCAACTGCCTGTGGCAAAAATTCTCATTTTCTTCTCTTCCTACACCACTTTATCTGTGCTTGCACTATCTTGTCCCATAAATATCCCAGAATCTATATGTTTGTATGACTCTTTCTTACATTATCTTGAGCTATTCCTGCCGCATATGCAATAGTAAACGATAACACAAGTGGATTTTACTTTTTGTATATAAATATGTCTAATCCCAGTTGTTGGAAGTTGCTCTTCTTGAAAACTGGTAGTGTTTTATGGGTTAACAGTGTGAGGAGTGTCCTACCACAGAGGAAAACAGTGTTGGATTTTTTACCAGGTAGGCCAGAGGTACACTAAAAATTTAACTTATCACTAGTGTGGGGCTGTCCTGTCCCTGTTACAACAAGGTCTGTCCTCCTTTACTGCTTTATTCAGGGTGGTTTGTGGTGATGTACAGCCCACAGACTAGATCACACAGTGGCCTGTTGTACTGGTAGGCATATCAGAGTCCTTTTGTGCAAAAGCCTGCAATGTGTTTTTCCTGATGAACCAAAGTTCTGAAAGAGAGATTAGGTTGGGGTAGAGGGGAAGCTTCAGCAAGAGTTGCAGTCTCATTTTGGCAGAAAGATATTGGCAGAGAGATAGAGGTATCCCATGGGTTTCTTGAGCCTCAACTCTCTCCAACAGGAGTATAATCCTGCTTTTCTTTGGAGTTCAGCAGCCTTGGCCCAAAGTCCTCCACATTCGAAGAAAATGCTCAGAGTAGCTTCAGTGTGCTCAGGGTCAGGCCTTCTAATGGTCTGATGGGATCTGGGGAGCACAAGAAATATGAGGTGCAAGGCCAGTTGCATTTCACTCTGGAATTTTTCCATCTTCTCGCAGTTAGAATACATTTCCCGGAAAGCCCAACTAACATGCCCCTCCATTAGCTGCATGTTAATTATTACCAGTTATGTCAGAAACGGAAATCTTCACTCACTTTTCTCCTTAATCCCTGTCTTCAGCAGAAAAGTCTTCAGAGGGTGGCTGTCAGGAGGAGACAGACCATTCCTTTGAGTTAGCACTCCTCTATCTGGCTTCTTTGTAATAACAACAACAACAACACCACCAATAAGTTAATTTTTAGCGATCTCTTTCTGCTGGGGTTATGACCGTACTGTCAGAGGGTGCAGGTAATGTAACTTCCACTTCCAGCTATGACTCATGCAAGGCGTTAATGACATTCCTGTTCACACACTTGCCCAATGGCCCTTTGATGCTGTTGAGTCTTTCCCACAGCGGCATTTGCAGAGAGAGGCTTCCCTGGCTCAGATGACTCTGTTTACACAGACTTCATTTTCTCACTAGCATCAGTTGAAAAGAGGCATTCCTCATTGCTGTCCTCATCCAGCCTGAAACTCATGCCCTGGCGAAACATGTGGATGAAGGATATTTAATCCCACGTACCTCCAGGCACCAGACCTGGTGCCATTGTGGTCTTTTTCCGTATTTCACCTCCAGCATCTGAAGTAACAAGAAAGGTAATGGAGTCAGAAAAGGGGCAGGCTGCAGTGGCCCAACGCGCTGTGACCAGCAGGGGGGAGTGTGGGCAGCATGAAAATCCAGTCGCTTCCCTCTTCGGGGAAAAAAAAGACCAACCCACTAAAAATGGTACAAGAGTTTGAATGCCGGTGCAGAAGAAGAGAATCTGTGCTGGGTCACTTTTTCGCTCTGCCATAAACCTGGAGTATGACACAGGCAAGTTGATCATCACGGGAGTTGCCTTACCTGCTCAAAAGTTGCCCTTAGCTGCCCCAAAATTGCCCGTGACTCAAGTCTGAGGCAGTTGCACAGCTGCTCTCTGTAGCTGAAGAGAGAGACATAGGCATCTTTCCAGGTGTCTGTAGGCTCTTTCTCCAGAGACAACTCTTGGGATTGAACAGTAGGAGTAAGGTAGGAGGAATGTAGAGACTTGGGCACAACAGGACAGGAAGGGAGCTGTGGGGAGCCAGGAGTGCCCCATGAGAGTTTGAACCTTGTGGAAAGCAAGAGGGAAGGCAGTGAAGCAGACTGCTGCTTCTGGCTACAGCAATGAAGAAGGAAAAGAGGCTGTAGGAAGGGAATCACTACTGGATGTGGAGAAACAGCACTGACTGACCAGCAGGAAGGCATGAATCCCTATGGCAATCAGAGCAAGCAACCAATACACTCACAGAATCTGACTTTAATAACAGATTCAGAAACATAGGTCAGAAGAGACTGTGGTGATCATATAATATATATATATATATATATATATATATATATACACCATAGATATAACACCTGCCAAAGAATCATCCTGAATTTGCCCCTGTTTCAATTAAGGAGAAACGTTAAAGCTCTTTTCTAGAAAATAAATGGCAGAAAAATTTCCAGTTTTCAAAAAAAATCCTCCAGATCTTCTTGTAATTTTCCTCAGTTGTATTTTTGCCCAATTTCTAATCTCCAAGATTGCCTTGCATCATTTTCTCCCATTGGATCTTTTCAAATTTGTAACTGCTAAACCAAAGAGAACCTTATTATTGCATTGCTGGAGTATAAGGACTCTTATACGCCATTACTAAATCACCCATGACCTTCTCTTTCATCCAGTGAACAAGCTGCGTCCTGGCAACTTACTCCATGGCAGCTTTTCCAGTGCTGCAGTCATCCTCTGGCTCTTTTCAGCACCCTCCTTACTCCTCCCTGCCCATGCAGTGATGCCAGTAGCAGTTTTCTTGGTTCTAAAGGCTGGGATAATGCAACCTCCCTTTTCCTGTTTAATATTTCCTGTTTTGCAGCCCAGGATCTTGTTACCCTTGACACTGTATTTCACCCTGGCAGATACTTCCACGACCTCCAAGTCATCTCCAGATTTCTGGTTTGCTTGGGTAGAAATCCCTTTCTGGTGGGAGGTCCCCTGCTTTCTGCTACAGCTGTGAGGCATATATTTCTGCACTAAAATGCATCAGGTTTGCATGAACCCAGACAATCAGTACTGTTCTACGCCAAAGACATCTTCTTCATTACTTAATAGTTCCATCTTTACACCATCTTCAGACTTCAGTAGGAAGCATTCTGTACACCTTTCTGAGTTGGATTTGAATGAGCTGGGCCAAGAGCACCACCTGCCAAACAGTGACTCTTCACTTACAGTATCACTTCCTAAGACCTACTAATTACCCAGTTTTTAATCCTTTTAATAAGATCCATATATATTTTCTATCATCATATGGCATGAACTAGAAAGGCCTGAAGAAATCAAATAAATTACATCAACCTTTTTACCTCCGTCAGGCAAACTCATCACTGATAAAAGCTGTCATTATTCTAATTTGATCCATTTTCTCTCCATCTAGACTCATTGATACAAGTTATGCTATCCCCTTTAATTCATTCTTTCTAATTGAAAAGCACAGGAATGGAGACTTCACCAGGTCTCTGGGTATCTTGCTGCAGTGCCACGCAACATTCCTTTTTTACTCACTGTAATACTGGTACAATGCCACCTTGTTTCTAGGCATATGAAACTTGTTTTCCCAAACTTATTGAAGCCTCTCAGGGTATTTTTCTGCCAGCTGTTTTTAGTACTTTTCAGGATTTTTTCGGGGTGTGTTCTCAATCTAAATCACTGTCTTCAGGTTTCTTACACTTCTGTTACATTTGTAAAAAACCCCTGTAGTTCCTGAGAAGAAAATATGTGTCGTCACTGTCCAAAGTCTACAACAGTCATATTTGTTGGCTACAACTGCTCCCTGTATCATTCTTGGATAATTATTTCACCAGTATTTCCGCAAAGTAATTATCTAGAATTGTTTTATGATATCCTTCAGTTTTACCCTGCTCAAAAAAGCTATCTTGCTGCCCTAAAATGTCCTGTCCATGAATATATTCCTGTGCTTTTGTTCCTCCTATCAATTTTATACAGCTGGAATCAATGAAATTACATTAATTATTACTAATAGTTTCTCTCTTCCCCCCCATATCTACATACACACAAATCCATACAGAGACCAACATCTATATATTTAATTATTGCTTTATTTCCCCTCCAAACAAGCCTTCTTTCTCAATTGTGATCTTTCAGCATGAATAAAAATATTGTTTCCTAACTATTCAAGTTTTTCTGTTTGTGTTTCTCTCCCATCTCATTTAGCTCGAAGCTGAACTGTTTTCTGCTTTGGAAACTGGCCTTTTTAACACTCCAGGTTTGTACATTAGCGGTTTGGACTTTATTCTGTTTGCCCGTAACAAATCACATTGAGTCACGCTCATTTGACTTAACTGATCAATAATTCATTTTTAGTTCTGTAGCTAGTGGTCTTGTTCTAGCACAGAATACAAATAGGGAATGAGTTTTCACAAAAGGAAAGTGTTTTGGAAGGTCCACCCTGCCTCTTTCTACCCCACTCTGACTTAGTTCTGGCTGCAGATGCGTGTACTAGCTCTTGTGGGTTCACCTTCCATGTCAGCCTAGACATGTGGCTAGTGATGGTCAGAGTAAATATGCACTAGTCACAAGTCTTCTGGGATGCAACTGACTCTTCTGGTCTTCATCTTGCAGTGCTTTGGAGTTGGACATGCTTTGTTGCCTTCAGTACAGGAGTGGCCAGCAACAAACCACTCTAGATAGTTTTTTCCTGTTTCCGAGTAGGTGACTGTCCCCAGGGTGTCTGCAATGACAAAGCACAGTCCCTCCTCTGAAAGAAGGCACAGAGATGCTGTGCTGGCTGGCTCCAGCTGTGTTCTTGGGGGCCTCCAGCTAACTGTTGTCCATCAGTGTGCAGAGACATCCATGTGGCCCACATCCTGATTCTTGCCTTGTTTCTACTACCTGTCCATGCCTGGTGAGGAGATTGCTCCTGCACTGGAGGTCTGCCTTAGTGACCATCCCATCAGAGACCTTTGTTCTCTTATGTGTCTAGATACATACAGGTGGGATGCCAGGAGAGAAGTGCCAACATGATCCTCTCAGTCATCCCCTTGACAGGATGATCCCCAGACCTGGGAGAACAGGTTGCTGACCCAATAGCTGCTCTCTGAAGCACACATGTACATTGTTGGAGAAAAACGCAGCCAGCTCAGGCAACCTCAGCAGCTGCTTAATGAATCTTACTCATCTTACTTCACCAAACCCTTGATCAGTTTAAATTGATGCTGACTGATGCAGTTCCTTCTCGTCCACTGCTCAGTCTAGAGCAAAATGAAAGGTAAGTGCTTTTGACCAAAACCTGGCATGAGCCCCCAGCACCTAGCCTGAGATCTCTGTCCCATAGGATGCTGTCCAGTAGCAAGACCAGTCTGCACGTGGTCTGCACCCGGGTCAAGAATGCATGTTATTAAAGAAGACAACTCCCTAGGCCACCACTTCATTCTTCAAGGTGGTAGCCCTTGGGCTTCTCAATGTATTTTAGTGAGCTAAAAGTGCTGTTACACTGAAAACTGACAGGTTGTCCTCTTCCCATGGACTCCTCCAGGCACAATGCCTTGGGTGAAGAGCTACAGACCTTCCACCAGCATCTCCCCTAGGCAAGCTCTGCATCATCTCCTCATCATGCGCTCTCTGCCCATCCCAGTCTTGTGTGCTCACACCTCTCCTCAGTTCCAGAAAGGGCAGGAGCAAGGATACATTCACAGCAGATGTGTTCAACAGTGAAAGAACTGAAGTGCAGAACAAGTTATTTCTGTTCTCAAGGTCACCTCTTCCCTCCAAAGACTGTATAGCCACCTTCCTCTGAAACAGAAAAGGCCAGCTAAATCACAGGCACAAATGGAGCTTCAGCAGAGCTTTACATCTGGAGCCCTTCACCAGTGCAGGGTCCTTCTGCTGAGTACTGCAAAGGATCAGAGCAAACTCCCCAAGTGAAATGCAGTGAAATGTGTCAGTGTGCAAAGAGGAGAGCAAGCTGACATGCTGGAGACGGGACTGCTGGTCTCCAGAGCAGGGCTATGGCATGGCACTTCATGAAACACACTTACTCTTGCATTGAGTTTGCTGCCTGGCTTCGTTTGCTTAATTGTTTGTGTTCACAGATAGCACTGGGTTGTGCAACCATTTTCTTTGAAAATGTATTCAGCTCATGTTATTTCACCTAACTGGGCTGATGTTGAGTGAAGCAAAAGTTGTTTTGCTGACAGCCCTGGTTCCCAGCCAGTGACATGTACTTGGGATGTTGCCTCAGAGAGCAGTTGTCTTGTCCCGATGTCAGGTGTGTCCTGAGGCTGAGAACAGCACAGCACTGTGCATGGCAGCTGTGAGACATAAAACCCAACCCCTTCAAAACTAATGGCACACAACTCCATCTGTGGCATAAAGATATTTTGAATGGGCAAGAGAGGTTTTTTTGCCATCCAAGCTTCTGTGTCATGAGCACTAAAAGGCAAAATGAGTTAAGCATTTCTTTAGTTCAGGGTAAAGAGGGTGTTTCGGGGACTCTGAATCTTTTGAGGGTGTACATGAGAAAGGAAGACGGAAAGAAATGGCATGCTATTGCTTCTAAAGGGTGAGGGAAGCTTTATGGCAACTGGCCTGCTTCTCTTGTATTTGTAAATTGGTTGGGTCTGGACATGGGCTATCCACATATAACTGCATTTCTGTAAGAACTGTTTTACGAGTTACTTTCAGGGAAGACAAGCTGCTAGGTACTTCACAGCAAGTGTGTTTGGAGCAAGGACTAGGTATTTTCCTTTTCTAGGAAAGCAGCTTGATTTTATGCTGAATGCTGCTACCTCACATTGCAATGATGAGACAGCACTGCCCTGTGCAGGATTGGAGCGTTGCCCTGGTGGTCCTGTGCTGCCCTGCAACATAGTACAGGTGGATACTAGTCCACCCACAATGTAACTCTTGTGAAATGTCCAAGAAGGAGATGGGGGAAACCTGCACTGTGTCTTTTTGCTACCAGGATAGAAACAATATGTTAGTTTCACTGATTATTTACAAACTCACACCCCTTCCTCTGTCCATCTGCCTTTGAAAGAGTTAATATTGGATATTTGGGAATACATATAGTATGTTTGGGAATATAGATAATATTGAAAAGCAACTTCGCTACCAAACTATAGATGTCAGAAGTCAAGCTCTTTGACCTATAGTTTAGTTCCAGAAGAACTATTTCTTTTCAGATGAGTAGAAAATAAGCTGCAAGTGATGAAACTGATCATATGTTTGAACTTTAGTTTTGTTGATGGATGGTATTTGTACAAGTAGCTGCCCCTATGGTTTTTGTTTTAAATCATCTGGGCTTTTAATATTGACCTTTCTGTGAATTTGTGACATCAGAAAACCTATTACCCAATTCAGATTTTGCCAATCTTCTTCAAAAGTAGCTTTATTTATGAATATTGTATTAGTAAGAAAGGGAGCCTTTCTGACATCTCAGGCATTTTAAGCCTTGGCTACATTTTGTCCTACTGGTCTAAGTGAAGTTTTCCCAGAATTGACACTAGTGAAGTGTTGTCTCAAGTTGAAGCTGTTTTGGACCAAAGTTCCTTCTTCCAAGATTTGGCCTCAGAACTCGGTTTTGAAATGCTAAGAGGAAAAAGGAATTTGGAAAATTATAATTAGCAAGGAGGAGGCTGATGAGCTTGGCCAAGGATGAGGAAGACTCTCAAATTCTGTTCTTGAGAAATGCTGCACATACTGCATTTCAGTTCCAGAGCTGAGAAGTGCTCCCCCAGGAGCCTGAGAGCCGGAGAATTTAGGAACCTTCTAACAGCCTATTTGCCCTTACTTTGATCTTTAATTAGTTGGAGTATTGCCCAGCCTCTTTTGGAGTGTGAAGGCGTGGCTCTGGACAGACAGCTACCAAGGTGTGTGGTCATCTGTAGAGTCTTAAAGACAGAAGGAATTTAAGAAAACTCCCCTGCTTTGAGCAACCAAATGTACTCTCATGAAATTGCTCACTGAACTGTGGCCAGTATGCTCTACTTAAGGTCCTGATGAAACTGAAATACAATCTTGTGTAAACTGTGATTGAAAAGAGTTATAAAATTTCCATTTATCCAAAACAATTTGTAGAGTCTGATATTTTAAAAAAATTGTATGTTTTTGGAGTGTAGAGCCAGACATTAACATGTCTCTGAGATGGAAGCCTTACAATTGTATTTATGGTTTGTGGTTTATACATCAGATAATAATCTAGTATAAGTATGAAAATACTTAACTGGCATCCAGTTGCAGATTTGACTGGAGCATCCTTTGGTTGGGCTTTATAGCCTACACAATTGAGTGGGCAGGATTTCCTGAAGAGATCAGGTCCCAGGTCATTCGTGGAGGTGAGAATGGGATGATCATGTTACTGGTGGGAAAGCGGGTGGGCGGAGGAAATGGTGCAAGAAGGTCTTGAGTCACCTGTGGGGAAGTGGTATTTGGGGATGGGGAGGTTCCCTACCTCAGACTTTAATTACTGGGGAAGAGGGACAGGTATTGCTCTAATGCATATACATTTCACGTCCCTCTGGTACCCTGGGATGGGGAACGAAAAATGAGCGGCCAGTAGCTGCTCCCTGGCTTTTCACTCTAGGGAAGTTATAACTCCCAGATCTGCCCCTTTCATTGTAGAGGGGTTTCTGAGTCTCTCCAAGCAGATCTGAGAGGAGGTTGGGCCAGCAGTTCTTGGCACCATGCCTGTGTGGCCAGCAATAATCCTACACTTCCTGAAGGGAGGCAGGAGGGGTTTCTCCTGCCTTTGAAGGAGAAGGAGGCTTCTGGGTTTCTGCTGCAGCCTCTCCTTCTAGAGGAGCACTGATGAGTCAGTGGCCAGAGAAAAGATGATTTGTGACAAAGTGTGTCCATGATGCTGTTCCCGTGTCCCCAGCATTTAATCTGACTGTCAAGTCTGTGGGCAGTAGGGAGTTTTTCCTTGATCAGGTAGACACCACCCATTGGGGTTTGCTACCTTCCTCTTTGAGGCTGACAACTTCTGATAGTTGTGTGAGGCACTGATGCAAACCACAGCCTGCCACTGCTGGGACTTTGGAGAGAGCCTTGCCCTCTTCTCTTTTTGTGGTGCATTATGCTTGTGGTATTCGGCCTTTGCTACAGCTCTGAACTGCGGTGAGAGGGCTGGGAGGGATTTTGTGGCCCATGGCACACAGAAAAATGTTTTGCTGGTTCCTCTGGACTGAAGCTCCATTTGCTTGTCTTTGCAGGGGAAGTGTACATGCCGACTGTTCCACTTCTGAGTCCCTGTGTTACTGTAGGAACTCCTTTATTGTGACGTTGATGTGATTCTGATTTGATTGTTGCATAGATTTATTTATTGTTCAAGTCAATATTGCTAAACACCACTTGATTTTCGGGGGAGAGATAGGCATACTTGAGTTCAGTTTTATTTTTGTTACCAAAATGTCGAAATCTGAGATCAAGCCATAACTCCTTAAACAAGCAACATGTGTCCAGCACCTGGGACAAACATCAAATGATCAACCTCAAACAATAGAACAGTTCTCCTGAAATTAGCCTTTGGTTCTTAGACCCATAGCCATGAATAACACCCATTCCCTATGCTCAGAATGTAAAATATGAGCTCCAGTACAAATGATAATAAATGAGTCCAAATGAATTCGCCCCTCCAGGAAATGATTTAATAAGTAAGGCTGCCCCATCAGATGCTTCTCTGGGGAATGTGATGTAAGTGTAAGTGAAGTACTATCACAATAACTGTGTGTGCATATTTCTACCAGCTCTATTAGCTGGGGAAATGTAAGTCGGGGTCAAGATGACTGTACCCTTAGGCTGACATTACATGTAGTTTTGGCAGGAAGATCTGTTTTGAGTACCTTGATCTCTCTGTAGATGTTAAAACAATGCTGCTGGTGGTTGAGGACCTGTCCTGTTACCTATCACTGTCTCTGTTGCTTGCTGCAAAAGGATGATACAGAGATTCAGTCAGAGAGAGGAAGACAGAGAGTACAAAAAGGGAAGCAACTCATAACCTGCTGTGATTATTGACTGTGGGAGAAGCACCCAGAGTACAAAATCAGCCCAGAAGGACAGAAAAATGATGATGCTGTGTATTTGTGAGCATTTTTCTCCCTTTCCAGAAGCTGAAGATCTTTGGGAAACTCCTGAGTGACAGAGGTAAGTGAAACTGCCAGTGGGTGGTGCATGGGCATCTCTAATGCTTGCAAATCGAGCGGAGCACTGCCCTTGCCCGTCACATGTATTCTAGTTAAGCCACAGCAGAGGGAGCGTTGGCAAAGTATCTTAGAGGAGCAACTTTTTGTTATACCTACACCGCTCCCTTCCCTGTTAGTACAACTGACACAAAAATAATCACAATAATAAGGATCACATAGTTAATTGATTCACCATCTTGTGATCACTGCAGCCAATTCGGCCATAGCTTGGTTGCTGCATCTTATGTTCCTGTGATTTCTTACAAGGAAAGAAACACCTGAAATACCTCAGGATGTTTAAGTTCTGTTCACCTGGCCACTTCTCGCAACAGCTCACTCCACTCCGGCCTTTTTCTGTCTGCTAGAAGGCTGTATCAAGATGTTGATTTTTCTTGTACTGTCCCCCATGGTCAGCACTGAGGGACTATATTTGAAATCAAGTGAGTGAGCTGTGTGTTAAGAAATCATTCTGGCACTAAAATGTTTTAAATCACTCTTTGTTTCTCTGACTTCTCTCCTCATTTGGATTATCCAAATCTAGATTCCCCCCAGACTTGCCCACAAGATAGAATACTAAGGAAATATTGTTTTGTTTCAGTTGCTTTTTGACGTCCATATTTCTCACATTTCCTGTTCCAATTTCAAACTGGGTCTGAACTCCTCTACTAACATTACTCTGGCTGTTATTCTGGGGATCTGAGAGAGGAGATTAAAAATAAACAAAGTGCAAGTAATGCATTTCTTGCCACAGGTTCTCTTAGACAAGCTGGTAAAAAGTTATTGACATTCATCTCTTTTCAGGTTAAATAGAGGGATTAGACAAAGGGTATTACTAACATGGGTCAAGGTATTAAAAAATGGATGCCTAATTTTAGCCTCCTAATTTTGTATTTTGAGCCCCTAAATAATGGCTTGATCTTATGCCCTTTGAAGTCAATGCCAAAGCTTCCACTAAATTCAATCTACAAGATGAAGTCCTAAATTATGGTCAGGTTCTTAACAGTTCTCAGTGTCCCACAGCTCCAAATAAGTCATCACCCATCCTCTTTCCAAATCACATGTCTTCCCAAACCACGTATCTTCCCTTAAGTGCCTAAACATGGAGCTTTTGCTTTTAGGTATTCCATATTTAAAATCATGCCGGTTGATGCTGTCGTTCTTTCTGTCTCAGGGGCCATGGACATGGGAAAGACAGCAAGGCTAATAAAGAAGTGTAGCCAGGACAGAGATCGATTTGCTTTTTTGGTGAGCGGTGCTTAGCACGAATACTGCAGATTCTATAGCAATGTCAGTATTTATTATGGTCTAATGTTAACATGGAAGGCACATGAATGTCCTTGCTGATGCCAGAATTCAGCAAGTACATGATCATTTGCACAAACTTAACATACACTGATCTCCTGGTAACAGGATGTTGGCAGGTGGAAAGATCACAGGATCCAGATGAAACATAAGACAAGATGAGCAATCCTGTAGTGGTAATTTTAGAAGCTGTGTTCTGTACATTATTTACAGTACATTGTGGCTTTAAGAGGATAAGGCTGCCCCTTGCCACTTGTGGATTAAATCTTTTCTGTGAGGTTTCTGTGAGGGACTTAAAGCAGTGCCGTAATTGGAGGGATTTTGTCCATCCAGAGGAGTGTTAGAATTGCAAGTTATTCACAGTATAGCTACCTTCATTCATGAAACACTCACCTAGCAGGAGAGAAAAAGGCACCTAGGACCTTCCACCAAATAAAAAGTACTGAGTGAGTTATCTGCTTGCTGCTGGTCTGAAGTGCAGAGGCCTGGCATAAAGAGGGAGCTGTTCACAGTGAACTGGGACAGAGTCGGAAGCAGTTTCTGCCTCCAGGAACTTTAATTTGGCTTTACCTTCAGTTAATGAAACATCTCCTCTTTTTCCTGGGGGAGGTTGAAGTCTCCCTGTCTCCTGGAAGACACTTTTGGCAATTGCATTCTGAATATGGAAAACTCCAATTTTGGATGGGTAATTGTTTCCTCAGAAACCCTCTGCAACAATTTGTTAAAAAACTATAGAGAAAGCAAAGGAGAAGGGATTATTTTGCAATGTTTGAACAACACCCACCACTGCTCTGTAGAAACGTAATCCCTGAGGGGAAAGGGATAATATCCTCCCCCAGGCTTTTCACTGGGCTGGATTTCTCCCTTGCCCAGAGGGAAGGCTGTGGGCACAAGCGGTGTGGGGTGTGACTCTACATCTGGGGTAGCAGAGGGGCCGGATAGGAGCTGCTCCTTGCTCAGGCAGACCTGTCACTCATTTCCCAGCCTTCCTCAGGATTAGTGTGACTAGTGCAACATCCTCATATACTGCAACAAGGGGTGAGAAAAAAAATCTTAAAAAATTAAACAAACGTAAGAACTTTGCTACCGAAAGCAAAGCTTTTTATTTTGGGAGGTTTTGCTTCATGTGTTTCTCTCAGCCAGCAGGTGCCTCTATAGAGCCAATGCTTTGCCTATATCAGTAGGAGCCTGTGGCACAGCACTGGAATACCTGCTTTCGAATGATAATACGGCCTTTTCTTTCTTCTGTGTCTTTTTCTCCTTCCCCTTCCTCCAGCCCATAGTGAGCCCCAGGATCTGTCAGTCTGGACTTCCACTCTATTTGCCACCTAAAGTCCTTGGAGGATGGTAGCAGGAGAAAGATTTATATATGTTGACACACACATATTGTTACTACGTATGTCGTATGAGGAAATTTTGCGTGTGACGGGAGCAAAGGAGCTCAGCTGGGGAATACCTGCACTAAACCCAGCGAGCAAAGCAGCCTCTTTGCCCTCCAAATACCTTCCCAGAAAGCAGGGTGGGGTTTATGTGGCAAAACCTTCACCCCTTTCAGTACGACATCCTTCTGCACACCAGGGCACCACACAGCCAACACAGGCAGGCCTCTGAGATAAGGGGGCATGGCACTGGGTTAAGAAAAATAAAACCCAAATGAGGATAGTCCCCCCTTCAGCCCTTTAACATATAGGTGCTAAGAAATCATGGTATTCGAAAAGTCAAGCCCTGGGGGGTGGGGGGCAAATGATTGGCTGTGACTACAATTTGTCCCCCGCTGCTCCCTCTCCCCAAATGGCTCTGTTGGACTTTGGAGTAATTCCCACGGGCAAGGTGAATTTTGACCCGAACGTGCATCCATCGGCAGGTCAGAAAGGGTTGGAGGAAGCAAGGCCCGTGGGGCGGCCGCGGTGGGAAGGCAGGGCAGGGAGGCTGGGGGCGACATGCGCGAGCCGCGGGGGCTGCGGTCCCCCGTGGGGCGACGGCGGAGGGGGGTGCGCACCCCTCTACCTTCGTGGCCTTTTCTCCCAGCTCAGAGATGGGAGGGGAGAGGGAGGGGAATCGGCAGGGAGGGGTGGGACTTCGCCGGAGCGTCTCTCCCCGCGGCCGCGCCGAGCAGTTGCAGAGCGCCGGCGAGCGGGCGGTGGGGCGGGCGCTGCGCGGAGCCGCCGCTGGAGTGCGCGGAGCGGGGCTGCCGCCGCGCCGGGGGCGAGGAGCGCACGGCGCGCCGGCGGAGGACAGCGCGCCGCGGGAGCAGCCCTCCCCGGGCACCGGGACCTGCTGTTGGCTTGCCGCCTTGCTTTATCCTCTCGTTTAATTTATTTTTCCCCACTTATACTTTGATCCGCTGGGATTTTTTTTTTTCCTCCCTTTCCTACAGAGCCTCCCCACGCCCCAGTTCCCTCCCTCTCTAGCCAGTTTGGATTTTTTTCTTCCCCCTTTTTTTTTTTTTTTCCCATATATTACTATTCTGATTTTTTTTTTTTTTTTGAAGCGGTGGAGAGAGTGAGGGAGAGAGAGACAGAAACAGAGAGAGGACAGGAGGAAAACGCTCTGTTCGTCCCCTCCGCCACCACCACCCCGACTTGCGGAGAGGGGTCGGGCCGAGCGGCAGTGGGATCAGCCCCTTTCCCCTGGGGAGGCGACCCCGGCTCGGGGAGCCGCCGGAGACAGCTGCCGCGAAGAGGGGGCGCAGGAAAAGAGATGCATTGAAAGTTTCCGCGCAAACTTTGGCGTGAGTGCGCGAAACCGAGCGAGCGCGGCGCGGGTGCCTGCCTGCCCCGACGCGGGGAGAGCGGCCGCGGACGGGCGCCGCTGTGGAGCTCGGACTGCCCGGCGGCGGGGGCCGGGCGTCGGCGGGGCGGCCGCGGAGCCTGCGCTCGGCCCGGCGGAGCGCCCACGGAAAGCAGCAGCGGGGGCCGGCGGAGAGCCGGGCTTATGGAGGGGTGAAACCGGAGACCCCGAAGAGGAGCCCCCCTTCCCCCGGAACCTTTCGCAGCGCCCGGCCGGCGGCACCCCAGGAGGCGGCGGCGGCGGGCACGGAGGAGGCGCGGGCGAGAGCGCGGCGGGGCGGCGGCGGCAGCGGGGCGGCGGCGGCGAGGCGGAGCACGGCGGGCCCCGCTTCGCGGCGTGCGCCGGCAACCATGAACTTTCTGCTTACTTGGATCCACTGGGGGCTGGCGGCGCTGCTCTACCTCCAGAGCGCGGAGGTAAGCGGCGGGACGGGGGCTTTTGTGCCACGCGTACCGGAGGGGGTGGGAGGGCAGACGGCTGAAAATACTTTTTCCCCCCCTCTTTTTGTTTTCTTGCCCCCTCCTGTCCTTTGCCTCCCACCTGCTCGGTGCGGTGCGGCGACTCTGTCGGCGCCGGGTGCGGGTGGGTGCCCGCAGCGCAGACACGTGTGCGTGCGGTGCTGCAGCGGGGGGGACAGCGCTGCCCGGAGCTCCGCGGGCCTCCGGGGCAGCCGGCAGCGCCATACGGAGTGTCCGCGCACATGTGCGCTGCGCGGGGCTCCCGGGGCGGCGCGGCCGAGGGGTCCCGCCGGGGCCGGGGCGCTGCGGCCGGCGGGGCGCGGGGCAGGGAGGCAGCGCGCTGGCTTCTTGCATCAGCCTCGCCTCCCGTCCTCGGGTCTCCTGACATTGCAAAAGGGTGTTTCGGCGGTATTTGCCTTGGGTCCCAGCTCGGGTTCGTGCCGCCGAGTGGAGTTCAAAATGCCTAGATGGAAAAACAAATAGAGATCAAAGAGGACAAAATGGATCCTGAATTTCTTCCAGATTGGGAAAAAAAAATAATCAAAATACATATCCCCTGCACCGAGATTACAAAACCATGGATTTTTCTCTTCTCTTCCTCTTCAGTCACTTTTACCTCATTGTCATTCCTGAGGGATTAGAAACCAACTCTTTCTCCTTTTTCTTTCTCTTTTTAAAGAAAAAAGGAAAAGAAAAAAGAAAGGCAGCTTCCTGTGCAAACTTGTCCTATAAATCTGTTTTCTAAAGAGTCAAGAGGGCTGTGTTGCCAAGAGATATTAAGGGGTTTAGACAGAGTGCCCACGTGAAAGTGGCTGTTCGTGAGGCAGGCATGGATTACGTTTTAAAGGTTATAACAGGTTAGTTCTCTCCTGCCATTTCTCCTCGGCACTTGGAGAGAGCGTGGGCCAGATCATCTCCCACAATCATGAAAATAAACGTCGCTTGCAAACTAATCAGTTATTCACATTGTTTGTTCAGCACCGATGCTGGAAGGCAACTCCCCAATTAGGAGCCATTTCAGCTGTAACTGAAGTCATGCAAGCACTGCACGCTTTGTTTCTAGCCTGTTATATCTCTACTTTATCCAGTGACAGCCGCACATTAGGCTGTGCTCGATGGGAACTGAGGCGCAGCTCTCACTTGAGTGTGGCACAGAGCAGCTCTGTGCTGCCTGCCTGCCAGATTTGGCTTATGGGACAATTTTTTCCGCTCTTCAAGAGTTTTTCCACAGTCACCCAGGACAGGGGTTTCTTTGCCTCCCAGCTCCTCAGCAAACTTGTACAGTAGCATCCCTTCCTCAGCTATAGGTTAGACAACTCTGTATCGGTGTCTAGTGATAATACCCTTTAACCCTCCCCTTGTTCCTTCTCCCCTCCCCTTCCTCTTCCCCAGAAGAAGAAACGGCGGATCAGGTAGAGTCTAGATCTGTCTGTCTTCAGGAGCTGCATAAAAGCCTCATGCTGCCATTTCTCCCAGGCTGGAGGACGGTGTAGATGAGAAAATAGAGAGTATAATGGTGGGAAAAAAGGTAGGGAAAGATTATAGGGGTTTGGGGGTAAGTGTTGCAGGATCAGATGCATGAGAGATTTCTAGAAGTTCGGGTACCTGGGTGATGTGGGCTGTATGAGTGCTCAGGCAGATTGACGGTGAGGTCTGCCCTTCGGTTCTGTCCTTATTTGTCCGTTGATCGTCCGGGCACCACGGTGATGGGAACGTTAGAAATACCAGCAGATCTCACGTAGGCAGTTTGACGATGACTCTGGGCATGGCAGAAGGCATGACTCTTCACGCCGGGACTAGGGTTTTGTGCTTTGATGATAATATTTATCTGTACTGTTAATCTGGCTGTCATACTGAATAAAACCTATCTAGCTAGCCAGGCGCGTTAGAGAGCATTAAATAAAAGCCCTGGCAGAGTCTGAGCTGGGAAAGCAGGGTCCAGTGTGTGCGGGGCAGCTTTCCTGGAAGTGAAGGAAGAGGGATGCTGGAATCAAGGTGTTCCTCGGGTGGAGGTGGCAGGGGGATGACTCCGTACTGAGGGAGTTGTTACAGTTGCTCCTGCAGCAAGACTGGAATGGTGGGAAATTATTTCATAGTTGGGTCTGGGAGGTGCTGATGCCACAGGTGTCTGCCTCCACTGGTGGCGATAGCCTTTCTGTGCAGGAGAGGGAGGGAAAGGTGCTTTTGCAGTGCTATCCTCCCAGCTGATTGCTGAGCTGTACTTCACAGTCCTTATGCCCCATGGGACCAGAGAGGGTAATTTGTCGTCCCCTTCCAGTCACCCATTTCCTAAAGAATGGGGGAGAGTTGGTCATTCCCCATCTTCCTTTGTCTGCGGGTTTTGCTGGCCGCCTGGTTACAGGTAACCCCTTACAAGGGACTGGGAGCTCTTCCCCTCCTGTGCTGAACAGTGGAGGGACCTGGATATACCAAGTGTATTGCCACAGGGAACAGGCAGTGATTAGACACTGAGGGAGGGAGAGCAAGCCTGTGACTAGACTGCTAATGATCACACACCCACCAGGCTCCCTGCCTTTGGTGTGCCTCTGCGCCAGGCCACGATGGGGAGCCACCAGAACCTGCTTCCCCAGCCTGTAGGCAGCCAGGATGCAGCGGGTCACCTTCCCCAGAGCCGTTCCAGGCCCGTGGTCTGAGGACAGGCTGGGAACAGGAGCGCTCCTTTGGGAGCAGGGGAGAGAGAAGCCCGTGCTGACATGCGAGGGGCACACTGATTCATGAACAACCCCAAATCACTTCTCCTGTTCGTTCTGTTCTGTCAGAGGTGCCTCAGCTATGCTGGCAGTTTCTGGGATTACTGACCTCTGTCTGTTGTACAATGGAGGAGGAGTGTAGTGAGTCCTGTCCCCCCCTCCTCTAAGTAGAAACCTCTGAGAATTTCTAGTGCCTAAGACGAAAAGTGCCTTAACTCCTGTCCCAGAGTCCCTCTCAAAGTGGATGGATTGTTTGTTCCAGTCCTAAACAGTTACAAAGCTCTTTTAATGAGGCTGCACAGATTAGGGGGAGGGGAAGGGAGAGAAAGAGTGCTGGTGGTGGTGAGGGGGGTGATGGTTAGAGAGGAATGACTTGATTAACCTTTTCTCTCCCTTCAGAGAAAAGCTTGCTCCCTTGGGGGAGAAGGGAGACAGGGAAGGTGCAGACACACGGATGGTGTGAAGTGGGTTTATTTCTTAGGGAGGATTTAACTCCACAGTAGGATTGTACATTAGCTGCAACCTGCAAAGGGCACAGAAAGAAGCTTCCTCTTTGTCAGCCCCATTCCTGGGGTCATTTATCCCACTCTCAAGGCCAGGGCAGGGGTTACTTCCACACTTCTGTGAAATGTTGAAAATATGTTGGAAGAAAATTGTGTTACAGAACTGTTGGGTAATGCTAAAAGCCAGCAGAGGAGAGCGTGACCTTCAGGCTCCCACCGAAGGGCACACTGGGCCTGCTTGTCCCATGGAATGTTTTTGGTTCCCCATTGCCCTGTCTGATATGTAGCAGACTGGTTTAAAGTGAGGCACAAGACTCCCCTCACCTGCTGTTCTAGTGAACATGCTTTGAGGGCACTAGACACAGGTGAGAGGCACTGCTGAATGGGCAGAAAAGTTTCTTGGAATAGCAAGCAGAGAGTGTGTTACTGATAGTTCTGGGAAACCTTTCTAGTTTCTGCCGAGAGTTCTGCTGGGAATGCTCAGAAGCTCTCTGCACGTTTTGCATTGATCTCATTTCCCATCCTTGATGTGGGATCGCGTCTCAGGTCTAGGTGAGCGCTGGGAGACTGTTCTGGCTCCTGCTCCACTACACTTGGGCAGGGCAAGGTGCTGGCTAGGCACAGGTGAGCAGTGAAACTGTGTGGCTTGCTTCTGCTTCTCATTACTTGTACACCATGTGTGTTTGCATCTGAAGAGGCAGTGGGCTTGGCAGCCTGGTGGGCAGCCTTGCATAGAGAATGGATAAAAATGTCCCTCAAGGTGACTCTGAGCTCATTTTGCTCAGTCTGTCATGGTCGTTTTGTGTGTGAACCAAAAATCCCTCTGCTAAAAGTCTTGGGGGCATTGTGACTTGGATAAACTGACTTGGCTCGTGATCGTCTTCCTGTGCCATAGCAGATTGAGGCTTTTCTGCCCTTGATGCGGTTTTCCTTTTACCCATAGATTGTCAGGCGCTGAGTGGCTTTGGAAGGCCGCTGCAACCTCCGCTGCCTCCATTTTGTTTGTGCTGTTGCAGTGACCTTCACACTTCAGGAATGAAACTGTTTCTAGGAACCTGCTTTTTAACGTGTTGTCACAGCACTGAGGTTCGGCACACAGCCCTCTCCTCCACAGAGAAGAAATAGATCCACACATGGGGCGGTTCAGGTCTGGGCTGGTGAGTTATGCCCAGGTACAGAAAGTCTTGGGTTGAAATGAGAAGCAAGTTTGGTCAGGGGAAGCTTAGGTAAAGGGAACTGTGCACAGGCACAAAGGAATGTCTGGGAGAGGGGCTTCTAGCTTGCTCTCTTGCCCCCTCCTTTTAAAAGCTGACACTTTGGGCAGCTCGGATGCTGGTGCTGCTCTGTGCATGGGGCTGCCTAGAAGACCATAGGTGGCAGATTCCCATTGTGAGCTTGGGGTGGACTTGGCGTTCTTAATTCAGCTCTGTCTTCAGCTGTGAGATCAGAGGGCCTTTTTGTAAGCCTGAACGCAGCATATTGCTGACAAAGCAGCATTTGTGTGTATCACCACCCTCCTTTTGGGCCTCTGGTGAAAGGCAGCAAGTTCTGGGGTAGATGGCATCACAGGTGGCAAGTGTACCTTGGGAGAAATGAAGAACGCTGGGCATTCTTCGTTTTGGTTCAGAACAGAACAGCAGAGGGAAACCTGAGGGCTGGAAAGTTACGTCAGAGGTAAAGCCCTCACGAAGAGCAGGAGGAGTGGAGTTTTTGTTTCACCTGGAATTAAAAAGACTTCCTTAGTAAAGTGCTTCTCCATACAGATCTGGCGGTAGGTTACCTGTCACCACTGCTGCCTGCGTCAGTGGTTTGGAAATGCCCCTTGTCCCAAGAGGCAGCAGGAGTGAATGCAGAGCTTGCGGCCTTTTTGATTCTCGTCCAGGGGAAGCCGCAGGGAGCGCAGGAATGGGATCGATGCAGGGGCTGGGGACTGGGACCGTTAGGCGAGAGCGTGCATCACCCTCCCTTCCAGCAGAGAGGAAGGAAACCTGGGCGGTTTGGCTGCGTCTGTCGGCAAAGTGGTGCTGTCACAGTTAATCGCCCTGACACCCGGCCAGATGCCGACACCTCGGTGGCCACCACTGCTGGGCGACGGACATGTGTGACATTGAGAAGGGAGAGATGCCCTTTCACGCCTGGCCGCCCTTTTCGCCCCCGGTGCCCTCCCGGGCCGGGTTCACCTTTATGGGAGGAAGTGGTGCCCAGGCCCACCAGTCGTGTCGGCGGCAGCAGGTCACGCCTGTTACTTTTCTCCCAAGGGCTCAGATTTGCTCCTGATTTGCTCTTCGGGTGTTTGCCCCGCTCCCCAGGGAAGCGTATCTCCCTTTGGGGGCCTCTCTCGGACCCGCCGCCCCGCCTCGCCAGCCCCGTGCCCCAGCCCGCGGCCCTGCCGCCCGTGCCCGTCCCGGCTCCCCGAGGGACGGGGCGAACAAAAGGTCCCTCTATGCCCTTCAAGGCGGCCGGCGGGGAACGACTCCGCCTCGGGGGCGCACCCTCCCGCCGGGGCTCCCTCCGTCCCCCCCTCCGCCAGTGGCGGGGCCGGGACCCCCCCCGCCCCCCACGTCTCCGGGATCCCCTCCGTGCGCCGGGACCGCGTCACGGTTCCGTGTTGTGACTGATTTTGTGCTGTCTTTGCAGTTGTCGAAAGCTGCGCCTGCCCTGGGGGACGGGGAGCGGAAACCCAATGAAGGTAAGCTCTGGGCGGCTTCCCGGCGGGCGGGGGCGGGAGGGGGCAGGAGCCCCCAGAGCCGCTGGCGGCCGACACCGCCACCTCACGGGGAGCGGGCGCAGGGGGCAGCCGGCGGGAGGCGCCATCGCCGTCGGCCCCTTCGTGGCGGCTGCACCGCCCCACGCCGCGGGCCCGGGCCGGACCGTGGGGCCGGGGCGGCCGCCGAGCCTGGGCGGGCAGCAGGGCTGGCCCAGCCCGCTGCTGGCTTACCACAAGTCAGAGGGAAACTGCGTGCGTGCGCTAGTGCACATACGCACGCTCATTTATATATATATATATATATACACACAGACACACGGGCGCACACAAAGAGCTGGGTAGCAGCGAGCAGTTTGCTGGGGATTCGCCACAGTGCTGTAGGAAGGGATTTGTCATCTTGTGCTGCCCGCCTCTTTCCCGGGGGCGCTGGCGATGCCCGTCTGGGTGGCCAGGGCTGATCCCTGAACAAAGGCCGGAGCAGCGCCCCAAGGGCCCCCAGGCAGCAGGTCCCCGGGGGGAGAGAAGGAGAAAAAGGCAGCCCAGGATGATTTTCTGGTCTCAGTGCTTCTCAACAGTGCCAGGCACACCCCAGTCGGGATATTGCTGGGTGCCGTATGGAGCCAGGCTTGAAAAATACACCCTTTTACTCTGGTTGGAGCTAGCAGGCTTTGCAGATGCAGGGGACAGCAGTGTGATCTGATGGGTTCTACTTAATTCATTCCTGGTGGTCCAGTACAGATGGGACCACTGCCTGATAGGAAATGAGGTGGTGCCTCTGCAGCCATTGTGATTTTGCGTTTCTCCAGCTGCCCAAAGGCCAGGCTGTAGCAGTGTCCTCTGCCTCATTGGTTTGTGAAAGTAAATGTAGATCAGAAGGGCAGTCAGCCCCCTGGGATTGGTCAGAGACACCTCCTGCAAGCGCCTTGTCTAGTGGAGCCCTGTGTGTGTCAGGAGGTTGGCTTTCTGTCCACAGTCCTCAGTTCAGCAGTGGGGTAAAAGGCCTGTGGACTTTGGAGCCTTCAGGCTGAGGTGATCATCAGCTGCTTTAGGACCATCCTGACCGTGTTTTCCCCTTACCTTAGTAGCAGAGCGGGTCACTCGTTGCATGGCAGGGTCTGGCTAGTGTCTTGCAGGGTCCCCACAGGCTGTGACCTTCAGCGTTATTCCAGCTGGAGGTCAGCAGAGGGCTCCAGCAGTGTGGCTCCAGATTGGCGCTTTTTTTTTTTTTTTCCCTTTTTTTTCCCTTTGGTAGCAGTCAGTTTCAGTTCTGTAACTTTATTGGTGTGACAGACTGCGTGTGTGTTGCTAGAGGTTTGTGGCAGGCTGTGTTTGCGATAGGTGTCCATTTTGCATGGGTGAAATTTCTGATTTGCTGGCAGGCTGCTGCCTGTTGCGCTTGACCCTTGCTCCTGCTGAAGTCAACAGAAGAAGGTTCACTGCCTCCAGAGGGATCAAGATGGAGCCTGCTGTGAGGCTTATTTTGGTAACCAGTCCTCTGCTGTTGGTAGAAAAGAGCTAGTGTCCTCATCTCTGCCATTCGTTGTGTCCAACAAATCCCTCCCAGGGAGGGGAAGAATCAAACAGAATTAACTTCTGCCACAAGAAGGCTGATAGAACTCCAGGTCTGCCAGTATAAGTGGTGAGACTTAGGTGTTACTGTCTTGGTGCTATTTCTGATTCTGCAATGTAGAGATATATCTGTGAGCTAGAAGTCAGGACTCCTGGTATTACCTTCTGTCCTGCTGTTTGACCTTAGAGGTCTTCTCCATATGCCTAAGTTTCTCCTTTGTGAAGAGGAGACAGTGATGGGCCTCTGTTACCTAAGGGCACTCATGTAGTTCCTTCTGCTGAAGCTCTTGGGGTCTTTGGGGTTGGTGTGAAATGTGGTTTTGTGTCTTTGGCCATTTTGTGCTTGCTTGAGATTTAAAGCGGTGACAGGTCTTTATTTGGGATGGACTTACTCTGGTTGGAAGCTGTAATTTTAGATTCAGCCCCTACCCTTTTGTGCTCAAGAGAGCCTTCCACATGTTTTGTGGCACGGAAGTTGTAGAGGAGTCAGACAAACACTCTTTGTTCCACGAGAAAAGATTTTCTGGTATAAATAAAGGAAACCACCAGCACTTGTGGCTGAACTTTTATTTTTAAAAGAACAGTGTGTCTGTATTGCTCCTAAGCCATTGATGGGGAGGGAGGCAAAATGATCATAGACTTTCTCCTTTTCTAGTCCAGCATGTTCCCACTTGACTGCTCCAAATTTGGACTGAATCCTGCCTGATGTGTCTATGTCTGCCTTGAAGAGTTAATGTGGGCACTGACTGGGTTTTAACCTTTCTTCCCCCTCCATTCATAATGAAGAACCTCTGACTCAAATCTGAAGGTGTTTTGCAGGGTAGGGGTGTGGGTTAATTGCAGGATTAACTTCTAACATGGGCTGAAGCCCAAATTGCAGGAAGGGAGCAGGCCAAGTAATGTTAGTCCTTTGGTGACCTTCCTATGCTTCCCCGTGAAAGACAGACCTTCTTCCGTCCCTGACACAGCTAATGGAAAGGAAGCACAGACTGAATCAGCCTGGCAAAGTGTGGAATATGACTGCCAGTACATAGGGATAGAAGTGTCGGTATGGTAGCAGGGGCAGGGCTTTGCTGTGGGGATGGCTGTACCTCAGTCATGTGCTCCAGTTTGGTTTGGGTGCTCACTGTGCAAATGAACTATGGAGCGTTGCACAGTCTCCATGTGAATGCTCCGTGTCCAGCTAAATCAAGGCAACACACCTTTCCTGGCAGGACTTTCTGACTGGCAGCTAGGGAAAGATTCCCTGTTTCCTTTTCAGAGGCTGATTCAGATTTGGGAAAACCATCATGTGTTAAAGTAAAGCTGAAAACTCCTCAATTCTTTATGGGAAGGATTTGGCCCTGTCGTATCTCCCAGATCTCAAGTATAGTTGTTGGGGTGCAGCGGTGAAAGTAAAGGCTCTGCAAAAGAAGTTGAATGTGCTGTTCTTTGGATAATCTGTAGTCTGGTGTAATCCGGTTGCTTGGGTAGTGCAAACATTTAGAAAAGCGTGTAAGGCATCGATCAGTTTCATTTCAGCTTTCTACTCTGTTTTGGTTTCTGCCTTCTTTGTGCCCCAGACTGGTGAGGAGCATTTGATCTGCACAGGTAGTTTTCCCTCTCTCTTACCTTCCATTGGTCTCCTTGATGTAGGTCTATAAGCATTTTAATCCAGAACTGTGCCTTTTCTGCCAGAGTTCCCAGATCCTTTCTGCTGGCACAGGGTGAATAATCAACAGTGCAATTCAGCAACTGTCATTGTGCCTGCAGAATTTCCCACATATTAAATTGTTCAACTTGTTGGAACATAGGCAGTAACTGAGGTCACTCTGAAGGGGAACAGGAAGAATGAGCTAGCCACAGACAAGATAGGAGAATAGATAGGAGATATACTGCAGTTAGGGGAGGAGGAAAGAGGAAGGGAAGGGACAGGGAACAGAAACATGCTGTCTTCTAGACAAGGAATACCAACAAACAGTCCATGCCTGCCAGACTACATTTCCCTTTCACAAGCCGCTTTCTCTTTTAATAGCCGCTCACGCTCTCTGACACTTCAAACTCCTTGGATGGAAGCTCCTCCCCTCTTGTACCCGCTCTCATCACTTCAGCAGTGGGGCACTGTCAGCCCTGCGTGACCTAGAATTAGCTTTCAACAATTAACTGCGGGCTGTGAGCTCCGAGCCCTGAAGCTTTTGCATTTTTGTGGCAAAGTAACCTTTATGCCAGTTTGTCACAAGTTCAGGGCACTTTAGAAACGCTTACTGGAGGCCATTATTTTCCATGATGCAAGCAGTTTGCTCTTATCACTCTGAGTTATCAACCTTGGTGCTGTAGCACTCTGCATACTGTACAGGTGGATCATTTTAGTGCATAACAGCATGGGGCAGGTACTGTCTCTTTGTGTGTACTCTTATCCTGTGCTCCATTTGAGACATCCTCCCTTGCCAGCATGCTGGTAGAGCTAGGAGGCCTGGAGGGCTCCAGGTACTCGCTGTTTGCAGTACTGTACTAGCACCCGGCTTTTGTGTGTGTGTACTTATCTATCCTATCTCTCATCTCCTTAAATCTCTCCAACCCTTGACCAAGCAGCAAAATGAAGCTTTGGCAAGAGACTGGGAAACATTGAGAAATGCTTGTGAAATCAGTGCAGATCGCAAGCAGTTGGTGTTTGCTCCATTCGTAGGGAAGGCACGGGATAATGGCAGATCCGCCCTGTTCCCCCTCCCACACTGTCTCATTGTGGTTCAGTAGCCAAATATATAGTCTAGTTAATCCTGGGGGTGCTGTGGGCTTGCTTTGAATCTTTCAGTGAGTGGCTTGATTCCTTGGTCTGGGAAAGTGGTCAGCGTGGAGACACAGAGGCTGTGACTTGTAGCGGGTGCTGTTGTGGTTCAGAGGTGGCCTGCTGAGGTGCATGTTCTGCATGGGCAAAAGAGGTAGCTTGATAGCAAGAGTGAAGATACATAGCTGCATGGTTCAGAACCTCTGTTTTTGAAAGCGTCTCTGTGCCGAGGTCTGTACGAAGGATGCTTCTGGCTTATTCTCTTGCCTTCTAAAACCCACAGGGGCATCCACTGGCTGTTTTGAAAGGGGGTAAAAGGCAAACCAGTGAAGGGCCTTAATCCAGAGTATAGGTCATCTACTGCAGCTTCAGGTGCTTTTTGGCTGATACGCTTAGCAGCAGCATCCCAGGAGTATGGGGAATAGCAGAGAAGGGGTTTGGGGAAGAGTCACCTGTGGCATGCATCAGGGAGACAAATAGTAAGGGTCTCTTGTCTGTCTTGCCTCTGCCTGAAGCAGCTGTAGGAAGAGATTGTCTGTTTCTCTTCCCCACTTATGTGTGTGTGTATGTAGGGCACAGACAAAGGACTTAGGCCTGCAAGACTGTTAGTGAAAAGCACAGGATAGTTGTGTTGCAACTGTCTGGCTCATTTTAAGGGGCAAAGCACTAGACATTCTTGAGCTAAGTTTGCATTAACTTATTCCCTCCATTCCTCCTTTTAGTTATCAAATTCCTGGAAGTCTACGAGCGCAGCTTCTGCAGGACAATTGAGACCCTGGTGGACATTTTCCAGGAGTACCCCGATGAGGTGGAGTACATATTCAAGCCATCCTGCGTGCCTCTGATGAGATGTGCGGGTTGCTGCGGCGATGAGGGCCTAGAATGTGTCCCTGTGGATGTGTACAACGTCACGATGGAGGTGAGGGCCCAACTTGCAGTCTGCCATGCTTGGTTGGAAAGAAGCAAGTCAGCCATCACAGCCACCCGAAGTCCCACCTCCCAGCTAATTCAGAGGAAGGGCAGCCTACCCCAGGGAAACCCTATCCTGACTGTGGTGCCCAGTGTTACACCATGCAGGGCTAAAAGATGAGTCGCCGTGTCTGTTTAAGGCTAAGAGGAGAATCTGCTTTTGGCTCTTGCCCAAATACAGTAGCTAGGAGCATGCAAAGCAGCATTTCTGCAAAGGAGCACTTTGTGCTTAGAGAACGCAAAGGAGCATTTCCAGTGGTGTTGTCTCTGAGTTCCCAAAGAAGATACTCCTTGGGCCCTTGCTCCACTTTAACTCTGCATTTGGTATATACAGCTGTTGTTCTTAAGGCAGCTGAGTAGTGCAAAAGGGGAGAATCTGTCAGTACTCTCTTCTGCAGGGCATGTGAGGTCAGCCTGTACCAGAGGTGCAGGGGATTTGTATCATTAGCTATCCTGGCACAGCAGGGGTGAAAGGGGCTCTAAGAAGCACACTGCTTCAGTGTCAAGTTTGAAAGCCTTTCTGCCTCTGGGCATCCTCCTCCTTTGTTTGGAGGCTGCTGAATTCATTCCTTGGAAGAGACAGAGATGGCCATGATTGCAAAGGCTGGGCAAATGGGGAAGATGCAAACTGCTTTAGAGAGCTTTGTTACTGCCCTTTTCTGTCAGCCTGGATCCCAGCTTGTGTCCAAAATGGTGCTGGTGCCCATTATCCCTAACCCACAGCTCCCTCATCTACTTTTGTCCCTCAGGCTCTTGAACAGCCACTGTAAATATTACCATCAGTTTTTGATATCGATGAGAGACGTGCAGTGCTAAGTGATTAGCCAGCAGGCTCTTTTTACTTATTATTTGAGCTGTGTTTAAACTGCATTGGAGAACCTGTCTGTGCCCTTCCGTGGTTCCCCATACTGCTTTTCCCCTTGCAGGCTCCAGCCTGGGCCAGAGCATACTAGCATGATATGGCTAGGGATGGTTTTCTTCCTACCATTCCTTACTGAACTACGTTCTTGGCTGGTATGCCTGCATGCCTGTGAAAGATCAGAGGCACTTAAAGCAGACCTCTGGTGAAAATGCTAGAGTGGTCCAGACATGTTCTGGGGTGAGAGACTGTGACAATATGACATATAACTTCCCTGGAGGCACCTGGGATTGGGGGCTGGGTAATGTCTGGCTCTGCAGGACTCTTTTGAGCACAGACCTTCAGATTTATTTTGTGTGTTGGGTCACGGAGAAAGTGAGATGTCAGCTGGGAAGGTATGGCTTGGGGAAAAGGAGTTAGATGTGCTTTGGGCCTGTGTGTTAGACTGAAGCACTGCTTCTGCGTGAGCAGGATGGTTGTTCCATTACTGCCTCTCTAGCATCAACCAGGGATGGCTCAGTGAGAACCTTGCTATGGTGTTATGCCCTCTCCCATGCCTGTCTCCAAGGCAGTCCACCAGTGCTGGCACCTGGCAAGCACGAGCAAACAGAGCTTTGGCACAAGTCTGGTGTTGCTGCTGCTTGCTTGTGATCAAAGGCCTTCCCTCACTGGGAAAACGGGGCCTCAAAGCTAGCTCAAACTCTGCCATGCTTTTCCCATGAGCACCTGGGGTGCAAATGCTTTGCTGTGCAGCAGGCTACTTTGGAGTTGTGAATATGAAGAGTGAATGGGCAGTGACCCTCTCTGTTTCTTTCATTCCAGATCATGAGAATTAAACCCCATCAGAGTCAGCACATATCACACATGAGCTTCTTACAGCACAGTAAATGTGACTGCAGGTGAGAATGGAGCAGCACTGGTTCCTCTGGCAATAAACTTATTCTGAGCCTTTGCTTTTTTCTGCCTTTGGGTTGGGACTGTTGTTCAGAGGCTTCTGCAGTCTCCTTGCTTGGTTTGCGGTGGGATGGCCAAGCCTGGGAAAAGAAGTCCTTTCCTGGCAGGGCTCCTCCATCTCTAGCTATCACAGGTGGACAGTGCTAGTCTACAACCTGGGGTCTTTTGGCACTGGCTGCCAGTGAGGTGCAACAGGAGAGCAAACACATTGAGATGGATGACTTAACCTGTGCCATGGGCATCCTACAATGCTGGCTGTACATGTCCTTCCCTGGACTTGGTGGGAACTGGGGATAATACTGGAAATACGTGTGGTAAGCTCTCTTCTAATGAGGCCTTTGTTCTCTCTTCCCCCACAGACCAAAGAAAGATGTCAAAAACAAACAAGAAAAGTAAGTGACAAGCCTTTCCTCCTTCCTCTTTTGGTGGTTGGTTGGTGTTTCCTTGCCCCACTGCCCCTTGCCCTTTTTTCTTTGGTTGGAGATACTCACCTTGAGAAGGTGTTTTTGGAAATGGCATATGGTAGTGCATGGGGCGACACTCTGAATCCATTCCAGGTGGGCACAGAAACCCAGATCTGATGGTCCTTCCTTCATACCCCAGACCTGGACCTTGCATGACCCATGGCCATGGCAGTCATTCCTAATGCATTATTCCAAGTCAGGGAAGTGCCGTCATGTCTGTCTTACCAATATGGATTCAAGGTGCAGCCCCCATTCTCCCTTCCCTCTTCCTGGGGTGTTTCTGGTTACTGCAAATCGCTGCCTTTCTTTATTATTAATTTTTTTCTTGCTGCTTGAGTGAGTACTTGCTGGCTTCTTTCACAGCAGCTTGGGTAGGAACTGTGCTGGCTACAGGGAGAGGTGGCAATAAAGGCCTGGTGGAGGCAGGACTGATGTCATGCAGGATGTGACACTGGTTTTGGTTGGGTGGGGACCCGGGAGGGTATGAAGGGAGGTGGATGTCCTTGCTGGGTCTTGGTGGAGGCTTTCATGAGGGTTTTTTGCAATCTGATGGATTTGCTCTGGTGATGTGAAGGAGGCTAAGGCACAACCTTCCTTTTACTTCTTCCCCAAAGTAAAGAGGTTGAGGAAAGTAGAAATATAAGCTCTCATCCTGCAGTAGTCTGAGGAATGAGCGCAAAATGTGAAACACTGTTGAAAAGCAGGAATGACCTCTCTGGGTGAGAGGGTCAGCTGGACTGTGCCTGACTGGGAATGCAACTATGCCATTTAGAGGTGTGGAGTTGGAAAGAAAGGGGTGAATATTTGGAGACAAGGCTGAAACAGAGACAGAGGGAGAAACAGGAGAGTGAGAGAACTTCTTTCACCCCTCTCCTGGTGGTTGCATAATTCTAGCTGTCTTCCAGCCTCTCCTCCTCCCCCTGGAAATCTGCTCCTGGCTGCATTGGGCTGTGTGCAGCCAACACTCCTCTGTGCACAGGGCCATATTGGGGACGGTTGGTCTGTGTGGCACTGTGGTTTGAAGGTGTGCGAGAGTTTGGTCTGTGTGAACTCCGGTGAGGATGGGGTGTGGGTGTAGCAGCCAGCTCCGACTGTGTTGCATTCACTTTCCTCTTCTAACAGCATCTTGCCTGCTCTTTGCTGGTTCTGCACTCCCCAGGGAAGGAAGGGAAGGGATGGGAGAGACTGGTGTACTTTGATTTGTGCTGGATTGAAAGTTGTTATATTGGTACCCCTCTCCTCCCTTCAGGTTGATTTTCCTCCCCTCACCGTCTCCCTGTGACTCCTGACTGACATGTAGGGCAGAACCGGGATTGAGCTGATGCTCTGACACTTGTTCCAGTGAGACGACTTGAACAGGGCCTAGGAAACACCTATGGTGCTTTCTCTTCTGCCCCTCAATTCCCTTTGACAGCTCTCTCCCGAGGTAGGCTGCACCAGGGAACAAGGGAGCCTTTGCAGAACTGCCTCAGAGCTGGGACTCATTTGCCTGACAAGCCCTGGTGCTTTGCCTAGGGCATTCTCCTTGGATGTCTCTCCCTTGGTCCTGTCCTAGTGTGGCTCAAGGAGCAGTGCAGGCTCCAGCCTCCCTCGCTCCCTGTGCTCTCAGTGGCCCATAGCGATCCATGGTTAGTGTCCAGGACTGCATGACCTAGCCCCTGCCTGTCCCAGCTCCTGCCCAAGAGTCAGAGGCAACTGGTGAATTTTTCAGAATGGAGTCAGTACCTTGTCTCCATCTGCTTGTCTGTCTGGCAGATCCATGTGGAAGGTGACAGGAGGGAAAGGAGGGAAGAACTGAAAGCTGTTTGCTGGTTATCTCCTGAGTAAAATAACTAAGTCAGGTCTCCCTTTTCTCCGTCTTTCCCCTTCAGTACTCAAGATGGAGACTACCAGAAGGGATATTTCAGGCATTCAAGTAGGGTGTCCTGGAGTCCTCTGAAGCACAGGCAGGAGATGGGGTGGATGAATAAAGCATTCAGGTTACATAGCCCTCTCCCACACAGCAGTGCTGTGTAGACCAGAGCTCTCCCCTTTTCTGTGGGTTGCTGAGGCCAGGCTCCCATCCCAAGGCAGCATTGCCACCAGCCCTGCAGCAGAGCTGTTGGAGCTCAGCTGCCTCCTAGACCCAGTGCCAGGCAGTTCATCAAGTCAGAGTGGTTTCCTTTTCCCTGGAGTGAACGCTTTCACTCAGGTTGCCTCTTGCCAATCAGTGTGCACCCATGCTTGTTGCCTGGAATGGTTGTCTGCACTCACTGCGGTTGCGTGATGCTTTCACCAAGCTTTCTGTTCCTTCTCCCTCACCCCCTGTCCCTTTCCCCACTGCCCGTCCCAGAGGGGGCAGGTGCCCCTCTGAGTCTTCAGCAGATCCGCCTCTGCTCGCAGCGTCCCTGCTGGAGGTGGTCTCTGCTGAGTCCCCTGGTGTTGGCTTGGCTGTGGTGCTGACCGGAGCGCCGGAGGGCCAGTGGATGTGTGTGCAAGGTGGAGATCTGTGCTTCAGCCCTGGGATTTACCCTCCAGTCCTGCCTCATGTGCTTCTCCCCTCCCAGCAAGGCACATGGCTGTATTTTTTTTCTCTTCTTCCTTGCGTTTTCTTCCATTTTCTCTCTCTCTCCCTTTCTTTCCCCCCTCTCTCTCTCTTTCTCTTTTTTTTTTTTGTTTTTCTTCCAGAAAATCAAAACGAGGAAAGGGGAAGGGTCAAAAGAGAAAGCGCAAGAAAGGCCGGTACAAACCACTCAGCTTGTACGTTTGTGTCCTCTGCTTGTAGAGTCTCTTCCCTCCCTCTCCCCAAACCAATCTGCCTGCTTGCTGCTCACTTGAATCTCACCCTCCCCTCCCAGTCACTGGTGGGCCGCAGATCCTGCAGGGGCGGCACTGGTGGTGGCACCGCTCTGGCACTAAGGCTGTCTCAGGGAAGGTGGCTTTAGCTTGCTTGGCTCTCTAATTGTCAGTGGCGACTATTTTCCCGAGGCACAAGAGTGCAGGTGGATGGGCGAGTGCCTTGCACCTCTTCACACCTTCCAACTCACCTGCTTTCCCCCATTTGTCTCATGTCCTCACTGCTGTGACGACTGGTGACAGGCAGGCTGGTATCTGCCATGCATGTGTGTGTGTACGTATGAGTGCGTGTCTGGTGGAGTCACAGGTGGAGAGGAGAGGTGGGACAGCGGGAAGCCGGAGAGGGGGTGCTGGGGAACTGGGGCGGGCACGCTCTCTGTTGTGTTGGTTTTTTTTTTTTTCTTTTTTGTTTCTCTCTTTCTGCTGGATTTGGTGGCTTCTCTCTCCTTGTCTCTCTCACTGTCTCTTTCGTTTTGCCTCTCTCATGGTGATTCACAAAATTATGCATTGTTAATTCACGGCTCCTCTGTAGGAGACTCCTAGGTGGCAAGGTTGAGATGGGGCTTACTGAAAGGAGGGCAGTGCCAGCTGCAGCGGTAAGCTGCTTTCCAGGGGAGCAGAGACCCTGTGTATTTAACTCATTTAGTCACTGGCCTTTTTCTACTCAAATAGCCTGCTTCAGAGAACTTCTTTCATTGGTATGTCAATAGCTGGCTGGGACCTCTCACCTTCCCATCCTTGCTTTCCCCTTCTTCTTCCCTCTGGCCTGAGCCGATGGATCCAATGCAGCATTTGTGAATACTGTGCAGAAGGCCTGTTTCCTTTCTCTTTACGCTAATGCAAGGGGTGCTGTCCTGGGGCTGTCGGGGTGCTGCTGGAAAATCCACCAGCCTGCGACACTCCAGTGGGCAGCATGGGGGCTGCGGGAGGGGGCAAGGGGATTGCTTTGATGTTTAGGGTGTTGCATGTGTATTTTCTTTCTGCTGAAGCGCTGTAGCTTAGACATCTTTCCTTTTGCCTTTTTGCAGTCACTGTGAGCCTTGCTCAGAGAGGAGAAAGCACTTGTTTGTACAAGATCCCCAGACCTGTAAATGTTCCTGCAAATTCACAGACTCACGTTGCAAGTCGAGGCAGCTTGAGTTAAACGAGCGCACTTGCAGGTTTGTGTCCTGAAGGATGAAACACACAAAGAGAAAGAGAGAGAAAGAGAAAGAGGGGGGGAGCTTGCTTCCTGCTGACTTCTGGCACCAGTGCTATACGGTTGCTTCTTCTCTCTGTCCTACGTGGGCCAGAGGGCAGAGGGGCTAACTGGGATGAGGACAGATTTTCCCTGGTTCAGAGGGCAGCTGTGCATTTCAGATGTGCTGTTAGGACTTGGACGGGGATGGCTCCCAGAGACAAGGCATTTCTCTCTCAAGCGTCCTGTATCGTAGAACAAGATAATGCAGTTCATGTTGCTGAAGTAGCCAGGGGAGGATCTGTAGCCCTCTGTATGTTATCTGTATGCCACTCTGAGCATACTGTTGGACAAAGACAAATCCTTAACTGACTAGGATTTAATCATCCCTATCTTCCAAGCCCTTTTTCTGCGGCTTGTGGATGAGATGCTCTGCTGTGTGCAGAATGAGGAAAGCCACTAGGAACCTCCCTCAAGGCTGTGCCTACATTTTCCTTTGCCTCTTTGTTCTTCTAAAATCCAGGGAGACCACCCTGTCCTCTTGCACTGTGCTCACAGTTCCCTGTCCATGTCCTATCCAGAACTGTGGTTTGAGGGGCAGCATTCAGGTCTGTGACAGGGGATACAGCAGTAGGAAGTCTGTCTCTGGGTGAAGGCAGAGATGCGTATTCAGGTGTAAGGTGGGAGAGGCAAAAGCACTGTGGGGTTGGTGTTTTTTAAGAGATCCATGCTGTGCATGTGTCATCTGAGGACTGTCACACACCATCTGTGGCACAGACATGTGCAGAAACTGATTCTTATTTCCCACCTGAGCACTTTGGTGAACTCAGTGGGGTATGTTGACTCTCACAAGGTGTGTGTGCATCTCTGGTCTAGGATCAGCCAGCCTGTCTAAAGAGAGACATAGAAATGGGGTTGCTAATGAGCCCTTGGCTCTAACTCTGAACTCAGATACTTTCCACAGAGATCTAGGAGATGAAAATACTTTGTGCCCAAACCAGAGAGCTGTTGGCACTGCCAGGGTGGTAGAGACTGCTCAGTATACAGAGAATTTTTCTGAGGTGCTTTGATTTCAGTGGGAAAGTAATTGATGGAGGGGCCAGAATAGAGCAACTTACAGAGTTAAACTTCTCCTAGTGAACAAAACCTCTGAAGCCTGAGACCTTTGGCCTTTTTCTCCCTGCTGCTGTCCCAAAGCCCAGAATAACTGAAAATTACCCCACAAAGTTTGAAGGGTGAGAAATAGTAACAAATACAAAGAAAAACCACACAATATCCAAAGAAGTCATGATGGCAGAAGGGGTTTACTAATTTCACTGTGATGGAATAATTGGCACCAAGGGAGGTTGGTGTGTTGGCCAGAAAAATAGGAAGAAGTCATAGGAGTGGTTAGCTTATCAGCTTCCAGATAAAAAGCTGATTAAGCTGAAGTTCCTCATGCTTGCTCTTAGATTTAGAATTGGGCCCAATGGGGGAGGGCAAATTCTCGTTTCTCTTGCTGCTTCTTCAGGTTGCTGCTGTTCTCTGGTGCTAACCCCTGCTCATGGCAGCTAGTGGAATGAAAGGCACTTACTTTTCACCTTCTTGCCTGCATGAGGCCTTGTTGTGTGCATTGCTTCTGACCCAAACAAGAGGCTAGGTGGAGAGCTGAGGGGTTGTGTCCTTCTGCATGCATTGCTTAGCCTTGTTTTTCTGTGTGTTTGTGTGTATTTGCGTGTGCATGGTGTGAAAGGGTGCAAACAAAACACTCAGCTCATCTGTGAGGAAGCCACTGATTCTGCTCCTAAATTTACCCCTGTACGAGTATCTCTCCCCCTCCCGTATATGTGAGCCTGGGGGAGTAGAATTCATCGACTGATTCGTGGGACTGAGGTTCTCAGCTGATTTGCCCCATCTGCATAGCATTTCACCCCACCAGTGACATCACGCCATGTCTTAACACCATGTGCTCTTAAACACATTAGCCACCACCTTCCTCCCCTTCCCTGTCCTACTGGCACCCTCATCACAAACATTAACCCTGTTCTCCTTTTTTCCTTCCCTCTCCTCTTTGACAGATGTGAAAAACCGAGACGGTGAGCAGCGGAAAAGAAGGGGGAACAGCCCTGTTTCTGGAGCCTGATTTCTCGCCTGGACAGAAGAAAACAAAACAAAACACTAATCCAAATGAACCCTAAAAATGAAGGATCGGTAGAGCACAGCACTTTCAGTACGGACGATGGACTCCGGAAGGAACATTCCCCAAGGCACCCGCCGCACAGAATTCACCTTTGGGTTTTGAACTGTTTTATTTTATTTTTCTTTTCATGCTGCTAAATAACAGAGCCAGGAAGACTTATAGGGGTGTATTTGATGGGTTTTCCCATGCATACATATATATGTGTGTATACATGCATATACATATATATATATGTATATATATTTTAACCACATCTATATATACATATATGTATATCTTAACCACACACACACACACACATATATATATAATATATATATATACTGATTATTTTTTTTAACATTGCTAATGTTATTGGTGTCTTCACTGGATAATACTCGACTGCTGTGGACACAAGCGGGCTACTTGGGGCATAAGAAACAAGCTAAGACTGGACTGAGTAGAAGCGCTGGGTGTAAACTTCTTAACTCTAACTGACTTGTGCGGCCTCCGCTGTTTCTCTGTAGAGTGTGCTGTACCACAAACCACCTTCTCCTTGCCTGGGACAGGGAGGAGAGGTGATGGAGGGGATGGGCAGGGAGTTCCAAAGAGCGGCATCCTAGGGTGCGATGGGTCAAAGGCCAAGGAAATGGCCGTCTCCGTGATCAAGGATTCCTCCTCCCCTCTTTTCCCCCAACCTTCGCCCTTACTCGTCTCATAACCTGCCTGCCTTGCTGGGACATGGGATGTCAGTGTACATTTTGCGTTGACTTTATTCGCTGTAGAAACTTTGCCAGAGAGACATGCTGGCTTCTCTTAAGGATGGTGGGCAGCTGATGCGCACTAACTTTCCATTCACGGAAGTATCACAGGAGTCTAGATTTCCCGCCCTTGGTGGCTGCAAAAGGACGCAAGGTCTACAGTGTGCTGAAGCAAGAATGGGGACCGGTGCATAGCCACACAGTTGTTCAGCACTGTCTGCTTTCTTCATGCACAGAGCTGCCACTCAAGAGCATCCAAGATGCTTACGGAACATTTCTGGAAAGGGATATTAATCAAAAGTATATACACAGTAGGGGGGTGTGTGTGTGTGTGTATGTATGTGAAAGTATGCATTTGTGTCTGTGTGTATGTCTGTATGTATGTATGTATGTGTTTTTCTCTTTTTTATATATATATATTTATTTTTATACATATATATATATAAAAAAATAATATATTTGTATGCCAAGATTGAAGGGGGAAAAAAGAAAGCAACTTTTGCTGCCTTCAGTTTGTATGCCCTGTGTGAATGACCCTCAAGAACGTCAAGACTTTTTTTTATGACATACTGTAAATATCAGGCCCCTTTTCCGTGTCTTGAGCTGGGGAATCAAATGTGAAGGCAGCCAGAGTCCCTTAGCCATGTCATGAGAATCTTTGCTATGTGTGTATCGGCATTATACGCTGTGGTGTATGTGAAACCCACCTTACACATGCGCGCACACACACACACACACCCCCCTGAAAGTGTGTTTGTACATCTATGTGGATATATATAATCTAGTTCTGTGATTAAAATTATTATTAATAATAATAATAATCAAAAAGGTACTCGGTCTGTGTCAGAATGCTGCCAAACATCATCTGCAAATGAATTTTCAACGCCTGATAATGTACAACACGGAAAGCTTCCAAAAAGACAAGACAGTCTAAAAACAGACTCACAACAAGCGACTACTAACCACTAGGATCTCCCCATCCAACTGATGGCTTTCAGAAGGAGAGAAAACACACATGGGTGGGTGCTTGCATCTGCGATGTATAATACTCATGCTGCATCATGCGCAAGACAGAGGCTTCCGATCGGGGGGAGGGAAGAGAAAGTGTTTTATATACTTATTTAATATCCCTTTTTAAATTAGAAATTAAACAGATAATTTAATTAAAGAGTAGGGATTTTTCAGTATTCTTTGTTAATATTTAATTTCAACTATTTATAAGCCGTACCTCTTTTTTTTTTTTTTTTTTTTTTTTTTTTATTTGTAGTGGTTGTGTATAAATTTAACCTTCCTGTTGTCCCGTCCCATATCTCCCCAATTGTTGGCAGAGTCAGTAGCATGTTATGGGCAGTTATTTAATTAATTTCTCTAACACCTACCCCTACACATTCCTATTGAGACAAGGGTTAGATATACATCTACATACTATATATATATTTGGCTATGTGTTTGTATATATATATATGTTTATGTATATGTGTGATTCGGATTAAATAGACGCTACGATTTTTTTATATATGTAAAAAAGAAGAAACAGGAAAAATAGAAAATTCTACATCTTGAATCTCTCTCCTTTTTAATTTTAATATTTGTTATCATTTTATTTATTGGTGCTACTGTTTATCTGTAATAATTGCGGGGAAAAAAGATATTAACACTACATATTGTGTCTAGTGAATTTTTTCAAGATATTCCTTAGTACATATTTATTTTTAAACAAAGAAATTACAGATATATCTTAAAAAACAACGACGACGACGACAAACAAACTTTTTTTTGTATTAAAGAATTTAATTCTGATCTTGATTTCCTTTGCCTTCTCCTTCTACCTTGCATCCTGGTTTTTCTTCCATTGTGTAACAGTTCCTCCAGTATTGCCTCTGGAGGCTACAGGGCATCAGCAACCTGCCAGTTGGACTCTTGGATTTGGGCCCAGAGCCTCCAAAAGCATCTAGGTACCAAAGCCCATAGAAATGACAGGGAGGTAGGCACCAGAGTCCTTGTGTGGAGCTCAGCCTGAGTTCCCTCCTTGCTGAGAAGAGGGTGCTCTGATGGGCAGGACTGAGGGGGCAGAACTCCTGGGTTCCTTCCGAACCTGATGCCAAGGAATGTGGTGATGGTCCCAACCCTGCCTCTGTCTTGTCAGAAGCCAAGCCCCATGAGCTGGGCATTGTACAGGTGGCCCTGGTGGAGCTTACAATCCAAGATGAAAATAAGGTTCTGAGCCTCCTTTTCCTGGTAATGGACTTGGTATTTGCAGTTGGAGCAGTGTGTATGTAACCTACTGTCATAATGGTTCAGCATAACCTCCTCATCCTGGACAGCACTGAACAAAAACCAGCACTGGCCATGCTCATCACTTCATGAGGAGTTTTGATACTGTTGCATCTTTTATAATGTGCTTTGGAGTCATTGGGAGGAAAAGCTCTTCGACAGCAATGGTATTTCCTCGTCAGCCATGGAGATGAGTGTGTCATGTGTCAGTCATCTGGCCACACTGGAAAGGAGCATGCAGGATGTTCCTGGATGTCTGGGAGGTGACTCACTCGGGTTAATAGAGACCACCCAGTTCATGGCTGCATCGTTCCTGCTCTTGCAAAGGTAAAGGATCTTACTTTTATTTTGAATGGACTCAGGTGGCTCAACAGGTGGATCTGCAGTCACTGCCTCTGCAGAAGGCAGAGTAGAGAAAAGAGGATGAGTACTTGAGGATGGTCTGGTTCACTGTGTTCAGTAACAACATCTTGTGGAGTACAGCAGTGAGGTGAGAAGGTGAGCGAGGGCCATCTGGATCTTGCTGCGTGAGGAATCCAAGGAGTTGCTTCCTTTGTGTATTCACCACTGTGGATTTTTTTTGTGGATCTATGGGCTGTTTCGCAGATGGCTGTGCAAGATGATGAAGACAGTGAGCTTATCCTCAGGAGACCTGCATTGTCTCCATATGACCTGGGAAATATTTACAAGTCATCAAATTGGAAAGATTGAAACCAGAAGGTCAGTGCTGATACCCTGGGCTGAGCTATATGTGAAATCTCAGCACAAGGGGACCCAGGTCTCCCAGATGGATGAGTCAGCGGGTTCCTCCTGTCAGTCACAACACATCAAACCCTGCCCACCAATAGCCAGCTGGACTGGCTGCTCCTGGAGGAGCTCTTTTTCTACCTCTAAAGGCACAGGAGAAATAGCATATCTGCAGAGCCAAGTGACCTGGTAGCCACCTAATCCATGAGACAGGTGATGCCTGGCTGGATGGCACATTTCAGCTGGGACAACTCAAAGAATTTGTGCGGCTGCAGCAGAGCCAAGGTAGCTGCCTCAAATAACTGAAGCAAGAATCTGCTGAAGCCAGCTCTGAATGAGGAACCTGGGGCTCTAGAAGCAATCCAGCTCTTCTCCTTTATCCTTCAGGGTGGATATAACTGGGATGTCACCTCTCATGAGGAGGGTGATCATAGTTTGGTGTTGGAAGTGAGCTCAGGCTGGGTGGAGAGGCTGTGTGTGATTGAGGCCCCTGCTTCTCGAGGGGCTGGGATGCAGGAGTGCAGTTGCCCCTCACCCTGCCCAGAGTTCTCACCTGGCTTGCCTGTGCCCTGTCCCGAGGTGAAGTGAGGACACATGGAGGGAGGCCAGGTTTTCAGGCTGGCACTCTGATCTCGGCATACAGACTTTCACCCTGCGCACGAGAACTTTCCCTGAAAGGCTTCTGGTCACGTCCACGTTTTGGCTGCTGGCTAATTAAAATGTTATCTTCAGGCAGCCGGCTGGTGCTTTCCTCGTGCCTCCTGCATTTATTCTGTGGGATTGAAAAAGCGGAGCCACCATGAAAGGCAGAAAAGGGTGTCCTGGACAGGCACAACAGAAAACCCCACTGGCAGTGGAATAAAGGGTTGGAAACCCTGTCCTCTCCATTTTGGCACCTGCTAGCTGGTTTAACCCCTTGTTGCTGATGTCCTGTGCTGCTGATCGGGTTTGTAAGTTAGCCAGGCTTTGCTTGGGCTCCACCACCAGCTGCAGTGTCTATGTTAGAAATTCCTATAAAGCTCTTGTCCTTCAGCATGCTCAAAGGACTTAGAAAACCCAAAGGAAATTCATTCCACAGGTCGTGTCCTCCACTGTCTGCCCGTGGGAGCTTTGGTAGTGAGAGATGGGTATTTTTATCGTAGACCACGTGGTGAGTGTGCAGGCAGTCTCTCTGTGCTAGGGATGCCTGAAATTCAAGGCTAATCCCAGTCATCCAGCACAAGGTCTGCAGTCCCAGTCTGTGCAAACACCATGCTTGTTCCCAGGTCCCCATTTGGGGCCAGGGCACTGTGGCCTCCATGGAACTGTATCACCCCAGCGGCAGCTGCTGCCGCCCCCCCTCCCCCCCCATGTCTGTTCCCTACAGCACCCCTGCATGATGGGGTGGCTGAGCTGCTGTCCACCCCAGAGGAACCAGGCGCTCGTGTCTGGACCTCCAGCCAAGGTACTCCATATCTCATAAGAGGTGGTGAGTTGTGGATAAGAGCAGGGAAGTGATATACCCTGCACCAGCAGTGAAGGAGGGTGCGAAAGGAATGCAGAGCGCCTGACTGCAGCTTTGGGGAAGGCTTGCCCTTCTGTGTGGGGAGCTGGTAGGACCTTGGGGGCTTTGCATTCAGGAGGGGACAAGGTTCAGGTTCTTCTTCAAATGTCAGTGGTTTGCTGGCTGCCTGCCTGCCTGCACCAGGGCAGTCAGTGTCTCCCAGATATGCAGCTCACTGTGTGTGTGAGGTGATTACAGACATACAGGGAAATGGGCTTGTTGGGCAAGTGCCACCTGTTTAGCTGCCTAAGGCTGGCCTCCTGAGGCCAAGAAAAGCCTTTCCGTAAGGATTTCTTTAAACTTCCTGCCTGAGCCACCTCCATACCTTCAGGCAGGCAATGCTCCACATTGACAACTCTTAGGAAACATCTGCAGTTCTGGGCTATAGTACATTGCGATCTGGTGCTAATCCTTCTGGTTCATGCTCTTTATTTTTACTTTGCTCTTTCAGGTGCCCCAGACACTTGTTTGGTGATGAAAACAAAAAGCACAATCCCTCCCTAGCCTGAGAGTGCCCAAGCATCTCTTTAGGCATCAGGGCTGCCCACTGCAACCTGCTGCCATAGGCTTTTCTGTGTGTTTAGTACCAGGTACCTCTGCTGCCCACCCACACTGCACTGCCTGCCTCCTGGCCAAGCCTGGTGCATGCAGCAGGGGGAAGGAGTGCTACCAGCCGGATGCCAGCACAACAGGGGTTTAGTTAGGGGGTTACTTTCACACCTCCTCTGCCAGCTATTCTGAGAGCCGTTGGTGCACTCCATGCTCGTAGTGGGTTGCGTGGTGGGACCCTGGCTGGGAAAGGCATCTGGTTCTGCTCAGCCTCCTGCCAGCACTGCTGATGAGTGGCAATTCCTGCTGAACATTCCCCAGGGAGGCTCATGTAATGCCATAACAGTCTGGGATGCAGGTCAGGATGTCTTGCTCCCAACCTGGGTGGTAACTTGGAGGTGAGAAGCTTTGGCACTGGATGCCATTACCCCTGAATCTTGGTCAAAGAAGTTTGAGGTGTGAAGGAAGGGTAAGATTCACACAAGCCCTTGGGCCTGTACATGAAATGTACAACCCCATTCCGTGGGAGCATTATCTAATCAAAAAAGGGGAGAGACCTAACCCCTTAGCTGCAAGCCCTATGCACAGTTTGGGAGAGGCTGCACAAGACGAGCAAAAGGATCAACTTTAGAAAATAATTCCGTTTCATCACCTCTTCAGAGATTTTAAGGCCAGAAGCATGACCTGCCTGAGCCCTTCATCTTCATTTGCCATAAACTCTTACCTGAGGCATGGTGTACACTTTGGAAAGACATCCAAGCTGCTGGTCTTCCTGTGCTTCTCACATAACAGAGAACCTGCTGGCACTGGAGGCAGCCTGTGCCATGAACATATGGATACCCAGGGAGTATATGTTTGTGTCACTGGCCTCTTCTCCAGAAGCGAGGCTCCCACCAGCACCCCTCCCTGCCCCTCCTGCCTGTCCTCAGCTCTGACACCGTGAGTGCAGAAGCAATAGTACCCGTAGAGCTCTATGATGGACTCAATCCTTTCAAAGAAAACCCTCACCTGATTGCTCAGAAAACTGTGCATGTACTAACTTCTGGAAATTCTACTTCCTGTCAATCACCTCTACTTTTTGTCTTTACAGCTTGAATTGACTCATTTCTCCTCCAAGTCCCCTTCCTTATGCAGGGGAGCTTGCTGGTAGGTTCAAGCCTTCTTTTTTTGCAGTGCAAGGACCTCACATCTGGGAGAAGCTGGAAACTCCTGAGCAGATCTTCTGAGTTTCTTCTAAGGTGTTATTGCTCCTGGGGATGAGGAGCCAACTCCTACTTACTTTGATTCATCTCACTAGTGGAAGTGTGGCAAATAGGGGTCAATAGCACTGAATCTGATTGTTTTCAGTCTTCACAGGCATAATAAATTATGAGTCATAGGATCATCCTGAGTTATTTCAGTGACTAATATGAGGCTGAGGGCCAATTTCTTGTTTCAGTGTTGGCTTCCCAGAGCTCTCTGTTGTGGATGTGCAGCGTAGACCTGGTCAATACACAGCACCTAAGAGAATTGGCTGAGCTGCTGGAGGAGGTGCTGATGAGTCAGGGAGTGGTACTGCCCTCTGCACCAGTACTCCACTAGTGGCTGGATGTACAGTGCAAGAGACTGTGACTTTCATGAGTCACTTTGTGGGACTGAGTGTGACCCACACCCCTGCTGAATTGCTGGAACGAGACACAGACTCAGAGACATCCCAAAAGGAACAATTTGTGAGTTTAGGTTGTCTTGTCAACCAGTTGCAAATGTGCTGCTGTTCTGAACATGTTTGTCTTTGTGCGGATTGTACCCCACAGCCTAACCTGTTGCACTGTCTGGACTCTCTCCTTGTCTTTGCCCTTTGTTTTCTCTGATTTAATTTCACCCTTAAGTTAGGTTTGCAAATGTATCAACAGGTGTGTTCCTTTCCTCTCTGATGTAGACCCTTCAGATGCTTGTGGAACCTGATTACATCTCCTCTGCAGACATTTCTTGGCCAGTGACATAAAATGGTTCTTCAAAGCCCATGGCATCAGCTCATTGAGCTCTGCCCTCAATCATTCCTGATTTTATATCCCGACATCTTTCATATATAACAATAATACTCCTTTTGCCTCAGAAATTGTCTACTGCTGAACACACTCAAAGGTGAATCACTCCAGAACTATAGAAAAGTGAACAGGCTACTGGCTCTGAACATACTCCCTCTGTCTCTCTCTGGATGCATTTCTCCATGGTTGCTCTTTCCCAACCTCTTCTGGCAGTCCTGCTTTCCAGGGTGTCCCCTCCCCCCACAAAGCAGCTTTGCCCCAGCAACATTAGCTTATCTTTTCCCAAGTTAAATCTCATTTTGTTTCCTGCTCGTTTCTAATCTCTCTAAATCCTTTTGGAGGATTTCTCAGTTTGCACTGGAATTTGTAATCACTTCTGCTGGAGGTGCCTGCTTGGGGAGTTCATGGGGGAACCTTCTCCTTGGTGCTGCTGAGTCAGGAGTGTGCTGTGGCTCCCAGTGCCAGGGTGGTGGTGGTGATGTCCACCATGTGGGTGCAGGTGAGGTCCTTCACATAGCTATGTTCAGTCATCTGGTGAGTTGTATTTTTCCCTCACAATCAGATAGGAATTGCCTAGCACAGCTGAAGGAACTGTGGGAGTCAGCGGGTCCTGGTCTGTAGAGCAGAGCAGAGGTGTGGGAGGAGAGAAAGCTGGGTTCAGTTGCCAGCTGGGTCACCAATGCTTTGCTTTCCCTTCCTTGCCTTGATTTTTCCATGCATAAGACAAATTCCACCTTCCTTTTTGGGACCTTTGATAGACATCAAGTGCTACTCACTGCTTCTTGTTAGGGTTCTCTGTATACCTTCCCAAAAAGCAGATAAGTCACTGTCCCCTCACCACCCAGTCCCAGCTGCAGTCATATCTCCCTGCTCCTCTCCATCATTTGAGAGAGAACCTCAACAGGTATTTTGGTACTGATATCACCTCCTTCCCTCTGCTCTACAGGAAGGGACCAGGAGCAAATAGGGTAGGGCAGTGGAGAGGAGGGGAAACAATAAGACCCAGCTCAGGAGGGGCTGTGCTATCTGGGAGAGCTAGGGCACAGTGCAAGGATGACAGAAGGTAAGGGATGCCCTGTGAGGTGCAAGGATGAGGAGGAATAGACTGGCTCTCTCAGGAGAGAGGTGTGGCAGTTCTGAGATTATCTGGCAGCCCCAGGCACAGGGAACCCTCCCAATTATGAAACCTCCTGCACTCCCATGGACACATTTCTCACTGGTGTGAGTTGCTTTGAGTGCTGGAAAACTCATGGTTAGGGTTTGCAGGAGTGTCTAAGCTGCCAGCACCTGGGGAATGTTCCCTGGGCAGCTTCACCTCACCATGCCACAGAGAACCCTCCTCCAGAAAGGGCAGTTGTGAGATGCTGCACGGCTTCTTCCATGGCTATGTAGGTGAAGAGGCAGCTGCTAGAGCTCATCATAGCAAACACTGAGAATCTTGTGCTACTTACACCAGCACAAGAGCTGTGTGGTGTGCAAGACCACCTGCTTTTAGTCAAACCAAAAAGATTTTGGTCTTTTATGCTCCTAAAAAGATAAAATTCAACAAGACTCAAGTATACTACAAAAGCTTGGAAGGCAAATGTGCCCAGATGGCATTAGCTTTCAAACCACTGTGAGGTTCAGCTGGGCAGGTGATTTGCCAGCAAAGACTTTCCTTCCTAGCCTTAAATCCTACCAGTGATTCCCCTTGGGCATTCTTCAGACTCTGCTCATCAAGTTCTCACCATATCCCTTTACATCCAGGTTCCACTCTATTTTTAATCCACTCCCCATCCTCTGGTGTTGTCAATCTCAGACCTTTCCTAACCCTGGAAGAGGTTGTAATATACGTCCTTGTCTCACTGTGGGTATTTTAGAGTTTCTCACCCAGTTTTGTCACTTGAGTCCTGTTTGCCTCTCAGGTTGTAGATACACACAAAACCCAGGCATCCCATCAGGGGTATCCACAGCAATTGCTGAATATTTTTCCAGAGCGGGCCTTCAACAACTATTGGTGAAAATATGAAGTTTTGGCTTTTCTGTGCCAGGATACATCACCTTGTGCATATCTCAGGGCCATTTCAGAGGGTTGTTGCACTGCTTCACAGCAAAGTATCTTGATATTCCCTTTAAGCATCCCAGACATCCCAGCACCATGAGCCAAACCCATTAGCTCCTCATCTCTGGTGTCCTTGGATCACTCAGAAGTGACCAGAGCACTGGCACCCTGTGGCTTCCTCATTGGAGGCTCTGCTCTGAGCAGTGAATTTTCACTTTTTCTTTAATCACATCACCAAGTTATAATGCCCAGCAAGAACTTTGACCCTTATCCAGGGATTAGTTGTTATCCTTAAGAGCTTTCTGCGCCAAGTCTTATAAAAGAACTCCAGCTCTGGAGAATGTGGGCAAATCATGTCCACCGGGTTAATTTTCTTTATTAGCTGACTACCTCGTTTTTCTGTCCACGGCCGTCAGATATTGTCTCCTCGCTCCAGGAGAAGGGCCATTCCCATCAGTTCACAGGAAGTTCACTGCTGGGATCCTTGTTACCACCAAGCCACCCTCAGCAAGAAGGAGAAATCTTGGCCTTGGTGAAATTAAGGGAAAAATGTTATGTTCCCTCATCAGGCTGTTTCGCATCCCACCCCAGCACAATTAAGCAGTGATGGAGGGCTGCCAGACAGATCCTATAAAGAGGCAAAATGTTTTAAATAGGGGCCATAGAGGCAGCTGAGGTTATGCAGAAGTTGCAAAATCCATTTAGCTGTTTAGAAAGTTTCTTCATAAAAAGAAATGTGGGCATCTATGTGTCTTTTTTCATTTCTCTACCACAGTCTATTTCAAGTATAATCCTGTCTACTGAGCAGGATTTTAGTAAGGCATAAAAGGGGATTTCTGTCCTGGTTATTGGCTGTTATTTTTCATGTGTGTGCAAGGTACTTGGACGTGGCAGAACTGGGAGCGCAGTGTTTTGCTCTAAGTAATTAGAGGCAGGATTCACAGGTATATTCTGGCTGCTTTCAGCCTTTCCCGTGACAGAAAGCAGCTGCACACCCAGCATTAGCCAATCTGCTAATAGGCTGTGTCACAAGACACAGCATCACCATGTCTCACAAAGCAACTGCATTGTCCTCCGTAAGCTTATTGTGCGAAATATCACGGGAACACCACCAAATCATGTCCCGCAGACTGTTCCAGACTAAACATCCATGGCCTGGCTCCCTGACCTGGATTGGGGTCCTTGAGAGAGGAGAGGAGGCACCTCGCTTTCGCTGCGCTGAGAGCACAAGAAGTCTGTGCGCTCGGTCGGCATCTCTTCGCAGACTTACCCAGGTGCGCAGACTGATGCATCCAGAGACTCCTCATTTTCTTGTTCCGATAACATGTGTGTAAAACATGCTAGTGACAAGAATCATGTCTGTGGGTACCTCTGAACTTGGTCCTTGGCTCTCCCAGCCTAGGTGGGCAGGCAGAGTGAGCCCTGCACAAGAAAACAGTGGGTCCTTTGAGTCCAGCGTGCTGGATGGCACTGGATGACTGGTCTCTGTCTCACTGAGGGTGAGGGAGTGTGGGTAAAGATGGAAGGCACAGTAATGATGGGAAACCTGCTTTGAGGCTATTACCAAGAACAAAGGGAGTTTTGGACAGGAACTTTTAGCCAAGACAAACCAAAGCTGGAGCCTCTATGGAAGATTATTTTACCAAATCCTCTATTTTGTCTTGGTGTAAAAGAAACTCAGTAAAATTTATGGTGTTGTGCAGTACTGGTGATTTTGTACCTTGATACTCTGCCAGGGCTGGGAGTCCTGGGTTCTCTTCCCAAATCTGTCCCTTGCTTGCTAATTAGAGTGGTGTCAATCACTGCTCTGGCCTGTGCCTCAGTTTCCACATCTGTTAGTGGTGATAACAGTACAGTGATGATAACAGTACTGAGTTGCCCTGGGACACGATCTGTAAGTGAATTAATGGTGAGGAGTTAAAGAAGAATTAATTGGTAGCCTCTGTTGAGTGCTCAGAGATTCCTTGATTGCAGCAAGTGGTGAGAGTGAGAGATTCCTTGCAGGCAGCAAGTGGTGAGCCGAAGTTGTGCGTGCTGTGCAATGCATGGCTTCTGCTTACAGAGCAGTCTGTCCCTGAGTCTTTGCTCCTCTCTCTGTGACTCCAAAGGAAAGTCACATTTTGATTAGGACAAGCTCTCATCAGTCATGTAATATTATTTTCAGGTGTGCAGCAGTCTGTGTGGGCAGGATGGAGCAGCCTCCCAGCTGAAACTGTCTTCCATTGAAGCAATATATAAAGAGATAATCAGGGATAATGTTCTTCAGGGGACTGTTGCCTGTAATGAAAAAGAGAAGGGAAAAAAATAGGAGAAACGGAACAAAGTGGGATGTTGCTTGAGGCACACTAGTGTTGTAGTGTTCTCTAGTGTTCTAACTATAAACTAGCTAAAGACTAGGGAGCACAGCTCTCATGAGAGAGACCCGGAGAGTGTGAACCATCACATAAAATCTGCTGGAAGGGTAAGATCAAGGACTGGAAAGAAATGTCTGCTGAAAGGTGGATATGGCCTCCAACTCCATAGTATGAACTGTGAGCCTAGGCAATGACAACTGCTTATTCTGTTTCAAGTTTTTTCAGTCTCTGAGCCCCTGTCCCTCCTTCAGGGGTGCTTCAGAGCTCTTCAGAGAAGCTGGGTGTGTAGATCTCTGCGGAACATCCAGCAAAGTGTCCTACTTCATTACTTCTGGTTCATTAAGATGTAGTCACCAGATCTGTGGAGATCTCTGGAACACAGGCAAAAGATCACCCTTCATGGATCATTTCACCTCTCTATGCCTCAATTTCCTTCCCTGTGAAACAAAGATATTAAAACCATCATCACCCTGAACAGCAGCTTGTTACCTGACAGGGACCATGGGGCAGGAGAATGGTCAGGGGCAGAACTGTGAGGCCCCATATAGGTCTGAGGTCCCAGAAGACCAGGACTCTTCATAGATACGGTGCCTGTGCCTCCAGCACAGCTGAATTAAGGCACTGGGGAGAAAACAAGTGCTCAGCACTGGCCTGTCTCCTCTGCGCCCATTTGCACAAGCTGCACTGTGTGTTATGCCAATCACCTAAGGGAGCTGGGGTCCCCCTGTCCATGGAGGCTATCCTGTGCCTCAGGTCAGGATGCTCGTAATCTGCTCCCCTTCACGCAGCAGGTCCTTGAGGCAGCTGAGCATCCCCCACCCCCATGGCTTCTGCCAGAGATGGGGCCTCTCTCCCCTGAGAATGAAGCAATGTGGCAATGCTCTCAGACCTTGGCTTGTAACAGCAGTAACCTCCGAGCTGCTGACTGTTGCTCAGCAATAAACACCACTCGTGCTATTAATAAACACTATCTGTCAGCCTTGGTATTTTTAATGCCAGGACACTGTGCCCTGGCATGCGGAGCCACTCAGAGACTGAAGGCTGGATTCAGAGAGAAGGCTAAAATGCTATAAGGTGCTGCACCGTGTAGCCCTGTGGCGTGTGCCTGTTGCAAGGTGGAAGGTCTCTGTTCTCCTTGGTGTGTTAAACAGGATCCAAGTTCCTCCCCTCAAGGGATTTCCTCTCCCGCCCTTTGCAATCCCAGAGCACTGACACTCGCAGACAGGCTCTACCCACTCTCATAGACTGGGATAGACCTAACAGGATCTCTGGACCCGTGTGAGTCAGTGAAGAAACTTCGGCTTTTCCCTCGTGATGTGCCAGTACATTCAGCTGAATCAGCAAAGGAATGCTGCCTACTCACACTGTGTCTTTGGACTCACAGTCCTGCTATAGGAGGTTTCATGCACCAGCATTAGAAGTGCTCCCTGTGCACAGAGGTGGTCAAGAAAGTTCTGATGGGATTGATGCCTCTGAATGATGCACATGGATACTGCCCACCACATGAGACTTCTCTGGCAGCCTGGAAGAAAAATAGGAAGGAAAAGAAAAATGAAGCATTTATGGGGGTTGATCATGTACTGTAGCTGGCTGCTTCCAGCTGGCTGCAGTGTGAGCCATTCCTGCATGGAGCTGGTGTGTTCTCTGCTGGGATTAGTCTATGCCCAGGCGGGGCTGAAGGGGATGGGTATGAAGCCGCGAGGAGGTCTGCATATGAGAAGGTCTGATGCCGCAGGAAAGAGCTGGTTTCACCTTCAGCCTCGGTGTTTGGTCCTGGAAGCTCAGCTGGTGTGGCGGGTGGGCGGCTCCTCCCGTGCTCAGGGGCAGGGAGTGGGGCTGTGGGCGCTGGCGAGCCAGGGTGGGGTGCGGGTGATGTCAGAGGGGAGCAGCGCGGCCCCGACGCTGGCTGCTGCTGCGGGCACGGACGGCTGTCAGGCTGGGGCTGCACCTCAGGGGTGCTTCGCCCTTCGCCACGGCAAGGGCAGCTGCGGAGCATTTTGGAGGGGCGGTAGGGGAGGAACGGCCGAGCAAACAGTGAGCTGGCCGAGCAAACAGCCGCCGAAGTGAAACAATCGGGTCCCGTTCTGGTAAAGCTCAGCAAATACTGCGTAAAACCTGATGCTGGCAGTGGTGCTTGCCCTAGTCATCAGGTGTAGCACTATCAGAGGGCAGATACAGAACAACCTGGGGAAGCAGAGAGAAGTTGTGCAAGAGAAAGCTCTGGCCAGGGTGAGTCAACACTCATTAGCAGTGGCACACCTACGAGAAGCTCATTAACTGAAAGGAAGAAGCTCAAGTACCTTATTTCTTCTTTTTGTTGTAAATCATCTCTTTTATCACATGCACATCTCAGTGTCTGCAGAGAGGGCAGCAGAAGCAGAAGTGGTGGGTATTGCAATCCCTGGTTCTTGGAACTGCACAACATTTCTGGAGAATTAGTCCCTGGCCTGAAGAGCTTTCAGCATCACTGGAAGCAAGTTATTATAATGGATCATACGTAGCCAGGGGAAAGGGAGATGGGAGAAACAAAGATAATTCTTTACCCAGTCACTTTCAGACCCTTTAAATTCTCCCCAAGCCTGTCTCCAGGCCTCTCCTAACCCCCTTGCCCCTACTCTTTCTGTGCCCCTTTCTCCTGCCCCATGGCCCCATTTCTCAACCACTGCCTTGGACTCCTATTTCTTTGAAGCCACCCACCCTGATGTCTGCAACCTCCTATAAAGGCTGAAGTAGCCAAAGGACAGCACTGCCCTTGCTTTGTGTACAGCCCTGCACTGGGCTGACAGTGTCCGTAGCACAGCTGTAGATCTGCATCAGGGAGATGCCCTCAGCTTTTAGGTTCGAGCTGTGCTTTCCAAACACCATCCATGTGCCAACTTGCCCTTGCCTGCTGGCTGGTTTCTTGGATGTGCTCTTGAAGAGAACATCAAACTAGAGAGGGAGTTGACTTCTGTATGCGTAGCTGTAAATACCCTGGCCTGGGGGATGTGTACAGAAAGCATGCCTGCAGTACATTTCACTGACACTGCTGTCCCTTGCTGATACACCACTGGGAAAATGGATTGTTTTTTCTGCTCCCATTGAAGACGCCAAAACGTAGGTTTATCCTGAAGTGCCTGATGCACAGCTTTAGTACTAGCCTTGTAGTAAAACTCCATCAAGTCACTTCTCCATTATTATTTTATAGGGAGATAGCTAAATCCAGTCATCCATTTGGTATGTCTGCATTGCATTCCAGAGGTGGGATTGCAGCTTGGTAAACAGATTCTGATGAGCTTGGGTTTTAATTTGAGTTTTAACCTTGTTTTCTGCCTCTCAGCATAGGTTTACACCATATAGTGGTTTTACACACAGAGGTATCTGGATTGCAGCCTGGGCCAAGCTTGGCTGTCCACTGCCCATACTCTCTGATGAGTTTCTTCTCCAGACTCTTTCTCCATCCTCTTCTCCAGTTTAAAACTGGTCAAGGATGTCTTTCCAGGGCATCCTCATGATTTCTGGACTGCTCTTTTGGCACTTTACATCACTGTCAAGCTCCCACCACATCCTTCAGTCCAGAGCCACCACGAGAGCTCCCCTTCTGCCCTGCTGCTCCCAATACATGTCTGAGCTTTTGGGCTTGTTGGTTTGGACTAAGGTGGGCAGCCCTCTCACAATTTCATAGAAGAGGCCTCACTGCAAAGGCAGGGGCTCTGAAAGGTGTGCTGCCTGCTGCAGGGGGGAAAGATGGTCCCAGCCCTCTGTGCCAAGTGTGGCTTTGCTATTCTAGACTGTTATCTGATGCAAAGGAGACAGGTGATCCTTCCCCATCCTTCCTCCCTTGTGCCCCTTTCCCACCCTCACAGTGCCCGCAGCAAGTCTTTTGAAGGGGTCCTCTCTCTCAGAAACACGGTCCTAGGCCCACTGTCTTTTATCTGATTCAGATTAAATTTCTTTCTGCTTTTCTCTTCTTGCTGTTGACACACAGAAGAGTGATACCCCCACAGGGACGTGCCACAAATTATGTCAGTTTTGATTTATTATTGTTTAATATCATGTTGCTTACTCCTGGCATTGCGTGGAGTTAGCTCAGTTTGGAAAAACTGCCCTTCTTCAGACAGGACAGATGGTCTGAAAATTAATTTTTTCCCTTGCCTAACTAAATATCCAAGGCAGGCTGTTCTGTCATCAGAGCTTTGCTTAGGCAAGATCTTTCCTTGGCAGAAGTGGTGGGAGAGAAAGGGAAGAGCAAGAGGGGGATGAATGCACTCTACCACAGCTGAGGTTTCTCAGTTCGTCTCCTTGTCTCCCCTCCTTCCAGAGCCTCCTTCCACTCCTGCCAGTTTCCCAGTGATTTAATTCAGAGCTGCATCTGGGCTGGGGCCAGTACCAGACACTGCAGGGAAAAGCGGCAGGAAACATGGCTGCAGGTAATTACAAAACAACCTGCTCAGATTAGGCTTTTTGCCTTAATCTGTCAGTCAGGGCTGGCTTGTATTCCGGAGAAAGAGGGCTTAGAACTCTTACATTTTTATTCTATCTTGTGTAGCTCTGGATGTTCTTTTTTATCCATTGAAACATCTGATCCTTTTGTGCTTCCTGCAAAGATCTTGGCCTCCCGGATGACAATGATTTCCATGTGTGCTCTCCCTCAGATCATTTCCAGGCTCCTTTCGGTGAGTGTGTGGGTTCGTGGGGCTCCGAGCTCCTGTTTTGTGAATGAGCTCAAGGGCTTGCTGGGAAGACTGCTCGAGCTCTTGCTGCCTCGCAAGCTCCACAAAGCTCAGCTCCCTGTCCTGGTGTCAGTGTAGATGGATCCTCATCAGTGTAGCTGGGTTCTGTTCTGCTTCTAACCAGAGTGATGAGCCAAATTGCCAGACTACCATTCAGAACAGGGAGTAGAAAGCAAGAGGAGAGGAAGATGCCCAGAACCACATGCTCAAGGTCAGCCCCAGTTTCCATCTTAGCTGGAATGCTACCTGACACACACTTTACTCCTCCAGTGTCCACCAGGCAAGCAAAGAACACTGCATTTATTGCCACTACCACTTTTAGTATGCAGCTCTCAAACGCATAGACCTATATCGTCTCAAAATGTTTGCTTATTTTGCTTGGCCTGAATCCTGGAGGACATAACTGTGGGTTTCCGAATATTTAAGGCCAATGTGTTATTTATAAGCCGTGTCAGAAACATCCCGAGCATGTGGATTTTTAGTGAGGAGAGTTTGGGTTTGGTATGTCAGCACATCTCGGGTTTGCCATTCTGCAGTGCTGTCTCTAGTGACTGCGTTTGAGGTTAGCACTGTCTGTAGTGGCGCTAGTCTCATGACAATCTCTTCTTATTGTCTTCAATCTACTGGCAAATGGCAATGAAATAATAAAGCAGGTAGCAAAGAATCGAGTGAGACCTTGTGTGCTTTTGTATCCCTTGCAGTGCCCCCATTTAAACTCCCACCAGCCATCACATCTCTCCTCTCTACTCTCCTTTGGCCCTTAACAGAGCCCTCACCTCTTTCTACTGAGATGGTGACCACTGTCTTTAGCATAGCACCCAACCTTGAACCAGGTCCCCAGGGAGGAACAAGAGACAGAGAACTGAGCCTGCTCCTCTGAGTACTCCTCTATCCCCCATCTCTCAGGGTGTTTAAACAGGGCTCATCTCCATGCTAGCTGCCCCATCACTCGTCTTCAGCAGCCTTTCCTCTGGGATACATGATCCCTGCAGCATGACTGCCTGACAATCAGCTGAGAGCCAAAGCGGCTCCTGTGGCCCACGTTTTCCTTCTGCAGGAGCAATTAGGCTGCTCCGAGACCGTCTTCAGTAGGCTGATGTTATCTCCACCATGACGCAGGCGAGCAGCCCTAAGCCTTTGTAATAACTATGCCAGGGTCACTGTCTCCCTGCTGCCTGTGTGCCTCTACCTGTGAGATAGGCTGAGCTCCAGAACTCTTCCAGCTATCTTCAGCTAGCGGGCACAGCCTTTCCTTTAGCAGCACCGAAGCTTGAGAAAGCCTTTCTGTTCTGTGCTTGAGTCAAGCCTGCAAGGCTTTTTGGACAGGAGATGCCTCCCGCACTTCCTGCAAAGGCCACGCTTTTCCTGGCATACTGAGACCAGGGAGGCACTTTGGCTGGTTCTGTAGGGGAGACCCTTAGCTTTCCAACCAAACTACAGAAGGTCTGAGATTTTGCTGCCCACTAATTGAGACAAGATAAAAGTTCGTGTCAGGGATGCCTGCTCCTGCTGACACTGTAGTATTCAGAGGGTCTGCTCTGCTTGGGTGTTAATTGTGTCTTGGAGTGCTCCCAACTGTTCTGTGTTACCGCTCAGGGAGAGACGATCTCTACCCTGGAAAGCTTTTACCTAATTAGACAAGACAGATAGGGAGGAAAACAGAAAGAAGGAAGTGGCAAAAGCCTTGCCCAGGGCCACGTGTTGGGTGAGTCGTAGCAGCAGGATGTGAAGCCAGGTCTCGTGATTGCTTGTACCATGGGTACACATTACCTCCACGACAGGGCTACAGCACAGCATGATACCAGAGCCAACCCAGGGTCCACTTTCCAGCTTACCCTTTCCCTGCACTCACAGGCTGCATGAGGATACTTTCCTATCCTGGCACAAGCCCCAGCTTGGCAGAGGAAGCCAGGCCTGGCTATGGGTGTGCATGGGAAGACAAGAAGGTGAGTTCTGGCCAGACAGCAGCCCCTGAAAGCCGATGGAGGACTGGTGCGCTGTTTGCAGTGTGTGGTGACATCTGGGAAAATGAGGGGTATGTGGTCCGGGGCTGGAAGGTGGTGTGGCTGATGCTGGTGGTAAATGCACAGGCCCAGGAGTGGTGTGGTGACCCATGTGGTGGGTCCCTTTGACGCGCCATTGATCACTAAGCCTGAGGTCACCTCTCTGAGGCTGCGGTGTCTGATGCTGCATCAGTCACCAGAGAGAGACCAGGGTCAAGCTCCACTCAGGGCACTGGTCCCATTGTACTCTGTTCCCGACTAATGTGGAATTTGTCATGGGCCAAAAAGGCCAGGGAATGTCACCAAAACTACATGTCTTGCCTTAAATGGCTCCTAAGTTAAAATAAGCAGACTATCTATGCTTCTCTGTATGCCATGGAACACATTCTCGTACGTCAGTGAGACCCCCTCAGCCCTGCCCTGATCCTATACTAGTAAAGACTCTATCCCATGTCATCCTGTTTTGCTGAAGAGTTGAGGGGTTTGAGTGACAGAACGTGGAAAGAGACCAGTTCAGGCTAAGGCCCTTCTTGCTGAGCTACTTTATTCTTCTATCCATGATTATTTGGGGTGCATCAAGATCTTTAGTTTTACATCCTGGAAGAACACATTATGTCTTGTGATGATTGCAAGTTCTTTAAACAGCAAGCCAAGGTCTTGCAAAGGAGGGGAAGGGCAGGGATGAAAAAAAATTACCCTGAACTGTGAGACACTGAGTGGAAGAAAGATCCTTATTTTAACTGTTTCAGCAGAATTTCTTCTAGATACCAGCAACTATTCAGGAGTTGCTTGCTGCTCCCCAGAGTTCTGAAGTGTGAATGGGACAATAGGTAACTTTGGAATGATGAGCTGGAAGGACCATGGCTACTGGGCTTTGGATCCAGCCTGGTCTGCAAGCCATTTCAGCACATACATGCTTACATGTTATTGCCAACAGGATTTTGCATTAGTGTGACTCCTTTTGCCGCATTCAGCTATTTCTGATGTGTGGGATCACCTGGCATTTGGCTTACAGGCTTTTTTCATTGAGGAAAGTCAGCTGGGGCAAGAAACAAGGGATTTCACCTTTCTCTCTGATTAGATGAACCAGTCCAATGCAATTAAGCAGCTTAGCTCAAGGCAACAGAAGCCATTATTGCTGGGCTCCTCTGCTCTGCTTGAACTCTGTTATCCATGCTAAAAATGTCAGAGAAAAAAAATTTCCTTCTCTCCCTGGCGTCTCCTTGGCGCTGGCTGAGTGGCAGGTGCATATCTGAGATACCTCTATGTGCATCTATCTGATCATCTTCTCTTCCCACTTCAGGCTGTCTCATTTGAGGTGGGGTGGGAATTGGTCTCATGAGACAGCAAGAGCACCTGGCCAGGTGTGACTCTCAGTCCTACTTGTGGAAAACCTCTTTGTTTGGCAACCTTCCTACCTCTCAGGGAAAGAACTCATTTTGGTGGCTGAAGGCAACATGCAAAACTCTCCACCTGCCCCTTAGGAAACAGCAAGGGTTAAGAAGTCCTTCTCTGAGTTCTTTGTGCTTCTTCATCCTTTGTCTCCACTAGGCCTGCAGCAGAGCAGAGGGGATGCCTGTGGGAGGCATGTAAAACACTCCAGTTTCGGGGTAATCCTGTGACTTTTATCTGAGCCTGATCTTGACATATACTGCAGGATTGGGAGAGGTTTTGCAGGTTGGCATAAATATTGCAAGGATTATTGTCTTCTGCTTATGAACATTCATGCTGCAGTCCCACTCCCCCTTATTTGGGAAAAAATATGTAACATTGAAAGAAAAAAAGACACACAGAAGCATTCATGTATGTACATACGTACATACCTGTGCAATGCACAGAACCAATCCTTATACATAGCCTCAAACACAACTGATGCTTGAGGGCAGGGTGTATTCACTTCTGTTCAAAACCACAAACCATCTCTCCCTTCACAGCTGGTCCCTGGTTGATTTCCTATTTATCCAAGTGTCAGTAAGCATGGACCTGTTACTCAGGCAGGTTTCCCAGTAATAACTCATTGTGAGTTTTCACATTCAGGTGCTATTATCACCCATTCATGTATTAATAAAAACAACTGAGGGCCTGTTTTTAGAAAAAAAAAAATCTCTTCGCAGTGAATATGCCTCTAATCCATCTTGCTAGTGAGAAAGTCCTCAGTGTCTATTTGGCAAAACAAGAGTTATGGTCTTGTGGTTGCTTCCAGCTAAATAGCCTAAGAAGGTGTCCCAAGCTCTCTGAAACGGATGTGGAAATTTCCATAGCACTTCAAACACCACTTTTGCTACTGGCTGTGAAATGTTCCTGCAGGAGATGTTGGCATATATCATAGCAGCTGCAGCATGATGCTTTGGAGAACAGGACAGCAGAGTCTGAGAGTCAGGACATGGAGGGCAGAGTCTGAACCCAGGCAGGAAAGAGCAGGGAGATCTGTGGAGCTAAAATAACACACTGGATGCTGAAGCACATAATCTCCAACAACACAGACTACTGTGTACATAATTAAACCACATGGTGACACCTTTCACTTTCTTCTAAGAGATACAAGTCTCACACTGGGAGAAGACCAGAATGAACTGGTTGTGCTTCAAGGTGAGCAGCTGTGGAGGATTAGGTAGGAATATGATCTCTTATCCTTATGAAAGACCTCTGATTAGAATTGAAGGTCTCATCCCGTTCCTTGAAGAGATTGCATGAGACTCAGGAGTAAAGCTGCAGCAGCGAGCAATAGAATTTGCTGCCAAATGGCGAGAGCTCTGGGCTGACAGGAGAGCTTTCTGGTGGGCTAGATAACTATCTGCAGGAGCAAAGGACAACCTCAAGCCTTCCCACCTTCCTTCTCACGTGTGAGTGCACTTCAAAGCTGCTTTCTCTGGCTATGATACCTGGTGAGCAAAATGGAACACTTGTATTACCTGCATGCTTCTGCCTGTGGGAGAGGAATGAGGAAAGAAGGAGTCCCATAGGGCAGATGTTTGTCAGACTGCCTCAGGTGCTACTAGGAGGCTTTCAGATACCGTGACAAAATGTTGATGTAAGAGAGGGAGCAACTCCAAGTTTGCATTACTGTGGGCTGGGGACCATGGCTGCTGTTGCGGAGTCTGACATTTGGGTAAGAGTCATCAAAGCATCAGAAGTGGGAGAAATGTCTGGTCCTATAAAAATGACAAGTGGAAGGAGTAGAGAAAGGAGGGCCTCTTTTTGTGAAGTGATGTCAGGAGAGGGCTTAATTTTTACTTTAGCAGATAGTACGTCATCCTGGGACAGGCAGTGATGGATTCATTTCTGAAGTTTCTTGTCCCTGTGTTCCTGCAGACACAAATATTCCCCCCAATGCTTTTACAACACAGAGAGGAAAGTGACTTCATGGCATTCCTTTTCTGACTGTTTCTCTGACATGTGCTTTCTAAACATAGATCAAAAAATCAGAAAGCACCAGGAGAATTATGGGTTTCTACACCCTATTGTGCTTTATAATAATTATAATTATTGTAAATACGGCTCAGACACTGTAATTTTCTGCTCTCCATTGGGTCTTTCTTTTTCATTTTCTTTTTCTTTTTATGACTGTTTTCTAAGAAAGTTTTCATATGTCACCTTATAGATGGGAAATGGCAGAGTCAGCTCTTAAAATAAAAGGAGAGGAGTGGCTTGGGGGGATGGAGAAGGGAGTGATGAGAAGGGAGTGAGGAGAGAGAAATGTCATATAGTCTGTGGTGAGGGCACCAGTGGTGACAATCACGAGACCTAGTGCAGTACCTAACCTAACACCAACTTGCCGTGTGATTATAGGCTCCATCTTTGTACCTATTTTTGGTTGTGGAGGCCTTCTCTTATCTCTTATCTCATTGCCTGGCTCAGCAACTATTTGATCATAAGCTTAGAGGTGCTAAGCACTTCTCTCATTCAATGTCTGGTTGAAGTTACTGTAAGGAGATATGGTAAAGATACTTGAATAGGTGTAGTTTTTGTGGCATTGTTGAAGTACAGTCAGGAAAAGCTGTTTTACACTGTGGATAGAGGTACACTATGATATAGACTCTGATCTTGTTCCCTGTGAGTGTCCAGACAGAGATGTGTCTGAGATGTGTCTTCCTGCCCAGGCAACTTGGTCTTATTTCTGTGGATATTAAGGTATGTGGTAGAGTGGAGAGAGACTCAGATTCAAGTATATCCAGGATTTCTCCCACCAGGAAATCAGAATGTGGCCAGGCTATGGACTTAGCTGGGTAAAGTGGAAAATGCTCCTACATCTCAGAGAACAGACACGGATAACATCGCCTGGAGATTTGCACAGGAGCGGTGAGGAAAGGAAAGCTGCAGCAAACAGCATCAGGGGAACGACAAATACAGACACCCTGGAGTCAGACAAGAGAGTTTACAGTGAATTCAGGCTGAACTTAAAGAACTGGAAAGAAAACAGGAAAAGGTGGGCTAAGGATCTGGTTGCTAGAATGCGAGGACAGTAGAAAACCAGCAAAAATATCTATAGGATGTAGAGAATAGGAAAGAGGAAGACAAGCAAAGGAGATCATCTGGAATAAGAATCAGTATTTTAAAATAAGGAAATGAGTTGAAACATCATCACCAGAAACATAGCAGAGATTCAGACTGAACTGCAATAACTTATCCAACTTTTGTCCGAACAGAATAGAGAAGTCTTTCACTGAGAGCACGGATTTCTTCCTCTCCTCAAGAGTCTCCACTGGAGACTTCCAAATGAAACTAAAGAGCAGAAAGGTGTATCCTGCCACACGACATGGGGAACCTTGGGTTTATACAGTTTTAAAGCAACCGGAGGAGTCTTTCTGTGTGACTTTCTACCAAGAGTGCAAGGTTTATAGTGTGTGAGAGATGGTTTATACGGGTGTGAGAGATGTAGGTATTTTTCTGCCACTGAAAAGAGAAGATTGCAGCTGGTGATAGGACTCAGGTTTTTGACTTCTAGTTCCAGGCTTGAGAAGGGATTGACTGCAGACTGAAAGTGAAAAATGGGTTAGTGGCATTTTTCTCTAACTGCCTTTTCCACTGTCCTACAGCAACCTACTGAATCACTCTCTTAGTATAGCAACACCAATTAATTGCCTCACAGATGGTTTCCTTAATGCTGAATTTGCTGTTTGCAAAGTGCCCAGAAATCTGCTGCTGAAAGGTGATTTGGAGGAACCTTATCCCTTTACTATATGGGGCAGGAACTTTTTACAGGAAGGTTTGTGTATTTGCCTTCAGACATCCATAAGTACACTGCTGTTCCAGGCAACGCAATAGGCTGAGCAGAGCCCTGTGCATTGAAAGGAACGTTTGCCATAGTATTTGGAAATAAGTCAAATCGTCTGCTATCTGCATTTCTTTCAAATACCACAGATTCCTTACGTTTGTGCCTCCACCATTCCAAGCTGTTGCTTTGACTTGCTAATAGGTTTCTGTTGTAAAAAAACCCTATGTGTGCTGCCTTTTTTTTTTTTTTTTTTTTTTAATGGAGCTAGCACTCAGATGTTACTTTGTGCCTTAAGAGACAGCCAGAACATGGAGTCTGCTGGATTCCAGAAGCAAAGGTCTGTAGGGATACTGGAGGGAAAACTGCCAGGAAGGTATTTACGAAAAAGAGGTGATCTGGTTGAATTCAAGAATGTACTACATGTGCTTATCTGGTATCAATTGACAGTTTCATTGAATTCATTGGAGCTATGCTGATTTGTAACTACTGAGGATTTAGACAATTCTACATAAACAACTCTAATGAAACGCCTTTCAAGGCAACAAGAATTAGTACAAAGAGATAAATCTTGATAAGCTATAGGTCCTTGACAATTGTCTTCCAAATTCTGCTCTTTTTTTGTCAGTGTAAAGCATGTATGGAGCTTTCCTGATACAGATTTAACCATCCACTTTCCATTGCTCTCAGCTTTGCTGATGCAACTCCTTTACTTAGTCACTGATCACAATTAAAAAGAAACAGAAAACATAAAGAGATGGGCATTCCCACAAGTGACTGCATCGGGTGAGAGACAGTGTATGGAGGTAGGTTCATGTGCCAAATTCTGTTTTGACCCATGGAGAAATATATAGCAATGGAGGGAGGTCACTGAACCTTGCACTCAGGTTGGGATGGGCTGACTTTCCAAGAGATAGACGTTACCTTATTCAGCAGTCACCAAGGCTTGCAAAAGATAGAACTGGGAGAAAAGTTATGGCTGGTACTGAGCAGATATTAAGAAGAAAGCTGGACTAAAAGTGCCTGTGGATCCCTGGGGGCATGCACAGGTGAGGATTTAGCCACTCAGACAGCAGCCATTCTTTGTGGGCTTACATCACCTTCCCCACAGACCTGCTCGTGGTGTAGCAGCAACACTCAGTAGCTGTTTCCCAGCAGTGAGTGGAGGATGGCTGGTTTGTTACCCACCACTCCTAATTGCAAGACTGCCAGAGGGCTGTACGGCACCTGCTGCACCTCTCTGGGCCCTGGGTATTGGTTTTGCAAGACTTAACATGGGCCCGAGGACAATGCATGTTTGCTGAGAGGACTCAAAGAGGGAAGAGTGTGAGGTTTTCCAGAACTGGCAGCTGGCAGTTTAATTTTAGCATGGGGAGGTACAAGGTAATGCAACATGAAAGATCAATTTAAGCTACTTATGTAACACGACAGGCCCTAAATTATTTATTTCTTAGGAAAGCATCAAGGTCCTTTTCAGGCTCTTTGAGCAATACTGATCACAATAGCTAGCACTGAAAAGGCTATATTATGATACCTTCCTATGAATTGGAATTATGTCTACGTTTGAAACAATGTACTCAGATTTTGTCACTTTTCTGAAAGACATATCAGAAATAGAACATGTCTAAAGATAGATTATACAAACTATTAGAAGACCTAGAAGATTTCACAAAGAAAAGATTAGGACCATTAATTTAGTGAAAGGGATGTGACATGGGAATGAAAAGAACAATGGCAGGGAGAAGGCACATAAGATACTGCCATTTATTCTTTATTAAAATACCAGAATGAGAAAGAAAAAGAGCATGACTTAAAATACTGCACCTGAAATACTAATAAGAGAACATACTGCATTACACAGTATGTAACCTGTGGGATTCACTGTTTGAAAATATGACTGGGGCCAAGAGCTTGGGAAGACATTACTCTCACATTTTCCATACAGGAGCAATAAAAATATCATCCACCCCTACACCAGCTGGGCTAAAAACCTACATGGGATATAAATCTTCATCTTGCATGACAATAATTGCTGTAGGCCAGACATGGAAGCCTATTGCATAACTGTCCACTATGAGAGTTTTACTACCACCCATGAAGCATGTGGTGCTGGCTGTTGGCAGAGATGTGCTGCTGAGAGGGATGCTGCTGTTTTCCCTTGCCATCCGTCCCTCCCCATACACCTTTTCCTCTGGAACAGGTTCTTTATCTGTGCTGGGGACCTCTGCGTCCATGGGACAGACCACCTTCCTCAATGTTCACAGCAATGAGGGTTGTATTTGATGTGTGTGGTATTGTTCTGGTGAGCTGGCTGAAATGAGACGTGCCTCTCACACTGGGAGTTGGGAAAGCTGGCAGTCATTCATCTGGCTCCCTGCAGGGGCCAGCTATAGGAGTCAGCTGCAAGGGAGATGCCCATCTGTTGCAGACATACCGGTGTTCCCTTGAGACAGAGATTTTAGGGTGAATCACTGCTACTGTGAGTGGCCACCATCAGAAAGCATGAAACAGATCCCTTAGGCAGCTAGCACCCAGACTGTGAATTTGTCTGGAGAGAAGGGCTGTAAGTCTGGCTTTGGCCCAAAATTTGGTACAGCGCTAGTGCAGAGAACCAAAAGTTCTGATGTTTGAAGTCGGTGCCCACCATGGTGTTAGGGGGAATAAATTCAGGGGCAGTTGTCTCTGGAAAAGCTCCATCAAAATGTGAATGCAATGAGAAAGAGGTGCTGTCTCCCTTGCCAAAAGATGCTTTATTACTATTCATCTGCAGTATGATGGGATGCCAGTCAAGAATGAGACTCTGCTGCTTGAGGCAGTGTTCATACAGAGCAGCAGATACGAATCTAACAGATGTGGCTACTTCAGTGTCTAGAAGTGAAGGGGAACCAGGGGAACACCAAGGCCGCATGTTGTCCTAACATGCCAAAAAATATTTCCAGTGATGTAAATTCTCCTTAGCGCCTGCTTGATGATTTTCAGGGCAAGACTCTCAGCTTTTCCATGGCAAGAGTAATTCTGAAAGGTATTTGCAAACCAGATCAATTATTTTTGAAATTTTCTTACGGTGTTTCCAGATGGGTTTTTAAGTTTTACACTTTGTGTTATGTTCACATTCTGGAATTTCAAAGCATCAGTTAGAAATCCTAATTCATGTCCATTTCATGTTTTGCAGTGATCTCTGAATATTTTAGGATCAAGTTTTCATGCATAATATAGCAAGAGATTTGAGGCCTTCCATTCTTCTATTTTTAAGCACAACTAAGGGCAGCTGTTATATAGTACTAATTAAAAAAATCTTATCTTTCTCTATAGATCAAAGAGACTTTTGTTTGTTTTGTAATGAAACAGTCTGACAAAAAGTCAAGCACAAAAAGTGTCAAACTACTTCATTACAAAACAAACAGGAGACACTTTGATCTGTGAAAAAAGATAAGGTGTTTCAATTAGTACTAAATAACAGCTGTGCATCATGATTTAAGAAAGGAAATAAAACACCAATATTTCAAGTCTTTTATATGGTGATGTGCATTCTGAGGAGCTCTCATTAAGTTAAAAAGCATTACAATGAAAACTGGGATAAAATTTTGAATTTTACTATTTATGAATATGTATTTCTCAACCCAGAACAAAGAAGATGCCTATACTGACATATTTTGCCAGGGAAATTTCCATTGATATTCATATTTCATTATTAAGAACAAGGTATTTAATCAAAACATCTTTTAGGACAAAAAGCTGTGCTTAAAAACATTCCAGCCTGCTCTGTCTGCAGACACGGGTTTCAGCTGTAGCCACGCTGGGTGGGGTATGGAGGTAAATAACATAATGGAGAAGCAGCTTCACCAACATGCTGCTGGCACATCTGCAGCTGGGCGCGATGCAGATGCAGAGCTCCAAGCACATATCACCCGGTCAAGTCATTCTGCACTTAGAGCTAGGCCCTTCTTCACTGCACCATGAAGCCACTTGCATGCATGGAGGTGTTGGGGGAAAGGCAGATGGGCTCAGGTCTTGCACACAGCGCTGGCTGTTAAGAAGTGGCAACTGATCCCAGTCTTCTCTGCAAGGAATGAAGTGCCCTCTCGGTGCGGTCCTGCTGAACTTTTTCACGTTCCTGGCCGAGGGTAAGCGTTTTGAGGCTGGCGGTGTCAAATTTTGCCAAAAGCAATGCGAGTCTGGTCTCAGAAAAACAATGGTTATCTATTAGTAAGTATTTCCACTGAGCCTCCCCAGTTCAGTGTGTTGTGCAAACCTGGTGAAGGAAACTCCCATCCCGGGGAGCGGCACTAGCAGCGGGAGCATAAACTGCAGGAGGACCCCATTCCTGCTAATGAGGCCAGTGTGATGGATGACCAGGTGGTGGGCAAGCATTTCATAAGGGTCAATCAATGGGCTGAGCTGTGGAGTTAATTCTGCTTTTCCTTCCACTTTGCTTTTAACAGGCAGTGAATTTCCTACAGGCACCCCATGGAAAGGGTCCTCAAAACAATGTCCTGTGATCTCAGGGGCAAGCAAACATCAGTCTCAGTCCAATTCTTGAACGTCAACTCTGCCCCTTGTTCCCGGATCATTGAGAGCTTCTGGGCTCCTGTTTATCTCACCTTTGGTCCTGCTCTGTGTTTACAGTTAAGCTGTTCATTCAAGTGCCATATAAGTTTGTTAGGATTTGCTGAGGGAGCAAAGGTCTTCAAGCAGAAGATGAGAACAGAGGAAAAACAGCCTCTGGCTGCCACGCTTCTCTAGGGCTTGCTTCAAAGAGGTTACTCAAGATGGGGTGCCAGCTAGTACGTACAAAAAAAAAAAAGAGCAGTAGCAGCATGCTGGTAAAATTTGAAGGCCTCCAAGGCTTCCCTTTGTGGTTGTTTTTTATTGACTTCTCAGTGCCTTTATGATGATGATGGTGATGATGCAGTCATTGCTGATTTTCCTTCTAGTATTTTATCAGTAATGTTTTTTATGGTTGCACTAAATTCTGAAATACAGATGGGGTGACTGCTTCTGCTGCCTCACCCCAGCCGTTTACGTTTATAGACTTCCATATTTGTGTTATATCTCTGGTAGATAATATAAACAAATAAAGTGTCATGGGGAGAAAGTATATCTTTTTGCTTAGACCAAATCACACTATTACGGAAAAAGACAAGCTTTCAGGCGTGCAGGGACAAGTTCCCTGTCACTTGCTCATATCCTACAGTAATATAAGACATCCAAATTTAGCATTTTATTTCTTCAAAGAAGAAAACCTTGTCAATCTGGGCCTTTTTAACAGGATCCTTCATATCTCTGTGAGGAAGGCACAGGCCTCCAATGCTGTAAGAATCCCTCAGTCACTGCTGTGACTGAAATACAATGAAATTATTCAGGAGTCAAGAAATTCAAGGCTGTGACTAAAAGACAATAACATCTTGCTTAAGAGGTAAACAGAAGTAGGAGCCTCTGGAGAAGAATGCTAACTTAGGCAGAGACTAAGAAGTCCCATCTGCATGTTGAAGGACAGCAAAAATATTGTGTGAAGGTAGAAAACAGGTGTTTGTTTTTACAATTTCAAAGGCACTCTTGAAATAGTATTTATGAGGGGTCAGGAGAGGAAAATCCATCTATTTATCCAGGAAGCCACACCGAATAAAACTGGAAATGGCAACAACACCAGAGGTCAAGAGCAGGCATGGGAATCATGTTTCAACCACTTCCTTCAGGCTGGCGGTGATGTCAGAGGAGGGTGACCATGCAGGTGGCTCGGGCCTGGGGTGGTGACTCTGGTAGCAAGAACAAGTCTAAAGAAGCAAGCTTCTGTACAGGTGAAGAGCTAGTCCCCTTGGTAGGCACTGTGATGTAAATGAGAAGGATTAGAGCTCAGAGGCCAAGGTTAGGAGGCAGCTGGAGGGACTGAAGGAATAAACATGCTGAAGGTGCAATTACATGTTTTGCTGTATTTTCCAACTTGGGAGTCTGAGGAATCACATCTGGGGTTGCAGGACTGACCCTAAGTGAAAGATATCCCTGTCCAGAGTGACCATCTCCATCCCAAGTACGCCCAAGGAGTATTTACTGCAGTGACCATCCTCTGCATGTCCCTTCTGTCTGGGTCTGTCATTTGGTGACTAAAAGATTCCCTTATTTCCCATTGCCCATATAAATATGTCCCCAAATCACAGTCCCTTTCTCCACTAGCCGCACCCTCCTCAGACTCATAAGGGAAGGTCAGTCACCCCTCCAGGCATTAATCAGCTTCCTTTACAGGCTTTCCCAGCTGGGGAGACCCAGTGTCCTTACACAATCCATGTGCTCTGTAGCCATGTTAGCCACAGAGTAGCATCCCCTGAGGCTACCCAAGAGCTGCCCTTTTGGTGCATGACATTTCCACAAAGGCCCTTCTTTGCTTTTCCCCTCAAGACAGTCCCAAAGATCAAACAATACAACACACACCATGTTGAGATGGAGTAGTGCTGCTGGGATTGCAGAGAGGAAGAGGGATTACTCTCACAATGATTCCTTCATCCAGTTTTCTTATTTGCTTACTATGGGTATCCTTCCTTTTCCAAGCAGGTATCAAAAGGTGAGCCAGGTCTGCTGAGCCAGACATCATCAGTGTATGTGAGGGGTGTGCGGCATCATGCCATGTAACTCAGGTTGGCAGTATATGCATGTGCAAGCCCTGCCCTCAAATCCCAAGAAACCCCTTTGGCCCTATGTTCTGGAAATAGCATAGCACCAGGTATGTCATACACCTTACACCTTTTCTCTGGGCTAATAAGATGACTGTCCCTGTCAAGCCATGTCTCTGGAGATGTCCTTGTTCTTCATGCTGCAGTGAAGGACCGAGGAGACCACAGTCATCTCTGCTCTGAGCTCAGCCTTGGCTCGCGACTTGTGACCTCGTACACACGTGTCTCATAACCACGCAGGACCTTGGTCTGGTCCTATGCTCAACATAGAGGGCTGCATCCCATGTTCTCTGTTTTATACCTCTGGCTGGGGATCTGCTCATGTCCTGGTGGTTGGGTCTCCAAATGGGTGTATCAACACTCAATGGGAGAGGAGCACAAGTTTTCAGGGGTCATGACCTCCTCCAGGCTACACCAGGAAATCCATGGACAGGACAACACAAACCCTTTTCTTTCTTGACAAAAGTCATCTCTAGATGAGATTATGGGTTTTTGGCCTGAGTGGAACTTCCCACCTACTGGTTCCACAACTTAATTGAGAATTAGTTTTCTGTCACTTCCTCTCAGCAGCCACTCTGAGAAGCTCTGGTCCATGAAAACAAAGCACTTGCCTTGGCCTCATGCTAGAGCTGAATATGCCAAGCAGATAGCCAGTCGGCCGTTTCTTCCCATCTCTCCAGTGGGGGATCGCGGGATGCTTTGATCATGTCCTCTGAACGAGGACAGCTGGGCTGTAAATCAAGGTCCCTGCTGCTCTGAACTCTTTCGTCCACCAAGCACCACATAGAGAGAAGGGACATGTTTTTCCTCTCCATGCAGGGGTGAGCCAGGGTGAAACCTAGACCAGGCAACTGGGCCAATAGACCTCTCTGTGCCATTCACTTCTGGCTTTTGCGGGAATTTTCCACCTTAAAACCCCATCTAGCTACTCCTCTTCCATGCAAATAATATAGGCAAGAGGTCAGCTTTTTTCTTGTGTAAAGAACAACCAATTACACTTAGATGATAAGCTGAAAAAGTGCCAAATTTCTTTTTATAGCTTCTTTATTGCTCCCAGTCTGTGTATTTAGAATGAGGAGAGCTGTGATTTACATGGTAACTTTAAGGCTGATCTGTGAAAGAGGCTGGAATAGATTGAGATAATTTTAAGGCAACCGGATCATAAAAAATAAACAAACAGTGGGTAGCTACTGCCTGCTGCCTCTTCCATCTTAAAAGGCATGAAAGCAAGGCACGTGAGGGCAAGGACAGCAAATTAGGAGGGAAATTTGAAGGAGGCTCAATACTGCTTCTGATGTTACCCAGCCTTTAGGCAAAGCTCCACTTCTGCAATCACTTTTCCAATGAGCTCATAACCTCTGTTAAACATGCCATGACCCTGAAGGGGTTGAGTTCAGTAACTGGGCTCTGAAACAGCCTTCTACTTCAGGCAAATACCCACCCCTTTTTAAGATGGAATTCAATATATTTCTGTAATGTAGTGCCTGTGAAAACTGACGACCAGGGTGGGTAAGCCAGGCAGCCCATACAGTCTCACATTCCTTGGCTGGAAACAGGTAATGGTTGTGTACAATTCTTGTACAAATCAGGACTGCAGTCTACTGGATTTTTCTCTACCCTTCTCTGGCTGTCACCATGTATCACCCTCCTCATCTTAAGTTTCCAAGTCTCTCTTTTCAGTTCCAGAGGGGTATTGTCCTGCAGACAAAACATTAATTAGAGCTTCTGTTGATACTATCACACTAATTTTGTGTCCTTGCAGATGCCAAGTGAGTGAAACAGCCTCCCTGTCTGCAGTCCCCAGAGGGCTGCTGATCCCCTCTTCACATTCCACCTGGTGCAGGAAAAGACCAGAGCATTAGAAAGGCACCCATAAATCTTGCACGCGTTGTGTATCCTTGCTGTTATGAAAGCACCATGCTCCGCAACTTCTTTACTTGGGTGGATGTGCTATGCACTTGAATCCAGGCCCAGAGAAGCTCAGTATGCAGTCTAGAAAGATAGGGCTTTCCTGAGGGCTTATTATCTCTTGCACTGTGCTTTCTGGCATCAGTTTTCAATCCTGATGTCAGCCTTTAAGCAAGCAAGGCTGGCTTTTGGACAGGAGTAACTTCATTTGCCGCCACATATTTGACAGCAGACTAATGGGCTCCTTGCTTTGTTTGTGGTACCGCTCCTGCAGCATGTTCATCTGCTGACACTGGTGAGCAGAGGCTAAAGTTGCAATGAAACCTATCTGCCTTCCTTGGGGCCTCACTCCCAAGTCTTGGAGGGCTGGACATATGTGCTACAATTTCTTCTTCTTGGGACCTGCCCTACTCAAAGTTGGGTGAAGGGAAAATTTCTTTGGCTCTTTCCTGCTACCAGCACTGGCTTTTTTGGTCACTGTTGTTGGATGTAATTCCCACTCTGAAGGATACTTTGAAGCAAATGAGTGTGTTTGAAGCACTGAGGAGCAATTTAGATTGGGCTTCATGTGTGAAGGTGCTGGGGATTTTGGCCAATTGGAAAATCTGAGTCCTGAAGTTTAGAGTGAAGATGGAATGAAAACGTAACACATAGGACGTACAAGGAAGTCATCACTTCCTTCCAGGCAGCAGTTTCCCACAGACAAACAGGACATGTTTGTCATGCAGAAAAATGTAAACAGCGAGCTCTGCCCATACACATTGGCCAGTGTTTTGTTTTGAAGAGGCAGGAAAACCTGTCATGCTGGTGCAGCTGCCCATGAGAGCAGGTGATTAGAGCACAACAGGCAGCCCTGCAAAATCACCAGGCTGATGCCAGAACCCTGCAGTTGCTGTGGACCATGCCTGAGTCATGTGCAGGGTCCAGAGACTTCCCTTGTGGTGCAGAAAATGAGCAAGGCTTTCCTCTGAGTGCTCCATTCTTCCTGGTGCAAATTGCTATTGTGACCTCCAGGTGTAGGCTCATCAATTATAAAACTGAACAAATTAATGCCTGATCCTTCTAACAACATACCAGCAGAGGGAACACACAGGAAACATCCTGAGCCATAAAAGAAACTCAAAGTCACTCAAGCACACAAAACCCAGGCAGAGTACGTGGACCTAACAGCATACACTGCAGATGGCAACTGTGCTGCACTATGCCCTGAGGCGAGCATGACCAAAAACATGTGCAATCCTTAGGGCACCTGCAGGGCTTGTACACACTCCCTTTCTGCAGATATTCAGTGTTGCATCGTCACTTATCTCAAGGGGTTGCTAATGGGCATGCTCTGGGCATGCACTGTTATTAAAAAGGACATCCCGACAGCAGCATGTGCTGCTTGGGCGGGAGGTGAAGGGATACAGCTCAGAAGCAGAGTCCGAGGTGCGAGTACAGCGCTGAGCACACCAACAGACGTGCCAGTCTGCAGCGCTGCTGACATGCAGCCACATAGGTATGACATAACGCAAAGGCCAGACTTCACTTTCCTCTCCACTGACATGAAAAAAATATTCCAGAATGTTATGAGAATGACTGCTGATTTTGCCTAAAGAAAAATTAAAATTAGTTGTGTTCTGAAAGATGTACATAGTCAGGAATAAGATGAGTTCAGGACTCATCTCTTGAGATTTTTATCCCACCCATAATAACATCACTTTTGAGAACTTTCCAATAGGACATTGGGCAACTTGTCACTGTCTGAAGGCTAGAGGACAGGGGTCTCACTGCAGATGGGACCATTCTCCATGTGTATGGATTCATCTACCAAAGCCACAATGATATGTAGTGGGAATCTTCAAAAACTGTGCAAACCCCAAATTCAACACAGGCGTTTGGTTTTCACAGAGAAGTATTTGGTACTAGCTTATGTGAGTCTTGCAGCTTTCAGGATCTCAGGGCGAAACCTTCATGCAGAGTGCAGACACAGGACACAGAGGTCTCTGTGCTCTACTGGACACTGCCTGCAAGCAGAAGGTGATCTTCACATTAAGGATGAAGGAGGCTTGGGTATATTTCTAAGGGGTCTGCATACCACTTTTCTGGCTGCTGCCATACACATTAGGAAGCCAGTTGCTGCTTGCCAGTATAGAGCACCCACATCTCCTCAGTCCCTGACTCAGGCTTGCTGTAACTGATAAGCAAGGAGGATGGTGTATCTTTCCAACCTGGTGTGATTCCTTCCGGCAGCTGTTATGACAGGGGGATGGCTCACAGTGACAGATATTTACTCCCCAGGTGTGGCTCTCTGAACACCACCTCCTCCAAGGCACACAGATCATGGGGCTGTGCAGATTTTCCAGACAGAGTCCATAGGGCACGGGTGAACACGTGCAAGGCTCCTCGCACATCTTTGGTAGTGTTGTAGGCATGCTGGGGCGCATGGTGAAGGCATGGTGGTCTTGGCATGGCAGCTGGTGGCATGCCAGTAGGGCACAGGGTTCCCCAGTGGTGTTGATGTTTGAGGAGTGCTGTGGACATCATATTCCCTGAATGCAACAGCTTGCCCTAATGCTTGGGAATATTCCTGATGATGAAGTCACAGGGCCACGTGTGATTTCAACAAACATACAATCACAAACATACAATCCAGGGATCAGGCTGTGCAAGCATTCAGTGCATAAGGCATTTTGTCCTGGGAGATCTGTCGTCGCTTGACAAGTTAGATGTATTTGAGTTTCTGGTGAACTTATGTTCACACAAAAGAATAAAAAGACTTATCGGATTGTACACAGCACATAAGAACAGAACGATGGCCTCACGGGCTTATACCCAGATGTTCACCTTAACATTCACCTAGGTCTGAGTGTGGGAACCCAGGAGGTTGGGCAGGTTTTAGTGGGGGGGGATGAGGTGTGAGAAAGGATGAGACAGAGACGTCAGGGGAAGTGTGCGCTGGCTACCGAGGGTGAGGACACTTGGGATGCTCAACCCAAGGGTGCCATGTGCTGGTGGTGTATGGATGAGGAGCCTGCATGTGATCAGGTGTCTTCTTCACATGCTGCAGCCTCTGTGAACATGCACCAGTTTCAAAGCACCACGTAGCCCCAGTGGCATAGGCAGGAAAGAATAGTAGCTGCCAGGAGGCCAAGGACCTTGGGTAACTCAGGAGCACGCACGTTTCATTATTGCTGAGTTGGCTTGGCACTGGAAAGAAATTTATAACTGACAGCAGGTTTGCCAGAGCAGTTAGCAGAGCAGTGTAACAATAGGAATAAGCATTTCAAATATTTGATTTTGCCTTGTAATTCCTTGCAGGCTGCTCCCAGCTAAGATGGGGAATTTTGTCAAGCCTAAAGTGCCTTTGATATGGTAGATCAATTCTCAGATCTTGGTGTTGAAATGTTTGTTTCTCTGTTTCCCTTAAAAAAAAAAAAAATTCTTTTTTTTCTTTTTTTTCTTTTTTTTTTTAAGTGGCATGTGTGGACTGTAGAAAGCTTGAGTGGGGAATGATTCTTGTATCTTCTAAAAGTAGCCCATGGGTCCAGGACATGAAAAGTTAATGAGGATAGACGTTCCTCTTGTTTTTAAAACTACAATTTTATAAGAACAATTTATCAATGGTAAAATCAGTCCCAATGTGATGCTTCAGATATTTCATCCAGATACTTATTGGCAACAGTGCTGATATCCTGATGTCACAAATCTGCCCTGGTTGCTGAAGCTAACTGCAGTCTGATTTGCTCTGCTGCTATCCTGACGGCTAAGTGGCCTGCAGAGTTCCAACTACAGCAAGGTATTTTGACAGACTTAACCTGTCAGCCTGATTTACAAAGGTGCTTTTAAGTACATTCATGTGTCATGGTTGTTTGCCATAACAGAGGACTGGATGCAAAAGGGTCTTTCCACTGCTCTGCTCTGTTTTGTGATATCCAGATTTCCAGGGATGGTGACTCAACCACTTCCCTGGGCGATGCTTGACAACCCTTTAGGTGAAGAAATTTTTCCTAATAACTGATCTAAACCTCCCTTGGCACAACTGGAGGGTGTTTCCTCTCGTCATGTTACTTGTTACCTGGGAGAAAAGGTTGACCCCCACTTGGCTACAACCTTCTTTCAAGTAGCTGTAGGGAGCAATAAAGTCCCCCTTGATCCTCCTTTTCTCCAGACTAAACAATCCTAGCTTTCTCAGTTGCTTCTTATAAGACTTGTTCTCCAGACCCTTTACCAGCTTCATTGTCTGTGTCTGGACATGCTCCAGCGCCTCAATGTCCTTCTTGCAGTGAGTGGCCCAAAACTAAGCACAGGATTTGAGGTGCAGCCTCACCAGTGCCAAGTACTGGAAGATGATCACTGCCCCATCCACACTACTTCAGATACAGGCCAGAATGCCCTTGGCTTATTGGCCACCTGGACACACTGCAGGCTCATGTTCAGCCAGCTGTTGACCAGCCCACCAGGTCCCCTTCCGCTGGGCATCTTTCCAGCCACTCTGCCCCCTGCCTGTAGCACTGCAAGGGGTTTTTGTGACCCAAATGCAGGACCTGGCTCTTGGCCTTGTTGCACCTCATACAATTGGCCTCAGCCCATCAATCCAGCCTGTCCAGAACCCTATGCCGGGCTTTCCTACCCTCCAGCAGATTGACAGTCCCATCCAACTTAGTGGGAACTTACTGAGGGTGCCCACAATCCCTTCTTCCAGATAATCAGTAAAGATATTAAACAGCACTGGCCCCAACACTGAGCCCTGGCGAACACCACTTGTGACCAGCCACTAGCTGGATGCCACTCTATTCACAACCACACTCTGGGCCTGGCCAGAGAGTCAGATTTTTACCCAGTGCACCCATCCAAACCATAAACAGCCAGTTTTTCCAGGAGAATGCTGAAGGAAGCAGTGTAAAAGAATTTAGTAATGCCCAGGGAGATACATCCACCACCTTTCCCTCATCCAGTAAGTAGACCACCCTCTCATAGAAGGAGATTAGAATGGTCAAGCAGGATCTACTTTTCATAAATCCATGCCAGCTGGGCTGATCCCTTGGTTGTCCTGTGATGCTTCCAGTCCTACAGAAGTTCAGTCCTATTCTCTGCTGGCAAAAAAAAAAATCCATGCAGGCATCTATCATTTCAGAAAGATACAAAGAAAAAGTTGCTTCTCAAAGCTGACAGGAGTTCTGCACATGGCTGTGTAGCTAGCTCCTAGAATCTACTTTTGGAAACAAGTGGTGTGGAGAGAAGATGGCATTGCATTTGATGGCAGACCTAAAGACAGGGGAAGCTGGCCTGGAGGTGATAGAGGCCTGAAGAATCTGTCACTGCTCGTCTCTGAGAAGATGAAGGTTGCAGGGGCGCCTGTTCCCTCACCCCTATGCACAAGAACCCCCCAGTCAACAGGCTTCTTACCAACCTTTCACCCCAACAGAATGAACAGGGCACACTGATCATGGTAAATGGGGTCTGAGCTGCTGCTTACTTGGCATTTGCAGCTGCTGTTGTAAAACAGTAAAAAATTGACTGAAAGCAAAAGAGATCCAGATTCTGGAAGTCCCCCAGGCAGGTGTCCAACTTTCTGGGGCAGGGACAGATGCAGAGAAGCAAGGCAAGAAAACATGTTGACATCCCTTCTTGAGACTTGTGTCAAGGGTAGCACTAGCAGCATATTCTACCTCAAGCAGACACAGACAAGAAGTGGAAATGGGTGGCTACATGCATTGCCTTCCCCTTCCCCAGTTCACTTTCCTGTCCAGTTGCACATACCAAGGCATCTCCTTTTGAAGAAAGAGTAGCCATCATAGTAACAAGCCCCTAACCTCCTCCAGCATTAGCCTGGGTCCCCATTCTGTCTGCAAGCCTGACCAAACTCCTTGGTTGGTCCAATAAATAACAGGAATGAGGAGACGGGTTTTCCTCCCTGGGACTCATGGTTGAGATGGCGAAAGGCAAAAGGCTGTCCTTCTCATAGTTGCTGAAAAATTGCAGCCTTATTCTGCTCTCAACTGTTGTAATTTCTGCATCAATGTGATTCTCTTGACTTCAGTGTCACCCTGGATGGGAACAGCCTTCTTGTCAGCAAGGCAAAACCCATTTAGCTTGTGAAAACACCAGTGGAAATGTGCTGTGGTTTCACCAGAAAATAGTTTGGAATGGTTTCCCCATGTTATGAATGGTCTCCAGACACTGTGTGATCACAGTGGCCTCAGGCCTTTTTGCTGAGCGGAAGGATATCCCCAGCCCTCCTTTATTTCCATTCTCTGTGGGATTTTCCCAGCTTAACTTCCATGATGGGGATTCTGCCCTTGCTTTTATCGAACTGCACAAAAGAACAACAGATCATGCTCACAGGAGAAGTCAGGAGAGGAACAAAAAAGTCTTCATGGATGCTGTTTGAAATTCCCAGGATGCCAGCTGGGTCTCCTTAGTCTGGAACACGACAAACACCAATACAATGCCTGAAGTGTGAGATGTCACAGTCCACCTCACAACCAGCCTGTCATCCTGGAAGGGGGGGCCGGGAAGTAGGAGGGTGCACTCAGCTCTCAACAGTGCTGTTGACAGGCTGGAATAAGCCCCAGGGAATGACTCTGGATCTCTACCAGTGACCTGAGAATTTGGATCAGCATAGCAGGAGAGGCAAACAGAGAGAGAAGTTGCTAATATAAGTGCTTCAAACATGTGACAGGGTCAACAAGTCACATAAAACTCTTATATTTGTTAGTGAATATTTCTAAAAAAGGGACTCACAGAGAATTAGGAGGTCTAGAAAACTTTTCCTCAGAAAATGCTCTGCCTGGGTCCTTCTGTAAGCCTGTTTATAGGAGGCACCTAGAGCACTAATGCATAGACTGTACTCTAACAGCTGTCAGGTGATGATGGGGTAAAGAGGGGACAGGGTCCTAGGTGGGGGATTCAGAGCCAGGGGTTTGCCATGAGCTTCAGTGAACAGTGTCACTTTTCCAGGCTTTCTAGGTTTAGTATTTGCTTTTGTGAGGAGTGCATGGCATGACAAACATATGTACCTGCTTCTGACAGTTATTCTTGATACCAGGTTGTGCTATATGCTATTGCTGCTGCTTTTGTCTCTTCATCCTCTGCTACAGGTTTCCATGGCAGGATTTAAAAGCTTGACAGAGCAGAGGCTGCCTTGGCTAATTTTCCATTCAAGACATGTTAGGAAAGAACCCTCAGGAGGATGATGGTCATGATTTTTTATCAACAATCATTAATTCAAGGGTCCCAGCAAATTTTCCATTTCCTTCTCAACTCCAAACCCCATCTTCACCTAACTCAAGCCCTGTGCTGCTTTCCAGCCCTGCTTGGTTTCATTCTGCTGCTGCCAGTACTGTCTGACTCCTGGCAGTCAGGGCAGCTGAAGGAGTTAAAGCAGCCAGCTGGCCAGGAGAATTCAGACATGCAAGAGCTGTCCAAACACACGTAGCAAGTCGGCTGGCTGGCACATGACCCACTGAACAGATCAAACAATACTGCTAGGAGCCAAGAACAATTTCCAGTACCTGCTGCAGTGTCCCTATCTTCCTTGGGTCTGTGCCCCCGCCCTTTCTCCCCCCGACTTTATGGGCAAGTCAGAGTCATATCCTCCAATGCTACTAACGTGACACGCACCTGGTTCTGAGCACATGCTTCTCACAGGGTGACAGCTGCTTGAGCTTAGGCAAAGTTTTTGCCGTTTATGTCCATGACAGCATTTGAGTCAACAGATTACTTGCTGTGAGCACATGTGCATCCACTGGAACAAAAGTGCCAGAGCCACAGGGCAGTAAAACAGTCCTTCCCTTCCCCTTCCCCTTCCCCTTTCCCTTACCCTTCCCTTCCCCGTACCCATCCCCAT
>JAWWES010000115.1:38097829-38110969 GCA_035583135.1 Lophotriccus pileatus
AGTAAAACAGTCCTTCCCGTCCCCTTCCCCTTCCCCTGTCCCTTCCCCTTCCCTTCCCCTTCCCCTTCCCCTTCCCCTTTCCCCTAATAGAAGATATGGTTCACACTAGACATTGACAAAGCAGACAAACACTTGGGTCAGCTGGTTTGCAGAGGCACCAAAATTGCCATAAACTATTGCATACCTTGTCATTGCCACAGCACAAAAAAACTATTGCTGATGTTCACTGTTGCTGAGGCTAGATTAAGGATGCTGGAGTGGACAGCTATTGAGAAGAGCTGGGAAGCATGTTTTCCCAACATTCCAGATGCAGAAAGAGCAGTAAGGTGGGTTCCTCTCACCCATTTGTCCCTGCAGTTTGTTGAAGGGAAACAAAATTTTTATTTCCCTACCATGCTGAGAAAATCTGAGCTAGTTCTGTGGAGGGGTCCTTACAACCCCTTCATCACCCTGTTTCTGAACACCTCACAGCATGAGGACATGTATAGGTGTCGTCAGAGGAAAGGTGGAATGCTTTTCTGTGCTGAAGTTTGAGGGGGGTTATTTTTCCTTTCACTTTTGATTAGTATCTTTGAAGGATTAAAAAGGTCCCCTCTAGAAATTTCCTCATACTTGGAGTAGAAAGACATGTGGTGTCTTCTTGGAGAAGCTCACGCACATACAAGTCTACATCTGTTCCAGCCAGCTGGAGGAAAATTCATCTTGCAGTTGAGATTTCCCAAATGATGGAGGAGTCAAGCTGTGATGTTCATCTCAAGTGGTAGCTGGCCTTTCAGTTATCCTGGTATTTGCAGTGGGACACTTGGAAGTTAATGACTCTGACCTTTAACTTATCTGGGTATAGTGTGGGAGTCCATGAAAGAAAGGCATAGGTCTCAGCTGTCCTGGGGACAGCCTGTGCTGTGGTTCCTCTACACTGCAAGGGGCTCTTAATGCTTTGAAGGTTTTATGCAGTGCCACACTGCATAGGTTTGATCCATACATAATCAAATCACAGTGACAAAGAAGACAGTGCAAGGTCTTGCAGTACACGCTGTGATAAGAGCTGGTTCTGCTGGCTGTAATGTGTTTGCAACTCTGCGTAACCCAATGTCACTGCACACCTTGCTTTCCAAAGATAGTGGAAATATTTTCAGTGATTTTTTTGATAAAGCTCTGAGCTAAGTGGAACCTTATAGCTACCCTTTTTAGTAGTTAGGAGGTCCTCCTTTTCCCTACGCAGAGACGAGGTACAGTGACATTGAGAAGGAAACCCTGATGGAACTGAAGACCATTCTGAAAGGCAATGGGCCTCAGGCTCAATATTGCCCTTAGCTGCATGCTTTGCTTGCTGCCACATATGGAAAATGGGAAAAACAGAAATTAGAATTTGTGCATTACTATCCTCTACTTGACCCTCCAAGTCTGGTTCTGGCAGCGTGATGGGTGAAACTGGAGACGCAGGATCATGTTGCAGGAAGGATTTTGACCATGGCCAGAGCTGACTGCTGGGAGGCACGGGGTAGCTCCACTTGTCTTGGTGTTATTGAAGTCAATGGGATTTTGGCCATAGTTTTCAGCAGGGCTAGAATTTCACTGCGCATGCCTAAGAAAGCACTGTATCATACAGCTGTGTTGTTTGCCATGACATTTACTGCAAGTGAAACAAGCATGTCCCCTGTCTCGCTTGGCTCCTTGTCTCTATCTTAATAGCTCTTCACCTGTGGGTTTGCCCCTCACCTACTCTCTTGTATCTATCTCTCTATCTACCTGTCTATCCTTTCTTATGTTTCTGTCTGACTGCTGCTTGCTGTCCTCCCTCACTGTCTTCTCAGCTTGCTCTCTCGTTTACTCTGCAAGGAATGTGCCCACAAGAAGTATTTTTATTTGGCAGCCTGAGTAAGCTTTCTGTTTTGGCTGCAGGTACCGAGATGAGCAGCCAATGGAGCTGACATCTCCCGTGTCATGTTTTTAGCTCCTTCCATCTGACAGAGAATGACCTCATTGGCTGACTGTGTTGAGGAGGTCTGGTTGCAAGGGCAAAAAAATTGAAGTTAACCTTGAACAAAGCAACAGAATGTCTCACATACGTTTTTAGGCTGTTTTTCTGTAATGTGAGGGTGTCATAGGGATTCAGGCATTAGTTCAATGCAGAGCGTGTGCAAAGACAAAGAGCAATCCAGATACTGTGGAAGCAAAAGACTTTCCCTCTAGGACTTTAGCAATAGGAAGAAACTGCCAAAGGGGCCTGATCAGCTCCTGAGGAATGTTCCTCCCTGGAGCAAGTTGTTCTCTGACCAACCTAGAGGTTGTATGAGGTGCTATACAGCTTTTCCCTCTTCTGTTAAAGAAAGTGGAGCTGTCATGTGTCAGGGGTACAACTGATATGCTATTCTGTAGCATCGTATCAGGTCACAGTGGGCCCCATATGAATCAGGATAACACAGGTCATGATTGTCATGGAGGGGCCAAGTTCTCAGCACAGTGTGCTGTAAGCAACACCCATTCATTGTAATCCAAGAAAAATTTCATATCAACCTGCTGTAGAGAAATGTTGGAAAACACTCCAGATGCATATGTTAAAGTCTCCTCCTGCACTGAGATTTGAAAGGGCAACCTGGAAACCTCTGACAACATTTTCAAGACATACAATTTATTGCTGCAAAATCAGTGAAGAACTGAGGGAAAACTGCGGCCTGAGCTGTCATGAAACCAGGATCCAGGCAAGCCTGAGGAAAGGAGTGGATTGTATTGCTTCTGTTGAAGTCTCTGAAAGCCTACCCTCTTACCACACAGCAAGAAATAGCATCAAAACTGGCTGCAAATGCAAAAATCCGCCTGGCATTCTTGAGACTTTGCTTTGCCCACTATCCTACCACCCTTCCCAACATTTGATGCTGGGAAGGAGCAGAACTGGGGTGACCAACCTATTGTAGTGGCATGATGGGGGAGTGATTTGTGTGTATCTTGGCTAACAAAGGTCCACCTAGCTTTTTGCCAGCTCATGCATGATGCTTTGTGCACATCCATCTGGAGACATGAACTCACTTTTCCCTCTCAGTGCGACACGAAGGAAACCATGACGCTTTTCCAATAGGATGTGTGCGTGTGCATACACAAACCAGGCTAATTCTGGTCTACGCAGGTGCTGTCCAAGGCTGTGCATCCTTGCACGTAGTAACGATGGGGCGAGTGGGGGTGTGTGCTGAGACAGCCAAACTGCTACGCTCTGACAGCTCCTTTGCATGTGTTAAAATAACACCACCCTTGCTTGTTGTCTCTCCTCTTCCACTCCATCCCCTCACTCAACAAAATCTAAAGGGAACAAGCTCCAGGTATTAAAATAGCTCCTGTCTAGCTTGTTCAGTCTATTTCAGGAAGCTGGTTCCATCCTGACACAGATAGAACACAGAGACGTTGTGGAAACCACAGCCACAAGAGGCCATCAGCCAAACTAAATGCTTTCCCAGCGTTTGCCGAGTGGTTCATTCCCCCCACTCCCTCCCTCTCTCCCCTATCCTGGCTTAAAATAACAGTGGGAAGCTGTTTGGCTTTGTTTTGTTGGATTCTTCTGCTTGCTGTGCTCAGTCTGGTGATGTTGAGAGGGAAAGCTGGAGGCAGTTTTGTGGCATCAGGGACTCTTTGCCTTCTGGGCTTTTAGGTGAGACCTTCGAAACCACCAGGGAAATGAGAGCCCCATAGTTATTTCTGGGATGTGTTTTCAAGGATCGCACAATCAACTGCTGCTACTGTAGTGCTAATACATGGATTTAAGAGTTTAGATATTTTTTCTCCTATCTTGCCTTAGATTGAGTAAAAAAGGGAATGGACCTTTAGAAAGAGGTTATAACAAATGTGGCTCAGGGGTAGCTAAACCACAATGAAGCAATCTGCAGGGAAGGACTCATTTTCTGGTTACTATGACCCTTCTGTTACTACATTAGGGCTTGGGAGATGGGGATGCACTGCTTCACACCAGCTGAGGGTTTGGCTCAAGATATCCCTCAGCTGAGGATCCAGATGACAAGACTGATATGAAAACACTGTAAACAAGACATAAATGCTAGCTCCCTACCTCATCTACATCCACTGTTCCACCTGTCTCCTTCGGCATCAATATTTTCTGCATTTTCTCACCCTCAGACTTGTAGGTCCCCTTCCAGCTCCTGCTACTCCCTGGTGTTAACTGAAGGACAACAAATGATACCAGGCCTATTCCATACATGGATCAAAATTAGTGGTTTAGTTAATCCTCCATCTTGCAGTCTAAACTCCACCAAATTTAGTTGGTGAATATTTCCAAATACCTGGTTTGAATTTGAAGGTGCTCTTAACCCTTAAGAAGAAGAGTCACTTGTGAAAACATGAACTCTCAAATCTTTACAAAAATACTAGTTTTGTTTTCCCAAGAGATGTCAAATTGTGGGCTTGCAAATTACAGTGGGAAACTGAAAACATGAACTGAGTCTTGGGACCAGATGGCTCAACACCAGAAGGGTTCACAGTCAGCATGTCCTCGGGGATGAACCTTGCTACTCGCCAAGTGAGCTCCCAGGGCTTGCTCTCAACAGTACTAAACAAAGTTTAATATCATTCTGTCATGCTGCAAATCTTATGACCCAAAATCTTCTCTGTCTCATCCCAGGTGTTTCATCCATTGTAAAGAGAAAATTTGCTTTGGCAGCATTCAGTGGGCACTTCTGCCTTGGTAAGCAGTAACAGTGCACAGATGCAATATTCAACATCAAGCAGCAAAAGGTCCTAAGACTCATTTAAAAGTAGCTGACCCTGTGTAAGTATGTAAGTTATGACTTGCAGGTCAGAGACATAATTTATTTTACATAATAGCACATCTGCTCTATAAATTGATAATTCAGCTAGGAAAGGATTACTTTTTATTTGTGTGTGTGTGTTTGCTGTTATGCAGCAGGAAAACAGAATAAAAATGAGAATTTCTATTTAATTAAATAAATACTTCAGCATTTGTTTTATGACAAACATTAAATGTACATTTGAAATACAGAGGGGGTTTTGAATGAAAAAGTCTATAATGTTTATATCTGTAAATTGCTTTTATTGAAATTTTTGAGGGAAAGGAACTATTTGACTTTTCAAGGTGGCAATGTTCTGAGTCAGTTCATTCATTTTAGCAGAAAATACTTTCGTTTGAGTCCATTCAGTATTACAAAGAATATTTGTACGGGGGCACATGACCCAGATTGAATGGCAGCCCCATTTCCTCATGTGAACCAGAAGATTGCTGTATTATGGGAAAGAAATGCAAACACTTAGGATACATTGCGTCACAGTATGCAAATGCACTTGAGAGTATTTTGGGCCAGGTCAACAACATAACATACAGTCGGTCACACTGAATGATCTGATTTCAAATATACAGTTTTGATTTTCCTAGTAGGAAGCTTTAAGAAAAAAAGGTTCGCAAACAGAAGCTGCTAATGTTTGCAGAAAGTCCGTTACCCTCAGAAAAAGATTACAGCAGAAATTACCTGTCTAGATCTATTTTAAGGTACATAGAGTTCATCTATCTATCTATCTATCTATCTATCTATCTATCTATCTATCCACCGTTCTATCGTTCTGTCTTTATACGTCCTAGTGTTTGATTTGGTTTAATAATTTTGCTCAGAAGAGCAGTCTGTCCTTAGACTTTGTATCAAGTCTGAAGTCACTGGCATGTGTCAAACTATAAACTATTTGTCATGTCCCTCTCTATGTGCTAATCCACCAATGTAACACAGCAGACTATTGTCAGTAGTTGAGTAATTACCTTAATTTAAGCAAAAAGGTCAGTGGGACCAAATGTTGCTGTAGCCTTGCGGTTGGGGTATTACATACCAACCCACCCACATATGTTATTATTTGCTCAGTGTTCTTTTTTTTTTTACTCTTTTTTTTCTGTTGTTTTTTTTTTCCCTTTTTTTTTTTTTTTTTTTTTTTTTTAACAAACCATTTAAATAAAGATGTTGTCTCTGGCTAGAAATGTGAATGGAATAAATTGTAGGTTCCTGAAATACGTTGAATTGGCCTGTGTAAAAATGCTTTCCACCTACATACCTTCTAAGCACTGCTAGGACAGCCTGCTCTCATCGAGCTAGATATGCAGACCCCTATTTCAGGAAACAGGGTACAGGAGGTGTAACCCAGCCAGGGAAAGGCAAAGTCAATAAGGCTACCTTGATTTGCACTAGTAGAGTACCTTCTCTGACAGACTCCCCAGAGTCTTCCCATCATGCTCCCGCTTCACCCTGTACCCAGCAAAAGCTCTCACTTCTCCCCAGGATTGTCCATGTTTTTGTCTGAGCGCTGGAAGGGGGGTGCTCAGGATCAGAGAGTACTCAGCTGAAGGCAGAGGAGTCATCTTCATGATGGGCAGTTTGAATGGATTGGCAGCTGAATTAATGTTTAACCAGATCGTCATCAGAAAACCAGGATGTCTCAGGGACATCATCGCTTGGTGCTCTTGATGAGAGAGGCATTCTTTGAGGAGTCTCTGGGAAACTGAAGCTTCACAGTGAACAATTTTATAGGTATATGGAACAAATCATTCCAAAGAGTTTTTTATCTGGCACACGGGCAGGCACTACCCAGCATTTTGAGCCTAGAAGGAGAGAGAAGTCTAGGGTTGGCAGGCTGCTCACATTCACCATCAGAAGTGACAAGGGGGATGAGAGAGTCCCATCTCATCAGATAACACATCCAACTGCCAGGGTAACAACTGCAACAGGATCTTTTTCAGTTGCCACCAGAGAAGTTGCAGGCACCAGCCCACCCATTGCTTCCCTGCTATACCCATAGCTTTCCTCAGGCCAGCCCCAGGAGTGCTGAGCACAATACGGGCTCTCTTTTCATAGAGTTGAGGCTTCTTCAACACAGCCTGCTTTCTCATTAGGCACCAGCTGCCACAGTGTTCTGGGATGTCCCTCTGCTGAGGGTTTGATGTCCTCATGTTAAGAACACCTGGGAAAGCACCTGAATGCAGTGGGACTGGTCCTTATGGGAGACGAGTAGAACAATGAGCACCAAATGATCCCACTTCCAGCATGGGAACTGCAGCACAGGCAGCTGAAATTGTTTCCTATGTGTCATGGAGGAAATGTGTGTCTCAATGTCATACAGGGCCTCTGCCATGGGAATTAAGAACCTAACTTCCCAGCAGCAGTTTGCTGACTTCTCCTGAAGACAGTGGTCCAGCCCCTGCCTGGACCATGACACATCTCTCCTGCTTTCCTGCCTTTCTTCCCGCAGTGCTTGATGCGTCAGTATTCTGTTTCTTCAGCTGTGGAAGAAGAAAAACCAAAGAGTCCAAGCAGAATTTAATACTGCTAAAGAAGCCACTTAAGAAAGTCTTTTATGTGATACCAAATGGGGTTCCTGCTTCATTTTAGGTATTAAGGACACCTGTCAATCTGCAGAACAAATGGCCATAGCAGACTGTCTGAGAGTGCTTGTTTGCTCAGTGGCAGACACAAAGCCACAACTTTGAGGCAGCAAGTGCTCAGTGGAGGCTGGGCTCCTACAGGGGAAGGCAATCTCTGCTGGGGGTCCTTGCTACCATTCCAACACTCGTCTTCATACCACTGGCTGGGCAAAAGCTGGCTGCAGGCTGCTGCTCTCAGTCCTCCACTACTACTGTAGTTCAACTGAAGTCTACGCTTTCTATGCCATCCCTGGGTCTGGTTGTGCTGCCCCAGTTCAGGTAGGAGATGTTTACCAAGTGCTGATCTCTGTTGAAGTCATTGCTTAAATACCTGGGCAGATGCTGGATCAGGACGAGACACTCCCTGAACCTACATGGGTAATAGGTGAGAGGTTCCTCTTGCTTTTTACCATCTTATTATTGACAGTGCAACTGTCAATCCTTTGTTATCTTTTAAAATAGATACTTCTCTTGGATTTAAATCTACACTTGAAAGGTTATATCTTTCCCAATATGAGAGGGCACCTGACAGCCTCCCCTGTGTTGACAAACTGTCTCTTTTCCTATGTCTGCTTCCACGATTTGAAAGGGCTGAATCTCCTCCCCCATTGCTCAGTCACAGTAGCTGTGTCTGGCAATGGACACTTATTTACACTTGTATGAAAGGAAAGGTATTTTACTCTACCTAAAAATGAAGGTTCAAAGGAGGATGGGAAATAGAACTTTACATCAGACATAATTCAGTTTACTTGAACAGTTTTAACTCTTTGTAGTCATTTCTGTGTTGATCTGAGTCTGCCTGAGTTAGGTTGTGCAGAGTACAGGAGGGAAAATGCTGGGAAAATTGAAGATCTCAGAAGGTCCTCCCTGCGCCCACCTTATCACAGGGAAGAAACCCCCATAATATCACTCTTTTCTCTGTTTAGTTACACTTTATAAAGGTTTCAGCCACAGACTTTCTCTTTGTATGCCTCAGATAGCATTTTCTAAGCCAGGCTTGTCTTACTGAATGTCTTTAGTTTCACTCCACATGTTTATACTTGCAGGTAGCTGGTATAAAGTTATGGCTGTGGACAATGGGAAAGCAAAGAGACATTCCCTGTGGGCAGTCTCAGAGACTGCTCATGGATGATTGCTGAGGTTCTACAAAATCACAGTGTGGCAACAGCCAAGAGAGCAGTTGCTATTTTGCAATATACTGATGTGACAGTGATCAGTAACTGGCATTCGCTCGGGCTCTCGACACTGTATTGTTGTGTGAGATGTTGTTATCTGGCAATGGCATTGATCTGACTACACACACCCTACATGTTCACAATCTGTCTCCAAAGAAGGAAGGGTTGGTTTATTTTAATATGTCATAGTGAATATTTTATCTCTTGTCCTAGGGGAACCTGGTGCTCATGCTCAAGTACGTCCTCGTATGGCTTCTGCTCCTTGACAGATCACACAGATAACACGGAAAATAGTAGGGGCAGTGCCTGATGTGGCAGTGGTTAACATCTGCAAAACTTATGAGACCAAGATCTCTGCATCACAATGCAAGGCATAGGTGCACCGTGTAGGTAGCGCTGGTGTACAATTCATCCCATGAAAGGGAATCCTCCTGTGGTGACAGTGATAAATATGTGTTTCATCAGCAGCATTCAGTAGCCTAAGCTATGTGGTGGGATTGGGCTCTGGGAGTGGAGCTGGCATAAGGGTAACTGTTGTGAGCCTGTGCTGGGGGAACATGAGATGCTGCAGCACAGGACCTGGATGCTTTATGTTCTAGAGTGTACTTGTGGATATAAGAGAGTCTTTAGATCTCTCATTCCTAGGCTCACTGAGCCCCTGTAACAGAAACCTTGGCAGATCCTGTTGTCCCATCCCTTCCAGGGGGTGTGAAGAGAAACCCCCTCAGCCTGCTGACAGCATTAACCCCAAGTGTCATGTGTGCTCTGAGAAATGGGGAGCAGAGGCAGCTCCTTCACGAACAGCCACACCCTTGAGAAGAAAAGCAGTGAGGAGCTGTGAGAGATCCTGTAAACATCTTTTCCTAGGAAGCAGCTGCAATCCTCGACTAGCCCACCCAAGTCATGGGGTCATTTCTGGAGTGAAGTGCTCCTCAACATGAGTTAGATGCTGATACGTAATAAAATGGGTTCATGGGTACACCTCAGCTGTGAACTGGAGGCAGGATATGGCTGGGCTGTGGACCAGAACCTAGGAGAAGGGTCTGGTTGTGCTCTGCATCTCCTATGCAGGCTGAAAGGCCAAAATACATGTTACACTGAGCCTTAGCTCTCTTTGAATGGTGATGGGCACCTCCAGAGGGTGTCTGATTAAGATTCAAGTTTCCTATGCTGGTATTTGTCTCACTCCACACCTGTGTGACTGACCTGTTAAATACCTGTGTTAAGTGCGTACTATCAGATGGATGTAATGCCTGACTGAACAGTGATGGGGCTTGGGCTCCTGGGTCACTTGCACACTTTTGAAAATATTTTCCTTTACTGAAAAGGGGTGACACTCAGAGATCAGGAGTAAGTATGCCAAACTGGCAAGATGTCAATCTCAGAGGGAGTGGTGCATCGTCATTTACCGTACACAGTGCATGGCACTTGATCAAAGTGACACTAGTTTCCTTCTCTGTGCCTTAGGAGTGTGAAATCTATCTGAGGAAGATGCCACTCACACTCCCTGTTTCTATGCCTGTTCTTCTGCTGGAAGTCTGCAGCAGCAGGAGTCTTGTGGAAAGCATAAAATACTGTGTAACGTGGTGAGAAAGTTGTTGAAACCTGCTGGTTGCTGCACATTATGTCCTGAACCTCTCTCCCGTACCGTGTCACCCTGGTATGGGCTGCTGTGGGTAGAGGAGCATGACTGTGGGGTTAGTGAAAGGGGTGGGGACCTTGCCATGGGCTTTGGTAACACCTGGCTGAACAGTCGGGATATCTAATATAGGCCCATGTTTTCAGGGGGTCATTGACCATTATTGGGATCATTTTCTATGACTGCTCATGGAAAGCTCTCCTCTTCATCCTCCCCACATAGCCTCTTCTTTCCCATGGCACACTTCTCTGAGTCCTCCCCATGGCAATGACCAGTCAGTTTTGCTCTGGGTTTTGCTTCAAAGATGCAACTGTAATTCAGATGGTTTGCCTTTAAGATGTAAAAATTAGTAAGGAAATGAATAAAAGCTGATTCCATATGAACAGAACATAAATGTTCTCTCTGGCAGAAACCAGTTGACATAGATAGCGCTTTCTCAGTCATCAGCATTTGGGAGAGGCAGCAAACCTAATGGCAGTCACTAATGCCAAATGTCTGCTCCTCTTTTACCATGCTTAGCATGGGTGGTCTGCACATGTCCATGCAGGAGCCTGGCACATCTCCTGCTGCTGGGCTGGTGGATGTGACACTGTCTTTCCCGACTTCTTCTGAATGAACAGCTGGGTTGCTAGACGTGACTCTGCAACGGTGTATCCCAGAACTGATCATTTTCTAATGGAAAGACTTTTACCCCGTTTCTGGGGACAAGTCTATACAGGGATATTACAGTCTGGGGCTACTGGGTTAATGTTTCCTTCTTTAGGAGGGTTGGTCTATTTACACACCTCCAAGTGTTACTGATGAATTCTTCCTCAAGCATCTTATTATGACAATTTTGCCATCTGCCTGTAAAGGAGAAGATGTTGGCAGTTCTGCAGTGAGGTCCCAACTCTCTGTTTTGTAATTCAGAGTTATACTTTGCTGTTTAGATTTGCACAAAAATCAGTTTCTTGACATGAATGTTGTACAGTCTGAGAATAGGCACGTATGTGTGTACCATGAGATCCATGGAGCATTACAGAGCAGAGCAATTATGCTCACGGACCAATAGATTGTCAACTGCTACTTTTTTTTTTAATTTTTTTTTTTCCCCACACATGTGACTGACTCTTGGATAGATAGTGCTGTGACTAATTCATACCAGGAACATCTTGATGGACTTCCTGATCTCATGTTCTCTGTAAACTACCTGGGCTTCCTGACTGACAAGGAAGTACAGTCCTTGTGTGATACAGCACTCTATGCTGTTGCACTTTCTTATTTGCAGCATGATTTTATCACATAACATTGCAATTCCATACTCAATATTTGTCTTAGCCCTTACTAAGGCAAAAGTCCTGCTAAGTTGGTGTTTGCATGACCACACTGATAAATTTGACAGGAAAGGTATTGCTGGTGTGGAAAGGCCATCTGTCTATTAGGGAGAGTGACAGGTAAAGTTATGCAGCGCTTTGTCTTATTCTGCCTTTATTTTTTTTTCCTCACAGTTACTCACAATACTGCCAGTCACTATTTTCCTTAAAATTTTCCATTCTGTGTCTCTTGCTTCAGCATGATTATTGAATTAATTAATTTTTAAAAAAGTTTTTATTAAAATGATTCATTGGTTTCTGAGAAGTTTTAGAAAATGACATTTCTTTGCCCTGTAATAATCTTTCAGTAATTCAATAATCTTTACAGTACTTTTACCAAATACTGTGTAGAAGGGCCTTGACATTTTCTCAGGAAGGGATCAATGTGAAAAAATTGACCCAGAGTCAACCAGACTTTCAGCTTCAAAAAGCTGTGGTGTGCATCTGCTTGGCAAAAGTTTGTACGAGTTTAGCTGCTAAATTCTGCCAGGGCTCTGCCTCCATAACCTCTGTTCCAGCCCCGGGACACAGGAAAACCTGTGCTGCTGTCTTGGGGATCCCTCCTCACTGAAAAAGGCTTTCTTTGAAGTTGCACCACTTGCACTTACCCTCAGGCATATGGGAACCTGTAGTGAGTCTGTTTTCCACATCTTCATGGCTAGATGTAACTTCAGACAATAGGGGAGGGCCATCCTGACTGTTAATGTAGAAAGATAGGAGGTAGGAGGAGAGGAGAAGAATTAGGAGGATAGTTGGTTGAGGCTGCATGTAAGACAATAAGAAGGGGTGGGAGAAAGAAGTCAGATGCTGATGAGAAGGGAGTGAAAAGAAAGGGAATATCACGGACAAGCAGAAGAGGACAGTGAAAATCAGGAGTTGGTGGAGGTGGCTGAGACGCAAGAGAAAAAGTTGACTGGAACAGATCAATTGATAGTCCTGGAGTAAAAGCCTGTTCGCCTGACTCGAGCACAGCAGGGTGGGAGAGATCCTTGAGCTCTACTGTCTCAGCTAGCTGCGAAAGCAGTGGCAAAGTAGGTGCCTTGCTGATGTTCTGGAAGGATCCTCCTGGTTACAAGCTCCATCCCTTTGTCCCAAGACAGGGTCAGCGTTGCCTAAGGCATATATGACTAATGTCACGACATTCCTGTACAGTGCAGACCACAGCTTCCCCAAGAGGAAGTCTAGCCCCAGCTGTGTAGCACCAACTCACTACAGTCTCATTGCACTTCTTTCATCCTGTCCAAGCAGACAGTGAGAACAATTTATTCCCTTCTTCTCAGTGGCAGACTTTTGCACATGTAAGTATAACCTTAAGGAGCATAACCTTGTCTCTCATCAGTTCTGTCTCCCAAAAGCTAAACAACTCACCTATGCTGAGGTGCTTTCTCCTCCTGTTTCCCCCCATTGGCTCTCCCTTCCCAATGAACCAGATATCAGCTCAGGCTGGAGAAGAGAAGAGAAGGGGAGGGGAGGGGAAGGGAGGGGAGGGGAGGGGAGGGAAGGGGAGGGGAGGGGAGGGGAGGAGAGGAGAGGAGAGGAGAGGAGAGGAGAGGAGAG
>JAWWES010000115.1:38113418-38148735 GCA_035583135.1 Lophotriccus pileatus
CCCATTCATTATTTTTCTTGGGAGGGAACTGACTTTCATTTGGCATCATGTTCTTCACATGGCAGCCATGTTTTGTGACAAGCCCAGGATTGCAAACTGACAGCGATGGCTTGTGCTTTGATAAGAAGTCCAGCATTTTTGGGCTTCTGCAGACAGAAATGTGTCTGGGCATAACATAACAGCAGCTGCTGGATTGCTGGGTCTGTCAGGCAAAATGAGGTGGGAGAACCCAAGATATTCAGCAAAGTCCTGTGGAGAGACAGGCTGCAAGTTTGTCAGAGGGGCAACCACATCCTGGACTTGGTGGCCAACAGAGCAGGGATCTAGCCAAGAGGAGACCTCTTTAGTACATTTAAGTCTCTCTTACATACCATATGCAAAGAAAACTGTGGAAGTGGTCTGTAAGCCCAGACACAGACAATCTGTCCATGCTGGGAGAAAACCTCTTCCTAGAAGGATGCTGTGCTATGTTGTACCACAGCTGCTGACTGGGTGGTGAGGAGCCTCAGCTTCTGCACCATGATGATGCCTCCCTTTCTCTGCTGCTGGTTCCACGGAAAAATTGAAATGCCAGAACATTTCATTTCTGTTAGGCTTAAAATCATATGACCACTGGCCAGTAATGCCACTTTCATTCCTCTCATTCTCCTTCCCTTTTTCTCTTCAGCCACCTGTTCCCACTTCTCCCCAAACCAATGCTCATGCCCTGCTGTAGTTTGGCTACCTTAAAACAGGAAAAGGGAGATACCGGTTCCCTGTTTGATTAATGCCTTCATTTTCAGCTGATACTTAGTTGCTGCAAGGCAAATTACCCATATCAAATTCACAGAGAGATTTTTGTCTTTGGCAAAACATTCCTGCTTATTTTAATTGCTTTTAATGAGAACACTGACTGAAAAAATACTTTGCCATGCAATTTGTGCTCGTGTGCAGGCAAATGCAGGAGAGTTTCTGGTAGACATATTTGTTTGTTTTTGTCATGCACACTGTGAAGCAATATAATCCTGCTGGGGTCATCAAATAGGCACTAGTTTATTTTGTTCTTTCACTTCTTACTATTTTAAAAAACAGTAAGAGTAAAAAGCTCCTTGCTTCATTTGAAAGACTAGCCTGCTGAGTCCCCAGATAGTTGGTAAGTGGGTTCCTGTTTGCCTTTCGTAGCTTTTCTTCCTACCTAGCCAGATGAAAACTGGACAGGGTCTTCTGGATAGGAAAGTGAGAAAAATGTGGCAAATCTCTTACTGTTGCTAAGCTCGCATCAGTCTAGCATGGGCAGGTAGAAGAAAAAGGACTGTTTTCCTGCAGCAGCATAAAGACTGATATTGTGACAGTAAAGGCTGAGCTGTATTTCTCTTGCCCTATATCTTGATGTAAAGTGGCTCCATTGGTGGGAGTGGGTTTTTTTGTATGAGTATCTGACATTTATCTGTTAGAAGATGGGAAGGTGGACTCAACTGCATCACAGTAGAGACAGAAAGGCAGTGGGGGCGGTCTGGGAATGGCCTAAGATGCTTTCAAGTAATTAATGAACAAAGCAATAGCCAGGTAGTGCAGTGCAAGAGATCAGATAGAGACAGACTGCCCTGCTAGAGGGTATTTGCTGTTTCTACTGACCCCTGGGAGCATGGATATAGTCTTCTTCTCCTCATTTAAGGTGTACAAAACTGCTTTCTGTCCCTTACTCCAGGAGAAGGACATGAGTTTTGGGGTGAGCCACAGCTATGGGGCTAAGGATTTCATCTTCACCCTCCTTTTCCATCAAGACACTGAGACTCACCTCAACCTTTCCACTAATCATCCCAGATGAAGCCAAAGCTTGTGGGGATACTCAAGAATGGCTGGAGCAAGGGCAGTACTGGTGGTGGTGCTCACAGCCCCTCGCAGGGCAGAAGTGGGATTGCTGGAGGCAGCAGGCTCAAGCACGCTGGCACTGTGGGCTTTTCCAGAGTCTGTTGTCAACATGGACAAAGCTGTACGATGATCAACCAGAGTTGCTCCTGTGTCTGGTTCAACACTGAGGCTTAAGGTGGAGAGCAAAGGGAAGCCAATTGAGTCCAATGGATGGTGACAAGTCAGGAACCTCTGTTGTGTAAATATATCAATAACTGCTTTGTTTATGTTGGCCAAAGTACTTGTCTCTCTGAATTGTGGCATTCACCCAGTATTGTGCTTCTCTCAAAACAAACACCCCACTTTCTGGGCAGATATCCCATGGTACAATGTTTTGCCGCCATGCTCTGAGCATGCTGGCAATGTCATACCGTTGCTATGTCAACAGGCAATTAAGTGGAGCCCTTTCCTTGGCTTTGGGGTGCTGTTCCCATCTGCTTTCCTGCCAGAGGGGTGCTTAGTGTGGGGGCAGATCCTGTGCCAGTCTGCATGGGATTGCTGCCTACCTAGATACTGCTGCCGTGGGGTGAAGCCCACCACCATCCGCTGGCTAGTAGAAACATACCATAAATTCTGCCAGTGCCCATGTGGTCATCTCTACTTTCCTAGCTAACTACCATCTGACTGGGGTGGTCAGGAGCAGCCATAGCCTGCGTGGCAATGGCTATATTCACCAATGCAGCTCACAGGTCTATGACTTTTGGAGGGCTAAAACGAATACCCCACGGGCTTCTAGGAGAAGAATGTTCTGCTCAATATCTGCTTATGACCTTAGCAGATACATGTTTTGCTCTGCCCTACCAGTCCTATAACGCTGGAGTAGCAGTGGTCCATCGGAGAAGTCAATTTTCGGACAATTAGTTTTCTGACTCAAGTTGATTCTCCTTCCCCACCATCCCAGTGCTGGAAGGACTGGCAGTCAGAGCCATTGGTGAGAACAGCACTTTGCATGGAGAAGTTTGTTTTTGATGACTGCAAGGATTGTGACAGGTCTCTCATTTGGGAACCACATGCTTTGGGAACACCTGAGACTTGAGTCTTGGAATGGTGAAAGAAACTTAGTGAATCCAAAAGGCTCTCCTAGGCATACTTTCCATCAGATTCAGCTGGAGCTAGTCATTCAGCCCACAGTACCTGTGGTCATGAAGCAGAGAGGGCTGAACTGGCAGCAGGACAGTGCATCTGTCCCCTGCACTGCTGAGAGGCAGTGTTTACACTACAGTAACCTTCCTGATTGCCACCTGACCTTTCCAGTCTCATCCCTAATTCTTTCTGGTTGACTTTTGACTGTCCTCAGTTAATCTCTTGCCATGCCCTTTCCTTTCCCCTTTCTAGCATATTTGCTATTCAGCAGGTTCACACAGCAATAAATGATTAACCAGCATATTTGTTGCTCATTCCCTTACTGGAATGCAGCAAATTTCTCCACTAACTTTGTACACGAGGTGTAGCAGAGCAGCAGGGCTTCTGCCACAGCATCAAACAAGCCTTGGCCTGTGCATTAAAGGTAAGCAATCATGATAGGAAAACATTTTAAAAAATCACATTGACTTAAGTAGGGAGCCAGCCAACCCCAGGCCTGCTGCAGACAGCATTATGCATATACCTCCCTCACGCATAGCAGGGACACGCTGAATAGCTGGGCGAACTTCAGAGCACTGCCACTGAGACTAGCAACAACATTTCTCATCGGAGAGGGCAGGGAGCAGGCAGCCACACCTCCACGCCAGCCCACAGGAACCAGCCATGTGGAAGGTCTTGGCTTGGCTTGCTGGAGACTGGGGTTGGGCTGGCACGGCAGCTGGCCAAGCACCGCTGATGCGGGAACATGAAGCAGGTGCCACGCAAGTGAGGGAAGATCTGGCAATGCAGAGAGAAGAACTTCTTTCTCCAAGGTGACCTCCTCTCCTTCAGTGGCAGCCAGAAAGCAGCTGTCGGGAAGCGGAAGGCACCAAGCTGCTGGTGCCATTGCACCCCAGCAGGCAAGGAAGAGCTGGGGAGAGAGAAAACTTCCCCTTGCAGGGTGCTTTCCTCCCTCTAACAAGGTAAGCCAGCAAATGACTCAATTATATACCAAAGAACAATGAAATAAATGTTTACAAGGTGCCTTTTTAAATGCCAAGAGTTATAAACCAGTGAGTGGAAGAAAGCAGGACTCAAGATTCCCTGGTGCCCAATTCAGGCAATGCTTAACTACTAGACTGTGAGGTATTGGATGGGCTCCAGTTCCTCTTCTGGCAACTCTCCTCCCAAATCACAAGCACAATTTTCCTTTTTCATTCAAAGAAATAAATAAATACCATCCTTAATTGTGTTCTGTGCCTTGAATGGATAAGGGAGGGAAAAGGAGGAACAGTGGATTTTGCCTACCATGCCTGTTTTTCTAGGCTCTTCCAGGCACTGGCATTTACATAGGCCCTTCCCTGGTTACAGGCACATATATAATTAGCACAGCAGGTTACGCACTGCCTTCCTATTTGCCAGCACAGTTCACATCTGTGCAGGGTGGCACAATGCCTGAGTGCCACTTACGTGCTATCACCAGCCTCAGCTGTCCCATGTCCCCAGGTCAGACTCCTGAACGTCTGCCTTAAAGGGGACAGAAGAAAGGAGATTAATCAGGGCAGGGGAATTTATTGGCCCTTCAGTTTTCAAGCTGTTACCTTTCATGTTGTCAAGTTTTTCTCATCAGCATAGGTGTCTGGAAACTGGCTTTGTGTAAAAGATAAAGCTGCTGAATTACAGCAGGACTTCTGGAGCTGGAGTTGGCAGGAAACCCACCTCCTTTACAGCCAGGCAGGGAAGCACTAGCAAGGTCCTTCCTCAGCTGCCCCATGACATATTTACCCATGGCTGCAGAGGGGATATTGGAAGCAGAAAGAGATCCCCTAGGCAGCTGTGGGCAAAGCTGTACAGCTGCATGACCTTGTTGCCTGCCTGTAATTCCTGAACAGGGCAAATGAACTGGGAGAGTCTTGCCCCCTTACCCTTCTGTACCTGGAACAGGAGTCAGGTCACAGTACCCCCGATGTTTCTGGTGGGTGTGTGGGGTCCAGGCTGAAATGTGTCACAAGATTTTTCCAAGGGGGGTTTCATGACCCAGATGGCTTTAACAGGGACAGTATAAGAGGTTTAAACACCAGCACACAAGCACCTGTAACCCAAATAATGGGGAATGAAGACCCAAATGAAGAGATAAAGAGGAAAGAGAAAAGGAGCTGAACATACGGTCAGCGTCTTTGAATGTCTTAGAAGCTCTAACGGCTTCTTTTTGGATGTGGACTCTCCTGCTCAATCTTACTTGAGCAGCACTTTGGGACTATCATGGCCAAACAAACAGTGGAAGATGCAGATGTGCTCTGTATGAGGTAGGTTATTTGTGCCCTTTCTATTTCTCCCTCTAATCACTGGCCATGTATCAGAGGAACAGCTTGAGAAGGTTTTACTACCAATATAGGCAGGTGATGTATGGACACTATTCCTCCGCCAGCCACCCAAATTCTTAGGTTATGGCTAGGAGTTGTACCTGCTCTGCTGGAGTAGTGCAGGGCTGGCATCAGCTTTGAAACTGTTCAGAAATTTAGGACAGAAGAGAGGCATGAGCCTTGGAAACAGAGGGGACGGTACTGGGTTTTCTGGACTTGTCTGTTGTTTACACTGCTACTGTACTTGCCGACTCTGAATCTAATAACTTAGACTCTGCTCACTGCTCTAAAATCTTAGGAATGATACACAAAGAGCAGGGCACAAAGGCTGCTGCAGATGCCTAATGGGACCACAGTGCCAGTGTTGCTCTGCAGAGGAATGGGAGCAGGGAACAAACATAAAGGTGGGAGTAGGAACTTCTGCAGATTTGAAAAGTGGGCATTAGAGTGTTTAAACATATATTATGTTTAAGTCTTTAAGGACACAAGACTTATTTTTAAAACCTGATCAGCCTTAGAAATGTCTCCTGCTGAAAGCCCTCTGCATACTTCACTTCTGAAATGAAGGTTTAGGGCCCTAAGTCATGTTGTCACTCCTGGATATGGCTTCCCTTTCATGGTTGCTTGCCTTCTCTGGGGGAAGGAAGCACTGAAAGTAAGTCCTCAAATGCCTCATGTACAGACCTGAGCTTTTTGTACCATCTCTCTTTTTACTGAGTTTATTCCCCAGTGTAGGGATTTCACCAGTCCCCTTGCAGATGAAATGTTTATTCGCATTTCTGGGTCTCTCAGCATTAGACATGCTTTGTAATGTGTAGATTGTGGATGTAGGTAATAATTCTTACTTATTCTGCTGCAGCAGCAGCTACCTTTTTCAAAAAGCAGTCAAGAGCACCAGCTATGCCGTGGCAGATAGTAAAAAGATTTTGGAACAGCTTTGATGGGAAGGCTGTCCCCTTGTGCTGCTCCCATCACAAACTGCAGTTCTTCCCTGCCTCCCCCTCCTATACTTGGGTTAGCTGGCTTGGCTTTTGCACGTGATGAAGCACCAAGCAAAAATAACTGCATACCTCTGCATGGCAGAGGTCCCTTCTATCAGGGTGACTCAGCAGGACAGCCATGCATTCCTATGCAATGTCCTGGAACAAACTGCCTCTTCTTTAGACTGCGTTGGGTTTGGGGTGGGACTTGGGCCTCCGGAGCAAGGTTGGTGCCAGAGAACAGCTTATCCTTAATTACATTTCCCCGATAGGATTTGACTGCGGAAGAACAAACACCAGTGAATTCAAGGTGATAGAGCCGTTTTCCAGGCAAAATAAATCAGATAACTGGGAACCCGAAGTTGAGCATAAGTTCTGCAGAGATAGAGATTTCATCATCTCAGAAATAGCCCTGGCAAAGCCCCAGAAGACAATGTAGCTAAGTTATTCTGTGGCTTTTATGTTCTTTCATGTGGCTCCTGGATAGCTAAAGCCTAACCACAATTATAGTCATTTTATTTTAAGGAATCACACAATGGCATGGCCATTTACTCGGACATTTTGGGTGGCCCCTAAGTGGGATATATTGGTGGCATTTTTGGTCACTGACATTGCGGGATTGGCAAGTCCCCTGTAGAACTATGGAGTGCAAAGCCAGTACTGTTTTTTTTAATACTTATAGTCAAACCTCTGGCTTCCTTTTTTTTTAATAAACTTTCTATATTCATTGTTTATATCCTTTCACAGAGGCTGGGGTAGTGCTTTGAAGTCCTGGAGGCTAAACAGCATTTGGGATGCAGGAGCATTTGTTAAAAGCATATCTGGAGGGCGTTTAGGTGCCTGGTAGAAAGCGGGAAGTGTCCATGAGTTCGTTTTTCGGAATTGCTCTCCAATGGCGCCAGTCTGCCTGTTTGCAACATTTCACCCAGTTTTGCAAATCTGACAGCCCTCTGGCCAGCGTTACATGTTCTGCCACAGTTTTGCGAAACATCCTCTGTCTCTTATCAAAACAACAGGGTAGAGTTCTGCTTGTGGTAAAAGTTCACAACACTGAAGCAGCCAAAAAAAAATAATAATTTTGGGACAGACCATCACCTAACTTTGGAGTGAAGCTGCGCTACTTTGCACCACCTGAGTATATTGTGCTATGGTAGCAATGCCATTCTGCAGACTTCCATGGCCCACTAACTTCAGTACTGACTTTAAGGGGATGTGCCCCCTCAGTACACTGATTAACTGAAGATCTGATATCTCCTGTCTGTCTTGTTGTGAACATCAGGGCACTGCAGCTTTCCTAATGACTAGTCAACTCTCAGTGGCTCAGCCTGAGCATTCCTTCTTACAGACATCCCTGTGGGGGTGGGGGTTTTTTTAACCACCTCTCAATTTGCTGGATCGATTTCTTCAATATGTGTTTGCACACGTTGGCAGATATCCTCCTAACCACTGGTTAGGACATTGACATAGATCTGAACATAGTAAGCCCTAAACACCCATGTCCTGGTTTCTTTTTTGTCTTGACCTTAATGTAATCTGAGTTTCACTTCCAGAGGTGTCATGGTGAGAGGTGAAGAAACAAGAAGACAATAGAGGTGAAACTTGCCTGTTATTCATAGGGACAGATCACATGTGAGTTATGCACCATCAGACAAATTGTGCCCTTGAGACAATTGTACTAACTCCTTTATCATCCAACCATTCTGACCTTCCTGATTTACCCTCTCCCACCCTCAGTCCCCATGCTGTAATTTATGACCTTGCTCCATTGTGTCTATATGTTCTTTGGGACAGGTTTGTACAGCTGATGCAGAATTTATTGCACATAGGGCTTAATCTTCACTTCATGCTTGCAAAGTCCCCATGAAAGTAATGATGATCATGTTAATAAACTTCACAGCACTTGTGAGGATGCAGAGGTGATACAAGGTGATGCAAGACAGGTTCTTGCCTGTCCTAGAGAGGAGGGTGGTGCTTATGGAAGAAGTCATGTTCTGCATTGTCAGATTCCTCACTGACAATTGCACTACTTGCTTGAGGTTCTGCAGTGCTCCAAGAAGACAGAGAGCCTCCTTAGAGCTCTCATTCTGCACCCCCTTCTTCTCGAACCAATCTCTAAAGAAGTGTCAGACCATAATCTGAGAGGGAAGCTTGGGGACCCTATGGGTTTTGAGCTTACCCAATCACGGCTCATATTTGCAGTGCACACACGTGCCCTTGATGCCTTTGGGCAGAGGAAGGCTGGGTCCACCATGAGCAATCCCATTCCTAATAACTGGTTTCTACTTTCCCATAGAACTCTAGCATTTGTGCAGGAGAATGGGTGATGTTTCATTCCTTGGCTGAATCTAGAAGTTTGTCTTCAACAAAACCTAAAGGCTTTTAATAAGTGAGAGAAGCATGCACTACTTTTTTTTTTTTTTTTTTTCTCCCCAGAAAAGTCATCTGCTTTCTCAGTGGCTGGAGCTACTGGTTTGCCTTGGCCTTTGTATGGAGTGCTTTAGAGAGATTTGAGGATGGGGTACTTCAGAGTCAGGTCTCCTCCAGACGTGTTCTCAGAGGCCCTCTGTGCTGTGTTGGGACTTTGAGATGGACCTGTGTTCTGTATTAAGCTCATGAAAAGGAGGCAGAGGATTTAAGTAGCATTTACTCCGTTTCTTTGTGCGCATTTTTTTTTCTTGAAATGAAACTCTTTTCTCTTTTGTTTTATTGGAAGCACAACCATAGCAGGGTATCCAAAATCAGGCAGGACTGTGCTTGGCAGGAGCCCATGGGGAAGCAGTATGCAGTGCAGCAGAGTTGCGCCTCGGGTACATCCTGTGGTTCTCCATCCTCTAGTCCATGTCTCATATTCACCAGGTACCAAATAATTCTTGGACTCCTCTGGCTAACTGTGCCTCTCTATGTCACGCCAGGTGCCATGAAACAGGTACAGATCTAATTCCACCCTTTCACCATGTTTTAATAGGCCACACCGGGTCACCATCCCCTCGAGCTCCTTTGAACACAATAAATTTCCACTGGGCAGGATTCACTGAAGTGATTTCACTCTCTGAAGGGCCACAGAAGATGCCAGGCTACTGTAAACAGAGCCTGAGGTAGTGCTCATAACAACACTGCACGCAGAGGGTCCTAATCTGAGTGAGAACAGTCCCTCTTGCACTGGGCTTCAGATACATGAAATATTATATTTATATATATGTGTATATAAAGTTATATATATATTTATTTTAAATGACAGTCTTTGCCATCTGTATGAACAGCTGTTGGGAAATCCTGTGAATTCTAAATAGTATATTTCTGCAATATCTAGTTACATTTAGTAGGGAAACGCAGAGAACTGGTACGGTGTCCAGTCACATCCCATCCTACCCCTGCTACATGGAGAAACTTTGGGGGTTCCTCTCCTTCCATTCCTGTATCTTGGTCTTTGCAAGTGGTCTGGTGGTCTGTGAGAGAAGGAAGCAGCCCTGCTAGGACACTGTGCATTTGCCTACAAATAAGTTACCAATCCCCTCCTGCTGCAAGAGGAGATGAAAGCATGCACTCATCCCTTTAAAATGATCATCCCTTAAAAATTCAGTTTGTGTCAAATGGCAAGCCTCAGAGCAAGCCAGCATGGGCAAAGCCCCCAAATGATGATAGATGGCATTCTTTTGCCATGAAAGCAACAAGAAAACCAGCAGCCAAAAGCCAACAAGTCTCTGCTGCATCATTGATGATTGTCATTCAGGCTAACATGGTGTCTGGATCAAGGCAAGCTGTCTCTTAGAGCGGGTATGGGAACTGTCTGTGTATGTCAGCACAGCGGATGGCCCGTTACCTCCGTACGACAAATTCAGGCTGTGAAGGCAGTGCAGCTGAATAACGTCTGCAGGGCACCAGCAAGGGGATGGGTGCAGAAGTCATGTTTTTTCTTTAAGGTGGATCCGAGGGCAGGGAATGCCAACAGGGAGCTTTGCAGTGACTTCTTTCTGTGGACACTGGGTGGAAAGGCCCTCCTCCTTTTATGAATGTTTGGGAAGAACTTACAGCTGGAGCAGGATGTGGGACCCTGGAGTTTCAGTGCTTTTGTTCAATGAGTGAGATGGAACCGTGCAGTTCCTGCTGCTATGAATTAGCACCAAGTAGCTAGCTGCTGTTCTGGGAAATCATTCAGATGAACTGAGGTGTAAACAATCTCTTCCTGAAGGAGGAGCCAGGAAAGAAGCTAGGTGTCTAGTCTTGTTCTTCCCTCAGCATTAGGACTGACCCATACAGGGATCTGAAAGCAAACTGAGAGTGGCTCAATTGAGGTAAGGCATTTGTGAGGCTTATTAGAAAGGCAAGCATTAGAGAGACACAGCAAGCACTGTCTGTTGTGGATATCTGCCTGCCTCCTGCATATAGAGGTGTATTTATTTAGATTTGTTAGTATCCATTACTGTAGGGAAAGCAACCCAGTCTGAATGCTCAGCTATCACCTGCTGCAGGGAAAGGGTACATGCAAGAGGAATTTGAAGGGAGTTCTGGCTGCCAAGGAAAGAAGAAAGGATTTTAGGAAGAGAGGTTGTGAAAACAAGTAGTACTGGAGAGCTTATCCATGCATAAATGAGATGGAGACTGAAGTGACAGAGAGTCCCCATTGCTTCCTTAAAAACTCAAGGACAAAACAAAGAGGTTGGCTGAACAGGGTGTAAGGCAGGAAACAAGATCTTGTAAAACTATTAGCAGTCAGGGAGGGAAGGAAAAATGTCAATGTGTGCAAATCAACTTTGATTTGATGCCCACTCCAATGTCCTGCTGCAGAGGGATAAGCTTACAGCCCTCCCCCAAAAAAAGAAATGGAGCATGCTTCCAGCTCTCTGGGTCCATGCCAAACTGTGAAGTTCACTTTCAAAGGCAAAGCTGACATGGAGACATTTGACAGGACTCATGCTTCTAAATCACGTGGATGCTTTTGTAAACATTACTTCTGGGTGTACTTAATATCTCCACTATTAATCGGGTTGCGGGGAGTTAAAAGCCCATTAATGGCATTAACAAATGCTATTTAACTGGGCTGAATTGCAAATGCAAGTTTAGGCAGAGAACAACTACAATGTGACTTTGGAAGAGCGGAAAGCCAGCCAAAAACCCCTACATTTCATCTTGAAAAAAAAATTCACAAAACAAACATCAGTTAATCAACCCAAAATACACAGCCTATGAGAAGGGAGGAAAAGCCTTGGCAGATGTGATATTGAAAGAACTTGTGAGTATGTTGGTTAAAGCCAGATGTGGGGCTCAACAAATGGAAGGTGGTAGGTGGACCAACACATGGAGCAGATTTGATAAGATCTTGGTGTGCAGGGTGACCCAAGAAGTGTCAATGGAATTCAGTCTTACTGGCACAAAGAGCACACAAAACAGGACCAGGAAGTTATGATCTTGCTATGAAATCAGTGGCCTACCTAACGAGGGAGGTGGTGATAACCTGGATGGTCTTCAAAGCAAAGAAAAACAACAGCCCCGACTGAGGGTTTGGAGAAATCATCCAAGCATTTTGGGTTTTTGAAGATTGCAATGGGAGAATGACTCAAACATGGTTGGCTTGGCTGGCTGCGTTTGCAGGGGCATGTTAATACCTGTTCACACTTAAGGTTTTCTGAGCGGTCAATGAATCTTTAACACGGTACTTCCTTGCATGCAAAAGTATAAAATGAGCAGGAAATGGGTTAAGGGGAAATATAACCTGAATAGTGTGGGGAAAAATTAAAAGTGAAATGCACCAGAATGTGAATATTTCTCTAGGCTCTTTGCCTGGGGCTTTCAAAAGCAGGTAGTAGAATGTATTCTATGAAGTCCAGTTCTATACTGTTGCAGAGCACAAACGGATAATGAAGTAATTATTTTCAAAATGCGTTAACTGCATAGTATTTGAGCTAAGTAGGCATTTATTTTTATATTATCAGTGTCCTTATTACCTCTTAATAATTACATTAAAAATACTGAGGTTGAAAACATGAAATGCTCAGAAACAAGAAGTGTTACAGTTATGATTGCTCTTCATACTTTAATTTAAACTTCTGTATGTATCTGCATTGTGTCACAGTCACAGGATTATCACTATATGGGACAGATCGTCACCATGTCCTCTGGGTAACTGCTCAGAATTTCTTCTTACTCTCATCACTTGACCTCAGGCCTTATTTACTAAACACCACTTAAACTCTGCCTAGAATACAAACTGATTTCATTTCCTCATGGGCTTTCCTGTGACACTTTCACTCTAAACCTGAGAAGTTCAGAAACATGAACAGATTTCGCCCTTACCACAACCCTTGTGAAAAGAGGAAGAAGATAGTACAGTTATCATTTTACCGAACTGGAATGAGGATAAAGACAGTAGAGTTATGACCACTAACTCTTGCTGTTCACTTTACAGGCTACAAGTTTGCTTTTTTTTATTTTTTTTTTTCTGTCTATGTGTCTGTGTCATGTTCAGATGTTGTCAAGTTACTTAAATCTGCAGGGAATTTACCCTCCAGGTGAGCTTTGTGAAAGACAAAGTTACAGATGTATAACAAATCCAATTGTTTTCTGTGAATGTAAGAACTGGGTACCTACTGGGAGAAAAGAACAGGAACAAGAAAAAAAAGTGTTGTGAGAACAGAGAGGAGAGCAGGGAGGGACGATGGTGTGTGGACAAGAACTACTATTGTGGAAGGTTTCTGAATAATTAAAAGGAATCCTTGAAAGCCTCTTCGGGCAGGACATGGAGCTGAGATGATAGAAGACAGGTGATCTAAGTAGTCCCTTGTTAACATCCTTGTTAGCAGTTAACAGTTGTTTTGATACTTGTTAACAGTTTTTTGATACTGAAGCCACCCAAGGAGAATCACTGGCAAACCTATGAAGGCCGGCTATTAACAATTTCTGGGGCAAAACTCATCCTTTGCTGAAGAGTGGGAGTGTGGGGCAAATAATTTCAAAGAGTGGTCATGTTTTCTTGAACCTGTAGTTCCAGGAGCTCCCATAAGCTCATGTTGAAGACACAGCTCCCAGCAACTTTGCTTGCAATGCAGAATGCTCAGCACTTTTGCCAGTCTGGCCCCAGGTGTCCATAGCTTGGCAAACAGAATAGGAGGTACTGGCCAACTTAGAAAATGCTTATTTAAGTGACTTGCCAATAGCACACAAGGGCTCAGTGGTAGGAGCAGGGTTAGGCAGTGTTCAGTTGCATTAATGATCAGATCATCTCTTCTCCCCCTCCAATCCCCTTCCTCATTTCCTACACTCCCCTCCATCTTGGCAATAAAGCATGCAGGGGTCCTGTGGGAAAAACCCAACAAAACACTGTGTGATCATGTAATTAAAGGCTGTACTATAACACACAGGCACAAAGGGAATGAATTAATACTTTATGGAAAGCCTCCAGATTAGCATTTCCTCACTCCACTGTGCTTTAACATAATGTTGCTTTAACAGAGCTCTCCATATGCTATTGCACAGTCTTTTGGGAAGAACCACAGCAAAGTTTCAGAGATTCCTCTTTTACCCCTTAGACAGTGTGTGGGGTGGAGATGAGCTGATCCAGGCGCAGGTCACCAGGGTACAGGGAGATGGAGATCTGCAGCCCTCTGCCACCTGAGGTGACAGGAGGGGCAGAAGCCCACCAGCCTTGCAGACTGCAGGGACAGGAGCATGCTGGGCTTGGTGTTGGAGCCTGAGCTGCCATGGGACACTGAGGTGTACATATGTAGACTCTCCAAAGGAGAAGTTTTATGGCTTTAACACTCCTGCTATAACACTTGGATCCTGAGTGATGTACCCCCAAGTGGTACTCCTGACCTCTGTCATGCTCCTCTCACTCATATACCACATCTTCTCTCAGGACTAGCTAGTACCTTTTGTGTTTTTTTCCTATTCCTACCCCACAACTTCTTCCAGTTTGTGTCTCAATTTACCTCTGCCTTTGAAGGCAGGGTGGTTATAGTCCTCCCACAGCCAGAGATCTCAGCAGGAGTGGTTGCAGAGGCAGTCCTGTTTGATTGTTGTGTCCCCATATAGGGACACGTGCACCTACATGGACTGCATGGTAGCACAGAAGAGCTGAAAGAGATGGAGCATTAACCCAGGAGAGATATACAGGAAACCTTCAGGGAAAATTAGTGCTTGGCTTGTCTGTTTTTCAGACAAAGTGCACACGTTGGCTCTTCTGAGGCTTATAAAGTGGCTAAAGAGGTGTAGGTTACAATGAGTCTTCCAAGAGCACATCCTTGACACCAAGGCAGCCCTGTGCTTGGGTGCCTGCTCTGAGACATGGGAGTCACAAACCAGTAAGAATGTTTCACCATGAGGGAAACAATGCATTATTCTTCTCCTTGTTCTCAGAAACAGCCACACCACTTTAGCAGAAGTGCAAAAACAAATGAACAAAACAAATTCAGCTTGAGGCAGGCACCCAGCATGGGGAATTGCAGGCCAGATGGTTAGTGTGACAAAGTTAGAAGCAACTGAAAACAGACTTTTAGCAAGAAGTATTAGACAACTTCAGGGTTAGGTGGTACCACCTCTACTGAACCCCCTCTTTCTCTTTTTAAAGATCCCTTTTCTAAATTCAGCACACCAGCAAATTTGTTGAAGAAGCACAATGATGGCATGAGAAAAGCCGCACGGTGTAGCTGTTGCTGTTACATCACGAATGTGTCCGAGGACACCAGACACCCTTCTACCACTTGTTCTGCTTCTGAGTCCTGCTCCCTTCTCCTCCTCTTGACCCTGTTCCCTGGACCTACTCTCTCCTCAACCATCCTGCAGCTAGTCCCTTGGTGACTCTCTCTTCCCTCTTGTGGCAGTGTCCCACAGCTTTCTGAGCCACCTCCTCTTTGCCTGTCCCAGTGCAGGCTCTGGCAGCATAAGCTTGGAGCTCAGCAAAGCTCCCTGCCTTGGCTCCCTGCCTCCCCTTCCCCCCCACTCTGCTGTCAATGAGCCTCACTGGTCTTTTGAAAAAAATCTCTGTCTTCCTAATCTACTGTAAAACAAAAGGGAGGGAGCCAAAAATCTCAGCTCCTGATGATTGCTGCTGTTCTGTTGACTTTTTCCAGAGCCAAGGCTGGGTTATACTGATTCACATCACCCAAGGATGAGCCCAGATTTTGTTAGTGGGCTGATGCCAACTTGCTCCAGCAGAGAATTTTTCTTATTGGCTTAGATTTCAGTGTGGCTGGACTGATTGCTGTCAGAGGGTGAGCTGACCCCTGATTCCAAATGAATGCAAAAATAGCTATACACAGCTCTGTGTGCCCTCCTCATCTGCTTCACCTGCTTTCTGCCTCTTTCATTGAAAAAGCATGTGCATGTACAGGGAGTTTTTAGTTGTTGTGTGCACTGATGCTTGCTCTATTTAGTTCTTGGAGGATTCCCCTGTCTCAGGAGGTGCAGCTCACGATGCTTTTACAGCGTTTGCATGAGTTCCTGCTTGTTCCACATCATCAGGTGATAAATGGGCAAGTGGGGCATATGCTCTTAACAGCATGTCTGCTGTGACTAAATCATATCCTGGGTCATCAATTCAAGGCTCACAGTGCTCTCTTCCAGTTTCAGTCTGCTTGCATTGTTTATAACCCTTGGGAGACTTGGGCAAATCAGGACAACCATGTGCAAGACCCAGCATTGTTTTCTTAAGCTGCACAAGCATTTGCTTTCTTACCTCCATTGCTTTCTGCATGCACTACAGGCACCTACTGAGTTGTGCAACATACTGGGTGAAGTACAGCTCCTAAGTGACCACTTGAAGCATCTGTGTAGAACCTGGTTGCTTTTAATAAGACCCTAAAAATGCAACCTAGATTAATATCACTATATACTACAAACGGTTAAACTTTCTGTGTTATCACTCTGCCTTGGCAGTGTTTGGGAAGTAAGTTCACACAAGTTGTGAAAATCTTGCCATGAACTTAAAACTCAACATGTATGAGAGACTGAACTTTATCATTTTAAGGTCAGCTTCTGTAACAATTAGGGTACTTTCGTTCTTTCTCTTTTTCTTCCTTTTTTTTTTTTTTTTCAGCTGTAAGTTCATTTTGTTTAATTGAAACCTTTCCCCATTTGGAACTTCAGTAAGTGCATGCTAAAATAATTCTTGATGCTTGGTGACAGTTCTATCCCAGACAATTATATCATCAGTAGACACTTAAATTTTTACAGAGCATCTGTGCATGTGCACTGAAATGTTTTGGAACCTGCCCAATAAATATATCAAAGTCGCTCAACCCTGGGCTTTCCATGCCAAAGGAGATCTGAAAAACCTTATCAGTCTATCTAATCTTCTCAAGAATTTGGCTTCCACCAAGTGAGCCAAAATTTCAGTCCAAGTGGAAATTTTCTTTTTCAAGTTCCTCTTCCATAGGCCATTTAAGGGTGAATCAAGTATGCTGTCCTCCATAATTAGAAAGGAGCAAGCTTGCTTGCATCTCCTTCTGTTTTGCAAATACTGCCACTTACTGTCATGCAGTATCGCCAGGCCTTCCACTGCAAGGCTGAAGGAATGTTTTGGATTGTCTGGATCCAAGTTTCCATGACATCTTCATCTTCATTTGGATTCCAGAAGTGCTTTGCCATGACTGGAGGTTTCACTCTCCCAGACCTTGTCCAAAAGCTATCTCAACTCCCATTACATTACGGATCACAAGGAGAAATGAACTATTCCTGTTTCTGTGGAAGGAGCAAGTGTTGGCTCACTGTCTCCTGAGTTGTCCTGTAACCATAAAGTCATCTTTTTACCCTGTTTCATTATGTTTACTTTACCAGAAGACTATTATTTCTTTCTTTGAGTCACTCAGCATCAGCATTTCATAGCTCAGAGTTGTCAAAAAGGTCATACATTTTTTTGTTTTCCTTCCTTCCTTCTCCCCTTCCTCCCTTCCTCCCTCATTCTCCTTCATTCTGTATTCCTGTTCTCTCCCTACCCTTCACCCCCCCTTCTCTCTCTCTCTCTCTCTCTCTTTCACTAGAAGGCAAAGCATGACTGAGGGCATCACACCCACTACACTGGTGGACCCTCTGTTTTCTACTTCCATTCTACTCAATGCACAACCAGTAATCATTACAGAACAATGGGGTATCTTCTGGGTGATTGTTAGGAGGAACTACATTCTGGCAGCCTGTGAAGGCATGTGGATGCTCTGATATTTGAACTTATTTTCCTTTCTGTTTGCTATAGCCATTTCCCTTCTGTTTGAAGGACATTTATTTCTTTACAACAGTGTGCCTATAGTCTAGTGAGTACCCAGTCTGAGATCATCTGTTGTAGTTGTTGGAACTCCTGCTGGAAGCTGGTGGACTTACTGCATGTTGACAATCCTGTCACTACAAACACCTGAGGCAAAACCGTATCCTATGTAGTTTCTATATCTCAACATGAACTCCTTGTTCTTTTTTCTTCCTTTGCTTCACTAGTTTAGGAGAGATTCCCAACTGATGTAAATAAGTGTATATTCACCAAAGTTTCTCCTCCTTTCAGACAAGTAGCTGAAAAAGTGCTTCTGTGTCTCTTTTTCCTCACTCACTGTGCAATTTCTGGCTTAATCCTCAAACCTTCCTGTGTCACTCCTAAGTTTCAAAGCCACTGTTGGAGCTTCCTGTCATGGTTATGCCAGTCTGATGACAGCTATTTAACTTGTGCGGCTTCTTGCTCCATACCATTGGACGGGCTGATCAAATCCTGAAAAAACTTTTTCACTCTGTGACAGAGGAACTTAATTTACAATGAAAAACTGATTTGAGGATGACTCATTTGGCAGAAAGAAAAGTAAATGGCATCTTACTGCAGTTAGATTGAGGACTGCATCCCTTTCCTGAGCCCAGGAAAACCCAAAAGGACACTGGACACCTGCCTTTCCAGCAGGTCCCTCTTCACCTCTCTGGCTGTGCTTGTACTGATGTAAAGGATATGGATGCAGCGTGGAGAAGCAGAAAGACTGTTAGGACCAAAACAAAGCATGCCACGGCATTAATACATTTCTTTATCCTCTCACTCAGGGTGTGGCAGATCAGTCTATTCCTGACAGAAATGGACACATGGCCTAGGGCAAGGAGGATCTGCATGGAAGGAGGTGCACAGAGATGCCTCACAGTGAAATGTACCTCTGGTACTTACTGAAACATTCATGAGATGCCTATTTTATTATACTCCCAGGTCACACAGTGAGTGAAAAACCTCCTTCACAGGGGAACAGTATAAAGACAGGTGACCAAAATACAACACAGCATGGAAATGATCTCTCACCATCACGTTGAGGCTTTTCTACTGCCTCATGTATGCAGCAAGCTGAGGGAGTAGAAGGATACACTAGTGTTAAAGGTAACACAAAGAAGTTCATATTGCCTCCTACCACTACCTATTTACTATTCTCTGAATCAACATGCCTCTTCCTTGGCTCCAAATTAAGCCACAACTTTAAACTCAGAATATTTAAAGAAACAAGGTGGGGGAAATTAGTGCCTAGGCCATTCTTCAAAAGCCCCGTGTAAACACCGTGTGACCCATTCCTTGCTCTTTTGCTAACCTGGCTGAACTCTGGAAGCAAGCAATACATAATAGAGGTTAATTAAATCCATTGCTAAGTTTAACACCCCTGGCTCCCCACCCTGTCCTAACCAAACTTTGGGGGCTGTGTGTTTTGCACAAATATAACCTGGTTTGAATTTCAAAACATGATTTCAAGCTCCCTTTAGAGACAAAGAAAACTGATTTCTATATGCCAAAAGGAGTCATTCAAGACAGGGAACCTAATTAGGGTTGCAGCAGCAGCTAATTTCCCCGCCAAAGAGAAATTTTGTGCACTAAAGAATGAAGTGCTAGTTCCGGGCAGCAGCACCAGACACTCAGGATAATTATAATTTATATGACCCTCATTGCTGTAGCAGTTAAGTGCTTGACAAGAACCAAGGGATTTACTCTGAGGTAGGGAAAAATTTTCTTCTGTTTTACAACCAGGGAACCAGAGATGAAATGACCTGCCCCAGACTATCCAGTAGATTTGGCCAAGCTGAAGCCAGGTCTCTCTAAGTGTCTCCTTAATACTTTCAGCAGGACCTTCAGACCCTTCTTTTGCTCTCATCTCTGCCCTGCCTGTAGCCCTGAGAAATTTTGAACCTGTTTTCACAGTAAGGTAGTGAAGGGAAGGAGCAGCCTTCCCCTTTGCAGCAGGGCCAGGTCTCCCCAGTTCAAACCCCAGATTGTTTGAGTGACAAAATTCCCGAGAAGACATAGGAAAATATTTCCCATATTTCAGAAGGTAAAAGGCTCAGCTTCCAGTTCTCCAAGGATGCCAGAGTGATTTAGCTGCATCACACCCCTTTTCTGTAGAACTCACACCTGGCCCATACCTATCACCAGTGGTTTCAGATGCATCACCAGGATGCCAGGTACCCAAGCAAGGTTAGATTTGAGTACAGCTGACGTGCAGAACTACATCATGGGCTGCCCTGTCTTCTTTTTTGGATCTCCAATGATTGTGTAGTTCAAAGTTTCTCTGCAGGTCCAATAGAAACATCAGTTCTTGCAAAAGAAGCAGCAGAATAGAGCTGGGTTACTGTCGGGAGTGGGTTAGAAATGCTTCTTGAATGAAAATCTCTTCTTTAGGAAAGGAAAAGCCAGGCTGCAAACTTACAAAAGAAATTATTTTTCTTTCTGAAACTGAGACACTTGAGATCTGTGCTGAGGTGGCAATACTGGCCAGAATTCCTTTGAGGCTGGCAGAGGCTGCAGAGTTTGCCCCTGGCCCTGAACTACATTTAAAGTCAAGTGAGAAAAGGTCGAATCTGTTTAGCAGTGGGAGTACAATGCCTGTGAATCCAGCCTCAGGGCTGGTGCGGGATGGCTGAGAGGCTTGTGGCAGGTCTGGGGCCTCATGTCCAGCAGCTCTGGTCTAGAAGAGAAATATATGACATGTGACCTTGGCGTTGAAGCTCCTGTTAGCCAAAGAACTTGGTGCTGCCTGGAACTTTTGTCTGGGCACCAAATCCTCCTCCTGTCTCGGGGGCTTCGTTCGGTTCTGCAGGACAACCTAGAGCAGGAAGCTATTCCAATAACTCTGTAAACATGACTGAACATGTTTCCCTGATAATGTCAAGCAAAAATTCCCATATTTTTCTCTTCTTATTGAGCAATTCTTGCCCTTCGATGTCTCTGATCTGGAGCACATTATTTTGCTATCAGGTGACAGTGCTGTTAATACCATTTTTATACTTGATTTATGAAGGCAGGGCCTGAGGCCATGCGGGGTCAAGGCCCCATTACAGTAGACACTGTAGGTGCTCTTAATGAGGGCTAAAGTCTGTACCTCCAAGAAGATGGACAAAAGATAAGGAGGGAAAATGAAGGCATGGCAGCCAAATCTGGACGGGAGTTGATGTCTCTTGAATCCTGGAGTAACAGCCCAGCTGCTGACTTTGTTGCCCCTATAAATATTCCTGAATTTTTGGCAGCTTTGCTGTGGTTCTAGCTCTGGCGCCAGAAGAGCCTAGTATTCTGCAGCTGTTTCACCTAATGGGTCAAGCAGCAGTTACAGGATTCACAGACACAACAGTGGATTTAAGTGACACATATGAACTTGATTACGGTTTCCTAGGGGGAGAGAATCATGTCTTCTGCTGTGCTTCAGGCATCATTAAGGGGATGCTTTTTTCCAGCCCCTCAGGTTTGGCGTGCCTGTGTGAACATAACCACAGTGACGCATAGAACCAAACAATGCATGGGTCCAGCAATTAAATAGAAATATTGCTTAAATAAATAAGTAAGCCTTATTAAAGACTTCAAGACAGATGCTGAAGAGCTCTGCATGGTGTCCCAAAGATTAAGACTGGCTACTTCTTACAGCTTTCACGTGGACAGGAGACGGGGGCAGATGGCAGAGCACAGCTTTCGCTTTTTAATGGGATCTCCTTCCTCTCCAAGAGGAACAACATGATGCGAATGTACCATCCAGCATTGCCTGCAGCTCATCTGTAATCTGTCTGCACAACAACATGTGGATCCTGTAAGGACTGCTGTGTGAGGGATGGCTTCTGCAAAGCATTTCAGTGGACATGAGAGCAGCCACGCTGAGCATCAGTGGAGAGCAGCTCCTCAGCTACCTACTGCCACATGGGAGCTGTCAAGGGCAATGTTGGTCTGCAAGTAATTCTTGATAAGCTGTGGGGACTGCAGTGCAAGGAAGGAGATAGGGCTAATTGCCCACCCTCAAACAAGAGCTGAAGATTGCTGTCTTTCCCATGCCCCTTATCCAAGAGCAACCCTAAACCCCACTCAATCCCCTTGGAAAATCTTCCCTCTGCTGTCTGTAAGAGCATCAGACTGCAGATGACCCATGTCAGTCTTTTCCTTCCTGACCAACCTGCCTCACATATCCATTTCTAGAGGGCAGAGGGAGGAAGAAAGAACAAGTCCTCTTTCACCCCATGATGTGCACATGTGTTTTCTGCTCTCTTCGTTGTAAACTTTCCCACTTCACTCCTTTACCAGGTCCTTAATGATTCCAATAAATGTCAGGTCCAATATCACTTAATGAAATGCACACCTATTAAATGAATAAAATGGAAAAACGGCCCACTCTGACTCCTGGCCTTGAAAGTGAGCTGCAACACATGCTTTTTTCCATACAATCAGATTATTTTTACCAGGTCTCTAGGAAATTTCCATTAAAACAAACTTTGGGAATGCTATGAAACTCCAAGCTCACTTCAAGGAGGAACCCTGAATGTTTTTCAGTCGTTTGTTTCACGTGTGATCCCAAACACTAACCAAAGGCAACATAATATGATAGGTATTTACAACATATGCATTATCTTATCAGTGCTTCAGGTACAGCTGTAAATAGCCTGTTCCAGCTGGGCAATCTGCTGAGTTAAATGGGTTCTACTTTTAGAAGCAGGAACTGGAGAACATGTCCCATTTAAACTCAGATTCACTTGCACCCAAGGGATGGAAACTCAAACAGCAGATCTCAACTGCAGAGGAGGTCCATATTCTGTGGAACACGTCTCCCTCCATCTGATGCAAAAGGCTGGGCTGGTGAAGACTATGCTGGTCGTATGGGTGCTTTGTTGACATAGGCCTGTTAGCAACTCATCAAGCGTAGAGAATTGCTGCTCCCTGTATGGGAAGCAATTTTGCAGTCAGCCAAAGACAAAAAGAAATGTAAGGCTGAGGGTGGAAAGAAAAGGGATCGCATTGGAAGCTGTGAGAGGAAAGGGAGGGGGCAGTGAGCTTGTGGATGAAGGAAAGGGGAAAATATGAAAAACAAGACCAGAGAAAGTTCATTTCTTAGGGAAAAAGCTTTTCTGCTGCTTCCCTGGCCACGACCAGCCTGAACAGGACATGGTGTTTACTCTTTGCATGCTGCCACACACCATGTACCAGTTGAGAATGTCTGGGCTTCTACTCTAGGACCCCTGGCAGAAATATTTTCAGTGTCTGAAGGAAACAAATCTGTTAAATCTTGATTCAGTCAATAGACTTTTTAACTCTTTTTAAGAGCCTGGTGAAGAGTCAGAATTGGATTGCACTGAGTCTGAGCTTATCTAGAAGCAAATGGAATTTCAAAGAAACAGAAGTAACAAAGTTTTATCTCTGAAGCATGAGAAATCAGCAGCCCACTCCATCATGACAGAGATTACTCTCTGGTCCTTCAGAAACCTCTCAGAGGCAACTGTACAAGAGACCTACTGTCAGGAGACGTTGTTGACCAATTTTATCGGCTCGCTGGCTAAAACTGAACCTTGCTCATTAATGGCTGGTTGGCAGCTGATCTAAGAGTGAGTGACTCATGGTGACTGACCACAAGAGGATGTTATTACTGAAACTGGACTTTAGTTGACAAGTTGCACCAGAGATTTGGGAATTTAGTGAAACCAGCACTTGGAAGTGTTAACAAGCAGTGAGCCAGTGTTAGTGAATCTACTTAAAGATGCATACCAGGGCACAAAAACCAGTGCCAGGGTAAACAGAAAGCAGGGAACAGATTAGTTTGCAATAAACATGGAAGCAATTGCAACAGAAAACAATGAGTCCAACAAAGGAGACTCAGTAACAAGCCTTCAATAAAAGCAATCCCATTTAACAAAAGTATTTGGCTTTTGGCAAACAGCAAGGACATCCAAAACGAAAGTGCATTACAGCACATATGGCTGAGCGGACAAAGACTTCAGACTGATAGATTTGATGATGAGACAAAAACTGCAGTTCTTCATATTTCCTTTTAGACATACCCAGTCTAGCTGGAGGAGAGGCTGCCATTTGATATTGGAGTGAAAAGAATGTCCTCAAATTCTGAAATGCCGTCAGTACCAGAGAAGACTTTCTACTTTTATCGTTAGGGCAAAATCGTAGTGTTAACTCATAAGCAGTCACACAGGACACAAAGAGTCCATGTTGATGAGCTACATTAGATGTTTACAGAAGGGCAGATGCTAATCAGGACACAGAGAGTGGAGGAAGCCCAAGTCACAGAGTATCTACAGCTTCACACTTAACTGATGCAGCACCTCTTTTTAAAGAGGCGGTGGGTGACATTTAATGCTTTGAGATGGATTAAAAACAACGTAAATATACTCACTGAGGGGAATACCTTCAGTGACTGACAAACTGTGTATAAGAATTGTCCAACAAAGACAGAGAGAGATGGTAAAGTTTACTTTAATTTTGAGTATTTGCTGAGTGAATAGACACCAGCTTGGAAAAGGGATACCTGCAAATAACAAACCAAACACCTCTTCCTCGTTTTGAGATGGTCAGGGCAGTGTCAGAATTTCATGATGCGTTGAAAATGGCTCATAGCTGGATGCAGTGGCCTAATGCCTAGTGAGCAGCTGAGATAGGGAATGGCAGAGACCTCAATAAGAAATGCAAGCAGAGCTGCTCCCCAGGAGGAGTAAGAATCTCACAAAGTAAGATTATTGTGCAAAGGGAGGAAGAAAAGATTTTTCTGGAAGGGGAAATGGGTCACCTTTGAAATGCAGGCATGTGGGAGGAAGGCATTTTAGGAGCACAGGTACCATGGGAGGTCACCTCTTGCCATTCTTCTTATGTAAGATAAAATGACATCACGGCAGGGACAAACGGCTGCTGTACTGTGTGACAATGTCACTCAAGTAGTTAGTGCCTGCTGCCCACAGCAGACACTTGGGATTTGAACTCACAGTTGCTGGTGAATGGCCTGCATTGAGAACATCATTTTTTTTCCATAATGGTCCTTAATAGGAGGTACAAAGCTAGATCTCTCCCATGATGGATATTCTAAATGAGGGATTTTCCCTTGGTAATGATTTCTGTCTGTGGCTTGTGCCACTGAGGTCAATTGCAGAGCAGGGTGGGTGGTCAGATGGGGAAAACAGGTGAGTGAGCTGTCATATTTCACCTCCCTCTTTTCCCTCCTGGGGCTGATGAGGTCATTGGCTATCTCCAGTCCTGTGGTGTGCAGCCAACCTTAGCCTTGTCCCTTGCAAGAGGGTTTGAGGGGGCTCCTTGGAGTCTGTGTGGCTTAAACAGGATAGTGTGGCACGTGGGGTGGGATGGACACAAATGGACGTGTCGGGACTGTGTCTGAGTTGAGGGTGTTTTGGGGTGGTATGGCACTGATCTAGAGTTGTGTCTGAAGTGGGAAAATCTCTCACTCCTCTTTGAGAGATGGAAGAAGGTCTGTGCACGCAGGGCATGGGAGGGAGAGGCATTAAGGTAATTTTCAAAGGGTGGCCAAAGCATGAAAAGGGACCTGTGTGGTAGAGCCAGGATGATGTGTGCTTAAATAGTGAATGACAGCATGTAACACACTCAGGTCCTTCATGGAGTAAACACAGGGAGCTCTTTCAAACACACGCATACATGCACGCACAGAAAGAACAATTTATGGTTGTGTCAGACTCACGTCTGGGCTTCTCATTAAAATTAATGAGGTAACGTCTCCAAGGCATTCTGAAACGGATGCTACCCAGAGAGTGAGGGAAAGACCTCTATCACTTTGAAACAGGTACTTAGCGACATCAGTCGCAATTTTTACTTTCCACAGCTGGGCATCAAACTCATGCCAGGAGTATAGGCTACTGTTTAAGTTTACGTGCAACTGACCTTTCTTCAGACACTTTTGTTACCGTGACCAAGGTTCAGTGGCCAGAAGTGAGGGATGATGTAACAGCAGAATGGTGTGCAACAGCTCACCCTGATCACTAGCTACACTCTGGAACTGAACCTGCAGGACCTCAGTCTTCCTATTTGTCTGCAAATAGCTGTGAAACTCCAGTTGTCTTTGAAACTCACAGCCAAAATGGGTTGTCCTACTCTCTCCTGTCCTTTTCTTCACCAAGTATCTTGTCTATGAAAAAAAGAACAGCTCATTTGATGCAGTGAATCTCCAGTTCAGACCTTTACAATTTGACTGAAACTAATAACTCTGTGGCAGCCGAAATAGGTGGTCAATACAAATCCAAGGTTTTTTCCATGTTTTATCTAAAAGATTAATTTTTTTTTGTTGCAGTACCTTATGTTAAAGTTGCAGGGTTAATCACTCAGTGAGGGGATGCCAAGCATAAGGAATGTCTGTGCCTTGTGTTCAAGAGACATCCTGCTGCTCTCTGCTACGTGAGCATATACTGTATTTTTGGTATGACCTCTGCTTTCTTTAGCACACAGGGCTGGCTGATCTGGGAAAGAATCAATCTGTGGAAAAGAAAGCTGCTCCGGGTCAACTACCACTGATGTCACTGGTGTGGCTGTCATGGCAGAAGCAGCGAGGAGTGTCTGGTAGGCAAGACAGAGGGATGTTTTGCTGGAGAAACAGATGCTCTCCTCCCTCTCTGGGCAACAGCAGAGCCTACTCAGACTTCTCTGTCTGTCACTCGCTGTGTGCTGTGTTTTTTCCTGTAAGACAGTATTTGTTGCAGTGCTGAGCAGGCACACCTGGAGGGGAAATCAGTGGGAGCTGCACACTGAATATCTAAGATGCTGTAATCTTGCCCACAGCTTTGGGAAATTAAGCCCTGAGTGCCTTCATTTTGTCACCCACAATTAGCACGAAGCTTCTGGCAACTTTGGTCTCTCTCTGTAATGGGGCAGCATCATCCCTTCTCCCATGCCTGCTATGAAGAAACACGGATAAAGTTTTTGAAGCTCTCTGACTTGAGGGTAAGACCACAAGGAAATTCAGTAATGATGTTTACAGGACTGCTTGTGGAAAACAGGCCTGCAGGCGACGCACCGGGTAAGGAGGACAAATAACTGATCTGAATAAACACACATACAGTTATAGCCGTGGAAGCCCTATGGTAAAAAAGAGTTTGTGTGCTTGAGATTAAGTGCTGTATGATGCCATATGCTCAAGGTTGTGAACGTAGATTGCACAGACATCATGAAGTTTGTAGATCCCAAATTTTGACTGTCAGGTTTTGCTGAATGTGTGTTTGTTTACTGCAGTTGTTTGTGTGCAAAACTCTAAGTGGGAAAAGTGTAGACTTCCATGATGGAAAGACATTGCCTTTCCCACCAGCTCAGTATCATCCCCATGTCTCCTCCCTGTCTCAGGTGCTATGTGATTTATCGTTACTTAAATCATAGAATAAATGGCTTCATAATGAAAGTCTTTAATCAGGATGGCCTGTTCTATATTTAATCATTAAACTTAACCCTCCTTGTGCCTGCAGACTGCCTTGTTGGCTACTTGCTGTTTTGTTTCTTCTGTCTCAGTCTCTGTTTTACTGCATGAAAGGAGCAGACTGACATTTATACTGACTTTTCCAATCCATGTCTTTCAGGAAATGGAAGATTCTAGTCCCTCACTTTCTGCGTATTTTTAAAGACAGCACAGAGCTTCTTCAACATGATATATCAGTAATTTCATTTAGGCTGGAGAATTATCTTGAAATATTTATCAGCAGTATATTTGAGTTTCATTTTGTATTAAACAGTTTGATAACATTAAAATGGATCTGCTTTCTGCAAGTGTCTTGGATATTTTCCATTCCCGTCTGAGTGTAACATCTATTTATTGTACATTAAAAAAGAAGCAAGAGAGAAATCTCTGATACCCCCTGTAGTCTGAATGTCACTGAACCTTATCGTGCTTCTCCAAGCTTAAGAGATTAATACTATCAGACACATGGAAGCCTACAGTCTGGCATGTGTATATACAATTAATAAGCCATAAAAATGCAATAATGCTTGAAAAACAGAAGCATTCCCTGATTTCCTAACCAAGTCAGTACAAATAAAATTGCTAGATAACAGGAAATGATGAAGAGCTAAAAGTGGTCCATCTTTCCAATCGAAGTCAGCCAGTTCTTGTCCTGCTCTTGTCTTCACAGCACCAGAGGGTTTGTGCCATTGCTTCTGCTCCTGTGAGAGCATCTGGTCAAGTCCTCAGTATCCACCAGGGCTCTGGGAAACCTATACTTCCTCCTCCACTGGCTGATGTTTTCCTCAGTCTCTTCTTCAGGTGTCCTTCACCTTCCTCGTCCAAAGATCTGCCTACCAACCAATCTTGATGCATATGCCTGTAAATCTTGTCTGAGAACACCTTCCTTCCCTGCTCCATCAGACCTATGTATTTGTTGTACGAATTTCTAGCAGACAGTTCTCCTCTTCCCTGACAGAGCAGTATTTCATGGCAGCAGCCATGCTACTGTGTCAGGTTTGAGGATAACATTATCTCCATGGCATTTCATGATGTTAGCTTAATTGTCAGTGAACTTCTTTGGGTTTCTCATTGCTGTCCTGATCTCCTCCTCTCCATCCTTCAAGTAAATATAACTCCCTTGTCCCATTCTTCCTCTGGGCTCAGAATTTCCCTATCTGTCAGATGAGACCAAAGGCAGGACGTGTCCATCCCCAGTCTCTGACCATCTCACGTCACACTGCCTGCTGCAGCAAGACCACATGGTGTGCTGGTGACAGACTGTCCTCAGACACCCTGCTCAGTCACTTGAGCATGTGGGATTGTTCACCTACCTTGAAAAAGGACTTGCTCTTCAGAAGCCATCTTCAAGAGAGGAGTTACCAGCATTGCTGCATGGCTCCTGCTCAAGTCTGGTAAGGTGCAGAGCACAGCTACCATGGCCATGCTCATCCCTCAGCCCCGCTGCCTGCTCTGGGACTGCACTTGCTTTTTCTGCTCCTTTTCACCCATCCTCAGAGATATTCCCCTAGCACAGAGTGCCAGGTTGCCCTGGTCTATTTGATCTGTTGAAAGAATCAGCACTGTTGTTTTCAGAACCAGAGGGAAGGGGGAGGAAAGATGAGTGGACCTGTACTCTGATGTTTTGTTCCTGTGCAGCTGAGTTTAAGAGAAGCCCTCAGGCTCTTTCTGCAGAGTGGCAGACCTGCGCCTTGGCAACAGCCCAGTACTCATGCCTGATTATTTCCTATTTGAATAAGTGTTCTGGCCTAAGGGTGTGGATGCTGGCAAGATGTCTGGGGAAGGATTTGGATACATCAGCAGCCCAGATTCCCAGGGAGAAAAAGCGCGTGGACTGTTGTGTGGCAGAGCCACAGATTACAAAGAATGCTCATGGCTTTGCGTTTGAGACAAACAGATCCTAAAAAGCATTCTGGCTGATGTGTCCACATTTTCAGTCCAGCATCACTGGCAGGCAAGCCAAAGAGCAGAAATCATGTCTTGGTTGTATTGTCACTGCCACTGCCATGGTACCCAGGCACCACATGCATTCCAAGGTAAGGCACTAGAGGCAACATGGGGAATAAACATTGCTTGTCCCAAGGAGAAGATGACTTGCCTACCAGCCAGCTCCTGCTAGAGGGCTCCCATGGCTTTAGTTCCCAAAGTGATCCACTCTCTGAACTCTGCTCATAGTAGGGCTCAAAACCTGTTAGACTGCCCACTGCCCCCTCCTCACTCCTGGAAGCTGTTAGTGGGAGTGATGATGACAGACAGTGGCTGGCAATACTCAAATAGACACACCACAGCTCTGATTCCTGGTGGTGGGTGCTAGAGACCAGAGACCTATTAATCTGCTCAGCTGTTTCTGGGATGATCTGCACAAGTGCATAGGCAGTGGTCAGTAGAGATCATGAGACAGCCTCTGGACTAAGACACACTGCCAGAACAATGAAGCATACTAAGGTTAGTGACTTTCTCAAGCCAGTGGCTGGGAGATATCCAAGGAATGTAATGGGAATATGAGTCAGCTGGGAAGATGCCAGCAAGTTAGTATCACGTGCCTGCATGATTCTTGATATGTCAGGCAGTGCCTCTGGCTGGCTGATGACAAGCAAGGCCTTCAGCCCAGGGTCCAGGTGCTGCACAATGCAGAATTCAGAGTGGGGAGCCAGAATGGGGCAAGTAGCCTCTAAGGGGATGAGACTGGGCATCCTGGCCTCATCTTCTCCTCCACTTCCCCTCTCCAAGGGCTTCCTGCTGTGCCTTGTTTGTGGGCAACACTGTGCACCCTGGCATGGCCCTCCATGAAGTTGTGGGGTCAACCCTGGCCTTTATGCATCACACAGGACCACCAGTGACTGTGCCAGAGTATTTTGAATAAGATATAGTTCTCTTGGGGAGGCAATGTGACTATGGAGCTAGAGCTATGTCAGTCTGAGCAGCAATTGGAAGAAATCCTTCTGCCTCGCTACCTGGTTTGGGGCTGAAGGGACTTGTTCCTCTTCCTTTCCCTCAACCCTCAAGAGAGATTTTGTTACAGAGTGTCTGGGCTATTACCAATTTAATTAAACGCATCTTACCTGAGGCTGACAGCACCCTCTTCCATCCCTCCAGTAGTTCCTTTCACATCATCAAAAGGTAATGGGTGTATTATCAGGCATTGGTTTTACTAAATCATGAGATTACAACAACTTAAATGCACGTTTCTGGTGTCTGAAGCTCCAGAAGAAGTTTAGTGCTTTGAATCTGGTGTGTGTGAATACTTGATATCTGCATCAGAATGAAAAAAATTCTTCCGTTTCAAACGTGTTTTTGAAATCTCATTGTTTCTGCCCAGACTTATGCTTTTGAGTGCCTGGACTATGTTTTTTAGGTGTTTGTGGGTGTCAGAAGCAGAGATTCTGAGGAAATAAGCCTCAATAAAGTATAACTCTATACATCGCACTAGGATCCTGGTAAATACTTTTAAACGCAGAATATCATTTAATACAGGGTAGGAGAAGTGTTTGCTTCCTTTTGTTAGTCTGTGAATGACAGGCTGTTCTTCTGACAGCCCCAAGACACTCAGGAGTATGAAACTCTTATCTCTAGTAAATACAGAGGCAGGGGATACCCAGAAAAATGCTTCTAGTGGAAGCTTTTGGTCTGGTCACGCTAATTTAATTTATTTTATTTTCAAGGCATTAAAACATAGCATGAGCCAAAAAAAGATTTGTTAGCTGTCTTGGATCAGGGACTATTGTTCCAGACATTTTTTCTGCAGGTCTCAGCACCACAGGGTCCAAACTCCTAATGTTCCTTCTACAGAAATAATACAGATAAGAAATCCTACCTAACAGGCTGAGAGTATCATACACAGGAAAGTGTGTATGGGGCTGCGGGAAAGGTATCATTGGCAAAATCATGGCTGCAGTGAAGAAGGACTAGAACAGCCAGTTTTATAGGATCATAGGTGTGTGGTAGATGTCTTTCTAGATCTGTGGTAAGGAAAGTCTTGAAACAGAGGTTAATTACCACAGAAAGAGTTAAATAAGCTCTGCCAGAGGCAACAAAGAAAGAGAAAACCGTGACAAAGTGTTGTTGTTAGCTTCAACAGTCAACATGCCATAAAAAGGGTGAAGTATTTGTAAAATTCTGAATGACAGAAGTCCACAAGGTGTGTCATTTTAAAATAGACATAGGAGCGCAAACAGAGCCCTACAAAATGTTAACAGAGTTCACGGAAAGTAAATGGAGTAAAATCCCGTTGCACAACAGAAGGGTATCCAGAGTGTGCAGTCCTGTCAGCTGGCCAACAGTGTGAGATTCGGGTATGTGACAGATAAAGAAGGCGAGCCCTATAGATATGTGTACTGTGGATGCTGCTGCTGCGTGGGTAGCCAGCTCTAAAATAAGTTAAGGACCGGGCACAATTAAAGGAACAAAGGAAAATGGGCTTGACAAAATCCTTATTGTAGCAGACTGCAGGCAAGTTTTCTCAGTTCAGGATTGTTGCACTCCATTGCAAAAGAACACTCATGCATTAACCCCTAGAAAAGCTCCACTGACGTTCCTGGCTGGATTATGGGGTCAAACAGATCTTAGGCAAGAGGGAGAAATCAGAAAAATTCCAGAGACTTTGGAAATTATGGAAAGGCAGTTTTCACAAAGGACTTCAGGAGAACTGAGCCTTTGCTTAAATCTGAGATAATTGAATGCAATAACATCATGACACCATATCCCCACAGTGCAGCTCCTGTGAAGCTAGCCCAGCAGGCAAATCCTCAGGCTGGGTACTGTTGTGTTTGCTTCAGTGATGCAAGTGCTTCTCTGCATGGGGTCACAATGAAGCTCTGGGAGACACACGCCAGCTCACAGATCCCATCTGTCCAAAACCGGGTACCTCCTATTGGTAAAATTATAATCTGGCTGCTAGCAAACAAGCCTGGTGAATAAGCAAGTGTTTGGTTATCTCCTTCAGGCTGCTCACTCCTTGCATTTAGCAGGACCTCATGTGTGTTACTGTTGGTTTGGACGCGCACTTTCTCCCTTTTGGCAAGTTTTGCTGTGAACTCAAGAGGAAAGAAGGAAAGCCATTCTTGGATTCTGCTCAAAAGAATTCTTAAAGGCCAGGACAAGCTGCTGGAGGGATAATATGTCAGAATGTTGATTTTAAGAAAATCAGTCAATGTCAAATTTCAATACATAAGGACAGATATTTTGATTTGGTAAATCAATTCTTAGTCCTTAGACGGATGGAACTACAAGAATAAAAAACATTATTATTAATATAAACACTGAGTTACTCAGAGGCATAAAACAATGAATTACAAAGGGGAAAGCCTCAAAACTTCCTTGCAATAGCACACCAGTGCATCACTTCTGAATGTGCTGGGAAGGCTGTTGACCTTCTCAGCAAGGGGAAGGCTGATGTAGTTCACATAATTGTTCCTCAGCTCACAGGCTATTTATCCAAAATGCTGAAGTTATAAGCTACTTTCTAATGAAAAGAATAGGACTTGTGTGAGGCTTCTCAGTTGAGAAAATAAACAAAACCAAGAGGAAAGAAAAAGAAGAAAGAGACCAGCCCTCTGACTTTTTTATTACATTCTGCCTTAGGACATGTGCTGTGGTCTTTGAAAGGATATGGCAAACCTCTGCACACCTCTAGAATGTCTGAGCACTCCTGTGCATCTGTTGGCATTCCAGCAAATGTGAAATAATGCCAGAAGACCTACCACCACCTTTACCACCCCCTCTATCTACCATGCTCTTCTGCTTGATGCTTCATCTTTGAACACATCAGTAACAAGGCGCCTACACAAAGATCCTCACTGTAAATCCAGGGAAATTCACACACCGGTGTCACTCACAGTTTTCTGAATTGGCAGGGTCCCATTTGCTCCTCTGACATCTTGCAGCCCCCTGGGAGCCTTTCCAGGAGGTTTCTGACAGGGTCCAGAGTACCTGTCACCAGCATACATTTCCCAGCCTATGCCAGAGATACATGGAGTTTTTTCCCTGCCTGCACTGTGGTGCTCACAGTCCAATTTTACAAGTCTCTTTGAGCTATTAGTAGCACAGTTGATAAGCCAGGGAACATTACAGAAGCTGCCCCCTGCATCTGTGATTTATATTTCTTGCTAAATATAAAGCTTCCAAGGCTCAGCACATCAATATTTTGGAATGGAGCACATGGAAATACTTGATGGATTGGCCACAGATCACTGAGGCCAGTCACTCACAGTTGCCCTTTTGTGAGCAATCTGTCTTTCCCTGCAGCAGACAGTGGAATTTGGGCACAACAGCTGGAGTTCTAGTATCTCTGCATGCTTTATTCATTAGGGAGCCTGGATTCAAGCCCATTCAGGCACTGACCATCCACAGATGCAATTGTAACATCAGAGATACAAGAGCCTCTCTCAGCTCTGAGGGGCTGTGTGGAGTACAAACCTCCTGTCTCTGACTGCCTGTTCTGCACCACACCCTGAATGGGTTCATTGGGAAACAAGCTATGCTACAGGGACGCCACGTCTTCTACTGGTGGTGCACTGGGATGGTGCCTGCTTAGCTGAGAGACTAGTGTTCCCAGCAAGGCTCTTTGGGCTGCGTCTCTGTAAGAGTAGTGACAACCACCGCCCAAGCCCACTAATTCCCAGTCTTCTTATAATTGTGTAAATTTGGGACAAGGGGGCAGTGAGATGTATCCATTCAGAGAAAAGAAGAGTGGCCAGTGACTAACTGCCAGCAGGAAAGACTTCTTGGATGGCGGAGAGCAGGCAGACCATCCAATGTATACGCATTGTGCTGTATGCTGTAAATCATTTTAGCTCTGCTGCAATCAGTGGATTTTTTCCAGCTGAAAATCTGGTCTTGGGTGGAGCCATGCCAGCTCTGCATCACCCTGGACATGGATCTAATAAACAGTGTTTCAGATCTACCACAGAGGTATCCAATACCTTGGACAAATATCTCAATGTAGCGCTCATTTTATCAGTCCACAGTTTATCAGTATGCTGTTTTGGTCAGAGGGGGAACGTAGCAGAGGAAAGGCATGTGGCATTTTTAGTGCATCAGGTCTATCTGTGCAGCATATGTCCTCTGACCTGTCGGATGGTCAGGCTGAGCCATAGTTTAGGAACCTCAGTGGAACAAAATAGAGCGTACTGTGGAAAACACACAAAAGCTCTCACAATTATGAAAAAAAATTCAAAACAGCAACCCTTTTTACAAATCCTTTCACAGTTCCTTTTTGTGCATTTTTTAGCATTTAGCATTTATTTTGGAGTGGGGCTGAGAGGTGAATTGGCTTCTTGCCTGCGTTCTGGGATGGAGAGCTTTTGCATAAAAGGAAGGCAAAAGAGAACATCAAAACCAGATTGAGGGGAAAACAAAGTTACCTCTTCACAGAGAAAGCTTATGGGTTTGTGCAAGTTCAGGATATAATAGTTCTTTTCCAGCTATTGTTATTCTGAATTTGTCCTGCTGAATAGTCTCATGGAGTGGCCGTGACAGACTAAGAATACATATGCTTGCTCTCATAGAAGGAAGATTGAATTTTACCATGAAATGGGAAACAAAAAGTGTGTGTAGCTAGTCCTATTGTGTGTAAACCGCTAGGTACTGGTTTTCTTGCATGATTCTCCATAATACTGTGTATGAATCACGGCTTTCCAACATTGCGCTAGCAATGCAAACCTTCTGGTCTAGCTGATCTAATTTCTCTGATATATTTGATTTTGCAGCATACCAGAGTGTCTCTGAGATAAGGCCTGTTTCGTCAACTGTCCTGGCAGGGGAAAGTCAGATTTCAGCCTGGAATGACAGCCCCAGGAAGGCGGGGGCCTCACCAGAGTGCTGGAGCATAATAGCATCTTTCTGGTCATCAAGCCTGGTGTTCAACAGCTAGACAATTGTCCTTCTTCAGCAGGAACACATGCACTCTGTGCACCACCAGACGTAAGACATAGCATGACTAGGGGACACCTTCTAACCTCCTGAAAATAGTCCTTTAGAAAAGCACCTATAACTAGTTTAAAAAGAAGGACCAAAAGCCACAAGCACGAAGTACAAGAAAGCAAGATTCATGCAAGTTGTGGCTCAGGCTGTATTCTCATGCACTGGCAAGGGACTTGCTAAGTAAAACTCCAGTAATGCTCAACCCTTCTCTTGGAGAGTTGCATGAGCCTTCATGGAAAGAGTTCCTAGAGCCACCTGTTTGTTGAGTAGAAAGCACAAGGGCAGGCAATCATTTAGCAAAGCTCTAAATTTCCATGTTAAATGCCTGGCTTTCTCCTACCATGCCTGCAGATTGCATTTTGGCTTGGCTGCTTGTTGCTCTACAATTTGATGAAGCCTCCAGTTCCCTTTTCTCAGACAACAACTTCCCAGACAAAACAGGTTAAACTTCACGTCA